>AP027103.1:49060124-49631227 GCA_028142955.1 Pinctada fucata | reverse complement strand
CTCTTTGCGCCTATACCCAGGTGTCGATAGGGGGTATATGCGCTATACCAATCGAAAAGAGGAGACTTTGGGCTAGGTACATGCCAAGTTTCATCATGATTGAATCGGTTTCAGATAGGTAGGAATTTCATTTACTTATTCATTTTGATAATTTCTGCCATTAAAAATCGCCCCATTGGACCTCTATATGCGCTCTTTGCGCCTATACCCAGGTTCGATAGGGGGTATATGCGCTATACCAATCGAAAGAGGAGACTTTGGGCTAGGTACATGCCAAGTTTCATCATGATTGAATCGGTTTCAGATAGGTAGAATTTCATTTACTTATTCATTTTGATAATTTCTGCCATAAAAATCGCCCATTGGACCTCTATATGCGCTCTTTGCGCCTATACCCAGGTTCGATAGGGGTATATGCGCTATACCAATCGAAAGAGGAGACTTTGGGCTAGGTACATGCCAAGTTTCATCATGATTGAATCGGTTTCAGATAGGTAGAATTTCATTTACTTATTCATTTTGATAATTTCTGCCATAAAAAATCGCCCATTGGACCTCTATATGCGCTCTTTGCGCCTATACCCAGGTTCGATAGGGGTATATGCGCTATACCAATCGAAAGAGGAGACTTTGGGCTAGGTACATGCCAAGTTTCATCATGATTGAATCGGTTTCAGATAGGTAGAATTTCATTTACTTATTCATTTTGATAATTTCTGCCATAAAAATCGCCCATTGGACCTCTATATGCGCTCTTTGCGCCTATACCCAGGTTCGATAGGGGTATATGCGCTATACCAATCGAAAGAGGAGACTTTGGGCTAGGTACATGCCAAGTTCATCATGATTGAATCGGTTTCAGATAGGTAGAATTTCATTTACTTATTCATTTTGATAATTTCTGCCATAAAAATCGCCCATTGGACCTCTATATGCGCTCTTTGCGCCTATACCCAGGTTCGATAGGGGTATATGCGCTATACCAATCGAAAGAGGAGACTTTGGGCTAGGTACATGCCAAGTTTCATCATGATTGAATCGGTTTCAGATAGGTTAGAATTTCATTTACTTATTCATTTTGATAATTTCTGCCATAAAAATCGCCCATTGGACCTCTATATGCGCTCTTTGCGCCTATACCCAGGTTCGATAGGGGTATATGCGCTATACCAATCGAAAGAGGAGACTTTGGGCTAGGTACATGCCAAGTTTCATCATGATTGAATCGGTTTCAGATAGGTAGAATTTCATTTACTTATTCATTTTGATAATTTCTGCCATAAAAATCGCCCATTGGACCTCTATATGCGCTCTTTGCGCCTATACCCAGGTTCGATAGGGGTATATGCGCTATACCAATCGAAAGAGGAGACTTTGGGCTAGGTACATGCCAAGTTTCATCATGATTGAATCGGTTTCAGATAGGTAGAATTTCATTTACTTATTCATTTTGATAATTTCTGCCATAAAAATCGCCCATTGGACCTCTATATGCGCTCTTTGCGCCTATACCCAGGTTCGATAGGGGTATATGCGCTATACCAATCGAAAGAGGAGACTTTGGGCTAGGTACATGCCAAGTTTCATCATGATTGAATCGGTTTCAGATAGGTAGAATTTCATTTACTTATTCATTTTGATAATTTCTGCCATAAAAATCGCCCATTGGACCTCTATATGCGCTCTTTGCGCCTATACCCAGGTTCGATAGGGGTATATGCGCTATACCAATCGAAAGAGGAGACTTTGGGCTAGGTACATGCCAAGTTTCATCATGATTGAATCGGTTTCAGATAGGTAGAATTTCATTTACTTATTCATTTTGATAATTTCTGCCATAAAAATCGCCCAATTGGACCTCTATATGCGCTCTTTGCGCCTATACCCAGGTTCGATAGGGGTATATGCGCTATACCAATCGAAAGAGGAGACTTTGGGCTAGGTACATGCCAAGTTTCATCATGATTGAATCGGTTTCAGATAGGTAGAATTTCATTTACTTATTCATTTTGATAATTTCTGCCATAAAAATCGCCCATTGGACCTCTATATGCGCTCTTTGCGCCTATACCCAGGTTCGATAGGGGTATATGCGCTATACCAATCGAAAGAGGAGACTTTGGGCTAGGTACATGCCAAGTTTCATCATGATTGAATCGGTTTCAGATAGGTAGAATTTCATTTACTTATTCATTTTGATAATTTCTGCCATAAAAATCGCCCATTGGACCTCTATATGCGCTCTTTGCGCCTATACCCAGGTTCGATAGGGGTATATGCGCTATACCAATCGAAAGAGGAGACTTTGGGCTAGGTACATGCCAAGTTTCATCATGATTGAATCGGTTTCAGATAGGTAGAATTTCATTTACTTATTCATTTTGATAATTTCTGCCATAAAAATCGCCCATTGGACCTCTATATGCGCTCTTTGCGCCTATACCCAGGTTCGATAGGGGTATATGCGCTATACCAATCGAAAGAGGAGACTTTGGGCTAGGTACATGCCAAGTTTCATCATGATTGAATCGGTTTCAGATAGGTAGAATTTCATTTACTTATTCATTTTGATAATTTCTGCCATAAAAATCGCCCATTGGACCTCTATATGCGCTCTTTGCGCCTATACCCAGGTTCGATAGGGGTATATGCGCTATACCAATCGAAAGAGGAGACTTTGGGCTAGGTACATGCCAAGTTTCATCATGATTGAATCGGTTTCAGATAGGTAGAATTTCATTTACTTATTCATTTTGATAATTTCTGCCATAAAAATCGCCCATTGGACCTCTATATGCGCTCTTTGCGCCTATACCCAGGTTCGATAGGGGTATATGCGCTATACCAATCGAAAGAGGAGACTTTGGGCTAGGTACATGCCAAGTTTCATCATGATTGAATCGGTTTCAGATAGGTAGAATTTCATTTTACTTATTCATTTTGATAATTTCTGCCATAAAAATCGCCCATTGGACCTCTATATGCGCTCTTTGCGCCTATACCCAGGTTCGATAGGGGTATATGCGCTATACCAATCGAAAGAGGAGACTTTGGGCTAGGTACATGCCAAGTTTCATCATGATTGAATCGGTTTCAGATAGGTAGAATTTCATTTACTTATTCATTTTGATAATTTCTGCCATAAAAATCGCCCATTGGACCTCTATATGCGCTCTTTGCGCCTATACCCAGGTTCGATAGGGGTATATGCGCTATACCAATCGAAAGAGGAGACTTTGGGCTAGGTACATGCCAAGTTTCATCATGATTGAATCGGTTTCAGATAGGTAGAATTTCATTTACTTATTCATTTTGATAATTTCTGCCATAAAAATCGCCCATTGGACCTCTATATGCGCTCTTTGCGCCTATACCCAGGTTCGATAGGGGTATATGCGCTATACCAATCGAAAGAGGAGACTTTGGGCTAGGTACATGCCAAGTTTCATCATGATTGAATCGGTTTCAGATAGGTAGAATTTCATTTACTTATTCATTTTGATAATTTCTGCCATAAAAATCGCCCATTGGACCTCTATATGCGCTCTTTGCGCCTATACCCAGGTTCGATAGGGGTATATGCGCTATACCAATCGAAAGAGGAGACTTTGGGCTAGGTACATGCCAAGTTTCATCATGATTGAATCGGTTTCAGATAGGTAGAATTTCATTTACTTATTCATTTTGATAATTTCTGCCATAAAAATCGCCCATTGGACCTCTATATGCGCTCTTTGCGCCTATACCCAGGTTCGATAGGGGTATATGCGCTATACCAATCGAAAGAGGAGACTTTGGGCTAGGTACATGCCAAGTTTCATCATGATTGAATCGGTTTCAGATAGGTAGAATTTCATTTACTTATTCATTTTGATAATTTCTGCCATAAAAATCGCCCATTGGACCTCTATATGCGCTCTTTGCGCCTATACCCAGGTTCGATAGGGGTATATGCGCTATACCAATCGAAAGAGGAGACTTTGGGCTAGGTACATGCCAAGTTTCATCATGATTGAATCGGTTTCAGATAGGTAGAATTTCATTTACTTATTCATTTTGATAATTTCTGCCATAAAAATCGCCCATTGGACCTCTATATGCGCTCTTTGCGCCTATACCCAGGTTCGATAGGGGTATATGCGCTATACCAATCGAAAGAGGAGACTTTGGGCTAGGTACATGCCAAGTTTCATCATGATTGAATCGGTTTCAGATAGGTAGAATTTCATTTACTTATTCATTTTGATAATTTCTGCCATAAAAATCGCCCATTGGACCTCTATATGCGCTCTTTGCGCCTATACCCAGGTTCGATAGGGGTATATGCGCTATACCAATCGAAAGAGGAGACTTTGGGCTAGGTACATGCCAAGTTTCATCATGATTGAATCGGTTTCAGATAGGTAGAAATTTCATTTACTTATTCATTTTGATAATTTCTGCCATAAAAATCGCCCATTGGACCTCTATATGCGCTCTTTGCGCCTATACCCAGGTTCGATAGGGGTATATGCGCTATACCAATCGAAAGAGGAGACTTTGGGCTAGGTACATGCCAAGTTTCATCATGATTGAATCGGTTTCAGATAGGTAGAATTTCATTTACTTATTCATTTTGATAATTTCTGCCATAAAAATCGCCCATTGGACCTCTATATGCGCTCTTTGCGCCTATACCCAGGTTTCGATAGGGGTATATGCGCTATACCAATCGAAAGAGGAGACTTTGGGCTAGGTACATGCCAAGTTTCATCATGATTGAATCGGTTTCAGATAGGTAGAATTTCATTTACTTATTCATTTTGATAATTTCTGCCATAAAAATCGCCCATTGGACCTCTATATGCGCTCTTTGCGCCTATACCCAGGTTCGATAGGGGTATATGCGCTATACCAATCGAAAGAGGAGACTTTGGGCTAGGTACATGCCAAGTTTCATCATGATTGAATCGGTTTCAGATAGGTAGAATTTCATTTACTTATTCATTTTGATAATTTCTGCCATAAAAATCGCCCATTGGACCTCTATATGCGCTCTTTGCGCCTATACCCAGGTTCGATAGGGGTATATGCGCTATACCAATCGAAAGAGGAGACTTTGGGCTAGGTACATGCCAAGTTTCATCATGATTGAATCGGTTTCAGATAGGTAGAATTTCATTTACTTATTCATTTTGATAATTTCTGCCATAAAAATCGCCCATTGGACCTCTATATGCGCTCTTTGCGCCTATACCCAGGTTCGATAGGGGTATATGCGCTATACCAATCGAAAGAGGAGACTTTGGGCTAGGTACATGCCAAGTTTCATCATGATTGAATCGGTTTCAGATAGGTAGAATTTCATTTACTTATTCATTTTGATAATTTCTGCCATAAAAATCGCCCATTGGACCTCTATATGCGCTCTTTGCGCCTATACCCAGGTTCGATAGGGGTATATGCGCTATACCAATCGAAAGAGGAGACTTTGGGCTAGGTACATGCCAAGTTTCATCATGATTGAATCGGTTTCAGATAGGTAGAATTTCATTTACTTATTCATTTTGATAATTTCTGCCATAAAAATCGCCCATTGGACCTCTATATGCGCTCTTTGCGCCTATACCCAGGTTCGATAGGGGTATATGCGCTATACCAATCGAAAGAGGAGACTTTGGGCTAGGTACATGCCAAGTTTCATCATGATTGAATCGGTTTCAGATAGGTAGAATTTCATTTACTTATTCATTTTGATAATTTCTGCCATAAAAATCGCCCATTGGACCTCTATATGCGCTCTTTGCGCCTATACCCAGGTTCGATAGGGGTATATGCGCTATACCAATCGAAAGAGGAGACTTTGGGCTAGGTACATGCCAAGTTTCATCATGATTGAATCGGTTTCAGATAGGTAGAATTTCATTTACTTATTCATTTGATAATTTCTGCCATAAAAATCGCCCATTGGACCTCTATATGCGCTCTTTGCGCCTATACCCAGGTTCGATAGGGGTATATGCGCTATACCAATCGAAAGAGGAGACTTTGGGCTAGGTACATGCCAAGTTTCATCATGATTGAATCGGTTTCAGATAGGTAGAATTTCATTTACTTATTCATTTTGATAATTTCTGCCATAAAAATCGCCCATTGGACCTCTATATGCGCTCTTTGCGCCTATACCCAGGTTCGATAGGGGTATATGCGCTATACCAATCGAAAGAGGAGACTTTGGGCTAGGTACATGCCAAGTTTCATCATGATTGAATCGGTTTCAGATAGGTAGAATTTCATTTACTTATTCATTTTGATAATTTCTGCCATAAAAATCGCCCATTGGACCTCTATATGCGCTCTTTGCGCCTATACCCAGGTTCGATAGGGGTATATGCGCTATACCAATCGAAAGAGGAGACTTTGGGCTAGGTACATGCCAAGTTTCATCATGATTGAATCGGTTTCAGATAGGTAGAATTTCATTTACTTATTCATTTTGATAATTTCTGCCATAAAAATCGCCCATTGGACCTCTATATGCGCTCTTTGCGCCTATACCCAGGTTCGATAGGGGTATATGCGCTATACCAATCGAAAGAGGAGACTTTGGGCTAGGTACATGCCAAGTTTCATCATGATTGAATCGGTTTTCAGATAGGTAGAATTTCATTTACTTATTCATTTTGATAATTTCTGCCATAAAAATCGCCCATTGGACCTCTATATGCGCTCTTTGCGCCTATACCCAGGTTCGATAGGGGTATATGCGCTATACCAATCGGAGAACTTTGGGCTAGGTACATGCCAAGTTTCATCATGATTGAATCGGTTTCAGATAGGTAGAATTTCATTTACTTATTCATTTTGATAATTTCTGCCATAAAAATCGCCCATTGGACCTCTATATGCGCTCTTTGCGCCTATACCCAGGTTCGATAGGGGTATATGCGCTATACCAATCGAAAGAGGAGACTTTGGGCTAGGTACATGCCAAGTTTCATCATGATTGAATCGGTTTCAGATAGGTAGAATTTCATTTACTTATTCATTTTGATAATTTCTGCCATAAAAATCGCCCATTGGACCTCTATATGCGCTCTTTGCGCCTATACCCAGGTTCGATAGGGGTATATGCGCTATACCAATCGAAAGAGGAGACTTTGGGCTAGGTACATGCCAAGTTTCATCATGATTGAATCGGTTTCAGATAGGTAGAATTTCATTTACTTATTCATTTTGATAATTTCTGCCATAAAAATCGCCCATTGGACCTCTATATGCGCTCTTTGCGCCTATACCCAGGTTCGATAGGGGTATATGCGCTATACCAATCGAAAGAGGAGACTTTGGGCTAGGTACATGCCAAGTTTCATCATGATTGAATCGGTTTCAGATAGGTAGAATTTCATTTACTTATTCATTTTGATAATTTCTGCCATAAAAATCGCCCATTGGACCTCTATATGCGCTCTTTGCGCCTATACCCAGGTTCGATAGGGGTATATGCGCTATACCAATCGAAAGAGGAGACTTTGGGCTAGGTACATGCCAAGTTTCATCATGATTGAATCGGTTTCAGATAGGTAGAATTTCATTTACTTATTCATTTTGATAATTTCTGCCATAAAAATCGCCCATTGGACCTCTATATGCGCTCTTTGCGCCTATACCCAGGTTCGATAGGGGTATATGCGCTATACCAATCGAAAGAGGAGACTTTGGGCTAGGTACATGCCAAGTTTCATCATGATTGAATCGGTTTCAGATAGGTAGAATTTCATTTACTTATTCATTTTGATAATTTCTGCCATAAAAATCGCCCATTGGACCTCTATATGCGCTCTTTGCGCCTATACCCAGGTTCGATAGGGGTATATGCGCTATACCAATCGAAAGAGGAGACTTTGGGCTAGGTACATGCCAAGTTTCATCATGATTGAATCGGTTTCAGATAGGTAGAATTTCATTTACTTATTCATTTTGATAATTTCTGCCATAAAAATCGCCCCATTGGACCTCTATATGCGCTCTTTGCGCCTATACCCAGGTTCGATAGGGGTATATGCGCTATACCAATCGAAAGAGGAGACTTTGGGCTAGGTACATGCCAAGTTTCATCATGATTGAATCGGTTTCAGATAGGTAGAATTTCATTTACTTATTCATTTTGATAATTTCTGCCATAAAAATCGCCCATTGGACCTCTATATGCGCTCTTTGCGCCTATACCCAGGTTCGATAGGGGTATATGCGCTATACCAATCGAAAGAGGAGACTTTGGGCTAGGTACATGCCAAGTTTCATCATGATTGAATCGGTTTCAGATAGGTAGAATTTCATTTACTTATTCATTTTGATAATTTCTGCCATAAAAATCGCCCATTGGACCTCTATATGCGCTCTTTGCGCCTATACCCAGGTTCGATAGGGGTATATGCGCTATACCAATCGAAAGAGGAGACTTTGGGCTAGGTACATGCCAAGTTTCATCATGAATTGAATCGGTTTCAGATAGGTAGAATTTCATTTACTTATTCATTTTGATAATTTCTGCCATAAAAATCGCCCATTGGACCTCTATATGCGCTCTTTGCGCCTATACCCAGGTTCGATAGGGGTATATGCGCTATACCAATCGAAAGAGGAGACTTTGGGCTAGGTACATGCCAAGTTTCATCATGATTGAATCGGTTTCAGATAGGTAGAATTTCATTTACTTATTCATTTTGATAATTTCTGCCATAAAAATCGCCCATTGGACCTCTATATGCGCTCTTTGCGCCTATACCCAGGTTCGATAGGGGTATATGCGCTATACCAATCGAAAGAGGAGACTTTGGGCTAGGTACATGCCAAGTTTCATCATGATTGAATCGGTTTCAGATAGGTAGAATTTCATTTACTTATTCATTTTGATAATTTCTGCCATAAAAATCGCCCATTGGACCTCTATATGCGCTCTTTGCGCCTATACCCAGGTTCGATAGGGGTATATGCGCTATACCAATCGAAAGAGGAGACTTTGGGCTAGGTACATGCCAAGTTTCATCATGATTGAATCGGTTTCAGATAGGTAGAATTTCATTTACTTATTCATTTTGATAATTTCTGCCATAAAAAATCGCCCATTGGACCTCTATATGCGCTCTTTGCGCCTATACCCAGGTTCGATAGGGGTATATGCGCTATACCAATCGAAAGAGGAGACTTTGGGCTAGGTACATGCCAAGTTTCATCATGATTGAATCGGTTTCAGATAGGTAGAATTTCATTTACTTATTCATTTTGATAATTTCTGCCATAAAAAATCGCCCATTGGACCTCTATATGCGCTCTTTGCGCCTATACCCAGGTTCGATAGGGGTATATGCGCTATACCAATCGAAAGAGGAGACTTTGGGCTAGGTACATGCCAAGTTTCATCATGATTGAATCGGTTTCAGATAGGTAGAATTTCATTTACTTATTCATTTTGATAATTTCTGCCATAAAAATCGCCCATTGGACCTCTATATGCGCTCTTTGCGCCTATACCCAGGTTCGATAGGGGTATATGCGCTATACCAATCGAAAGAGGAGACTTTGGGCTAGGTACATGCCAAGTTTCATCATGATTGAATCGGTTTCAGATAGGTAGAATTTCATTTACTTATTCATTTTGATAATTTCTGCCATAAAAATCGCCCATTGGACCTCTATATGCGCTCTTTGCGCCTATACCCAGGTTCGATAGGGGTATATGCGCTATACCAATCGAAAGAGGAGACTTTGGGCTAGGTACATGCCAAGTTTCATCATGATTGAATCGGTTTCAGATAGGTAGAATTTCATTTACTTATTCATTTTGATAATTTCTGCCATAAAAATCGCCCATTGGACCTCTATATGCGCTCTTTGCGCCTATACCCAGGTTCGATAGGGGTATATGCGCTATACCAATCGAAAGAGGAGACTTTGGGCTAGGTACATGCCAAGTTTCATCATGATTGAATCGGTTTCAGATAGGTAGAATTTCATTTACTTATTCATTTTGATAATTTCTGCCATAAAAATCGCCCATTGGACCTCTATATGCGCTCTTTGCGCCTATACCCAGGTTCGATAGGGGTATATGCGCTATACCAATCGAAAGAGGAGACTTTGGGCTAGGTACATGCCAAGTTTCATCATGATTGAATCGGTTTCAGATAGGTAGAATTTCATTTACTCTTATTCATTTTGATAATTTCTGCCATAAAAATCGCCCATTGGACCTCTATATGCGCTCTTTGCGCCTATACCCAGGTTCGATAGGGGTATATGCGCTATACCAATCGAAAGAGGAGACTTTGGGCTAGGTACATGCCAAGTTTCATCATGATTGAATCGGTTTCAGATAGGTAGAATTTCATTTACTTATTCATTTTGATAATTTCTGCCATAAAAATCGCCCATTGGACCTCTATATGCGCTCTTTGCGCCTATACCCAGGTTCGATAGGGGTATATGCGCTATACCAATCGAAAGAGGAGACTTTGGGCTAGGTACATGCCAAGTTTCATCATGATTGAATCGGTTTCAGATAGGTAGAATTTCATTTACTTATTCATTTTGATAATTTCTGCCATAAAAATCGCCCATTGGACCTCTATATGCGCTCTTTGCGCCTATACCCAGGTTCGATAGGGGTATATGCGCTATACCAATCGAAAGAGGAGACTTTGGGCTAGGTACATGCCAAGTTTCATCATGATTGAATCGGTTTCAGATAGGTAGAATTTCATTTACTTATTCATTTTGATAATTTCTGCCATAAAAATCGCCCATTGGACCTCTATATGCGCTCTTTGCGCCTATACCCAGGTTCGATAGGGGTATATGCGCTATACCAATCGAAAGAGGAGACTTTGGGCTAGGTACATGCCAAGTTTCATCATGATTGAATCGGTTTCAGATAGGTAGAATTTCATTTACTTATTCATTTTGATAATTTCTGCCATAAAAATCGCCCATTGGACCTCTATATGCGCTCTTTGCGCCTATACCCAGGTTCGATAGGGGTATATGCGCTATACCAATCGAAAGAGGAGACTTTGGGCTAGGTACATGCCAAGTTTCATCATGATTGAATCGGTTTCAGATAGGTAGAATTTCATTTACTTATTCATTTTGATAATTTCTGCCATAAAAATCGCCCATTGGACCTCTATATGCGCTCTTTGCGCCTATACCCAGGTTCGATAGGGGTATATGCGCTATACCAATCGAAAGAGGAGACTTTGGGCTAGGTACATGCCAAGTTTCATCATGATTGAATCGGTTTCAGATAGGTAGAATTTCATTTACTTATTCATTTTGATAATTTCTGCCATAAAAATCGCCCATTGGACCTCTATATGCGCTCTTTGCGCCTATACCCAGGTTCGATAGGGGTATATGCGCTATACCAATCGAAAGAGGAGACTTTGGGCTAGGTACATGCCAAGTTTCATCATGATTGAATCGGTTTCAGATAGGTAGAATTTCATTTACTTATTCATTTTGATAATTTCTGCCATAAAAATCGCCCATTGGACCTCTATATGCGCTCTTTGCGCCTATACCCAGGTTCGATAGGGGTATATGCGCTATACCAATCGAAAGAGGAGACTTTGGGCTAGGTACATGCCAAGTTTCATCATGATTGAATCGGTTTCAGATAGGTAGAATTTCATTTACTTATTCATTTTGATAATTTCTGCCATAAAAATCGCCCATTGGACCTCTATATGCGCTCTTTGCGCCTATACCCAGGTTCGATAGGGGTATATGCGCTATACCAATCGAAAGAGGAGACTTTGGGCTAGGTACATGCCAAGTTTCATCATGATTGAATCGGTTTCAGATAGGTAGAATTTCATTTACTTATTCATTTTGATAATTTCTGCCATAAAAATCGCCCATTGGACCTCTATATGCGCTCTTTGCGCCTATACCCAGGTTCGATAGGGGTATATGCGCTATACCAATCGAAAGAGGAGACTTTGGGCTAGGTACATGCCAAGTTTCATCATGATTGAATCGGTTTCAGATAGGTAGAATTTCATTTACTTATTCATTTTGATAATTTCTGCCATAAAAATCGCCCATTGGACCTCTATATGCGCTCTTTGCGCCTATACCCAGGTTCGATAGGGGTATATGCGCTATACCAATCGAAAGAGGAGACTTTGGGCTAGGTACATGCCAAGTTTCATCATGATTGAATCGGTTTCAGATAGGTAGAATTTCATTTACTTATTCATTTTGATAATTTCTGCCATAAAAATCGCCCATTGGACCTCTATATGCGCTCTTTGCGCCTATACCCAGGTTCGATAGGGGTATATGCGCTATACCAATCGAAAGAGGAGACTTTGGGCTAGGTACATGCCAAGTTTCATCATGATTGAATCGGTTTCAGATAGGTAGAATTTCATTTACTTATTCATTTTGATAATTTCTGCCATAAAAATCGCCCATTGGACCTCTATATGCGCTCTTTGCGCCTATACCCAGGTTCGATAGGGGTATATGCGCTATACCAATCGAAAGAGGAGACTTTGGGCTAGGTACATGCCAAGTTTCATCATGATTGAATCGGTTTCAGATAGGTAGAATTTCATTTACTTATTCATTTTGATAATTTCTGCCATAAAAATCGCCCATTGGACCTCTATATGCGCTCTTTGCGCCTATACCCAGGTTCGATAGGGGTATATGCGCTATACCAATCGAAAGAGGAGACTTTGGGCTAGGTACATGCCAAGTTTCATCATGATTGAATCGGTTTCAGATAGGTAGAATTTCATTTACTTATTCATTTTGATAATTTCTGCCATAAAAATCGCCCATTGGACCTCTATATGCGCTCTTTGCGCCTATACCCAGGTTCGATAGGGGTATATGCGCTATACCAATCGAAAGAGGAGACTTTGGGCTAGGTACATGCCAAGTTTCATCATGATTGAATCGGTTTCAGATAGGTAGAATTTCATTTACTTATTCATTTTGATAATTTCTGCCATAAAAATCGCCCATTGGACCTCTATATGCGCTCTTTGCGCCTATACCCAGGTTCGATAGGGGTATATGCGCTATACCAATCGAAAGAGGAGACTTTGGGCTAGGTACATGCCAAGTTTCATCATGATTGAATCGGTTTCAGATAGGTAGAATTTCATTTACTTATTCATTTTGATAATTTCTGCCATAAAAATCGCCCATTGGACCTCTATATGCGCTCTTTGCGCCTATACCCAGGTTCGATAGGGGTATATGCGCTATACCAATCGAAAGAGGAGACTTTGGGCTAGGTACATGCCAAGTTTCATCATGATTGAATCGGTTTCAGATAGGTAGAATTTCATTTACTTATTCATTTTGATAATTTCTGCCATAAAAATCGCCCATTGGACCTCTATATGCGCTCTTTGCGCCTATACCCAGGTTCGATAGGGGTATATGCGCTATACCAATCGAAAGAGGAGACTTTGGGCTAGGTACATGCCAAGTTTCATCATGATTGAATCGGTTTCAGATAGGTAGAATTTCATTTACTTATTCATTTTGATAATTTCTGCCATAAAAATCGCCCATTGGACCTCTATATGCGCTCTTTGCGCCTATACCCAGGTTCGATAGGGGTATATGCGCTATACCAATCGAAAGAGGAGACTTTGGGCTAGGTACATGCCAAGTTTCATCATGATTGAATCGGTTTCAGATAGGTAGAATTTCATTTACTTATTCATTTTGATAATTTCTGCCATAAAAATCGCCCATTGGACCTCTATATGCGCTCTTTGCGCCTATACCCAGGTTCGATAGGGGTATATGCGCTATACCAATCGAAAGAGGAGACTTTGGGCTAGGTACATGCCAAGTTTCATCATGATTGAATCGGTTTCAGATAGGTAGAATTTCATTTACTTATTCATTTTGATAATTTCTGCCATAAAAATCGCCCATTGGACCTCTATATGCGCTCTTTGCGCCTATACCCAGGTTCGATAGGGGTATATGCGCTATACCAATCGAAAGAGGAGACTTTGGGCTAGGTACATGCCAAGTTTCATCATGATTGAATCGGTTTCAGATAGGTAGAATTTCATTTACTTATTCATTTTGATAATTTCTGCCATAAAAATCGCCCATTGGACCTCTATATGCGCTCTTTGCGCCTATACCCAGGTTCGATAGGGGTATATGCGCTATACCAATCGAAAGAGGAGACTTTGGGCTAGGTACATGCCAAGTTTCATCATGATTGAATCGGTTTCAGATAGGTAGAATTTCATTTACTTATTCATTTTGATAATTTCTGCCATAAAAATCGCCCATTGGACCTCTATATGCGCTCTTTGCGCCTATACCCAGGTTCGATAGGGGTATAAGCGCTATACCAATCGAAAGAGGAGACTTTGGGCTAGGTACATGCCAAGTTTCATCATGATTGAATCGGTTTCAGATAGGTAGAATTTCATTTACTTATTCATTTTGATAATTTCTGCCATAAAAATCGCCCATTGGACCTCTATATGCGCTCTTTGCGCCTATACCCAGGTTCGATAGGGGTATATGCGCTATACCAATCGAAAGAGGAGACTTTGGGCTAGGTACATGCCAAGTTTCATCATGATTGAATCGGTTTCAGATAGGTAGAATTTCATTTACTTATTCATTTTGATAATTTCTGCCATAAAAATCGCCCATTGGACCTCTATATGCGCTCTTTGCGCCTATACCCAGGTTCGATAGGGGTATATGCGCTATACCAATCGAAAGAGGAGACTTTGGGCTAGGTACATGCCAAGTTTCATCATGATTGAATCGGTTTCAGATAGGTAGAATTTCATTTACTTATTCATTTTGATAATTTCTGCCATAAAAATCGCCCATTGGACCTCTATATGCGCTCTTTGCGCCTATACCCAGGTTCGATAGGGGTATATGCGCTATACCAATCGAAAGAGGAGACTTTGGGCTAGGTACATGCCAAGTTTCATCATGATTGAATCGGTTTCAGATAGGTAGAATTTCATTTACTTATTCATTTTGATAATTTCTGCCATAAAAATCGCCCATTGGACCTCTATATGCGCTCTTTGCGCCTATACCCAGGTTCGATAGGGGTATATGCGCTATACCAATCGAAAGAGGAGACTTTGGGCTAGGTACATGCCAAGTTTCATCATGATTGAATCGGTTTCAGATAGGTAGAATTTCATTTACTTATTCATTTTGATAATTTCTGCCATAAAAATCGCCCATTGGACCTCTATATGCGCTCTTTGCGCCTATACCCAGGTTCGATAGGGGTATATGCGCTATACCAATCGAAAGAGGAGACTTTGGGCTAGGTACATGCCAAGTTTCATCATGATTGAATCGGTTTCAGATAGGTAGAATTTCATTTACTTATTCATTTTGATAATTTCTGCCATAAAAATCGCCCATTGGACCTCTATATGCGCTCTTTGCGCCTATACCCAGGTTCGATAGGGGTATATGCGCTATACCAATCGAAAGAGGAGACTTTGGGCTAGGTACATGCCAAGTTTCATCATGATTGAATCGGTTTCAGATAGGTAGAATTTCATTTACTTATTCATTTTGATAATTTCTGCCATAAAAATCGCCCATTGGACCTCTATATGCGCTCTTTGCGCCTATACCCAGGTTCGATAGGGGTATATGCGCTATACCAATCGAAAGAGGAGACTTTGGGCTAGGTACATGCCAAGTTTCATCATGATTGAATCGGTTTCAGATAGGTAGAATTTCATTTACTTATTCATTTTGATAATTTCTGCCATAAAAATCGCCCATTGGACCTCTATATGCGCTCTTTGCGCCTATACCCAGGTTCGATAGGGGTATATGCGCTATACCAATCGAAAGAGGAGACTTTGGGCTAGGTACATGCCAAGTTTCATCATGATTGAATCGGTTTCAGATAGGTAGAATTTCATTTACTTATTCATTTTGATAATTTCTGCCATAAAAATCGCCCATTGGACCTCTATATGCGCTCTTTGCGCCTATACCCAGGTTCGATAGGGGTATATGCGCTATACCAATCGAAAGAGGAGACTTTGGGCTAGGTACATGCCAAGTTTCATCATGATTGAATCGGTTTCAGATAGGTAGAATTTCATTTACTTATTCATTTTGATAATTTCTGCCATAAAAATCGCCCATTGGACCTCTATATGCGCTCTTTGCGCCTATACCCAGGTTCGATAGGGGTATATGCGCTATACCAATCGAAAGAGGAGACTTTGGGCTAGGTACATGCCAAGTTTCATCATGATTGAATCGGTTTCAGATAGGTAGAATTTCATTTACTTATTCATTTTGATAATTTCTGCCATAAAAATCGCCCATTGGACCTCTATATGCGCTCTTTGCGCCTATACCCAGGTTCGATAGGGGTATATGCGCTATACCAATCGAAAGAGGAGACTTTGGGCTAGGTACATGCCAAGTTTCATCATGATTGAATCGGTTTCAGATAGGTAGAATTTCATTTACTTATTCATTTTGATAATTTCTGCCATAAAAATCGCCCATTGGACCTCTATATGCGCTCTTTGCGCCTATACCCAGGTTCGATAGGGGTATATGCGCTATACCAATCGAAAGAGGAGACTTTGGGCTAGGTACATGCCAAGTTTCATCATGATTGAATCGGTTTCAGATAGGTAGAATTTCATTTACTTATTCATTTTGATAATTTCTGCCATAAAAATCGCCCATTGGACCTCTATATGCGCTCTTTGCGCCTATACCCAGGTTCGATAGGGGTATATGCGCTATACCAATCGAAAGAGGAGACTTTGGGCTAGGTACATGCCAAGTTTCATCATGATTGAATCGGTTTCAGATAGGTAGAATTTCATTTACTTATTCATTTTGATAATTTCTGCCATAAAAATCGCCCATTGGACCTCTATATGCGCTCTTTGCGCCTATACCCAGGTTCGATAGGGGTATATGCGCTATACCAATCGAAAGAGGAGACTTTGGGCTAGGTACATGCCAAGTTTCATCATGATTGAATCGGTTTCAGATAGGTAGAATTTCATTTACTTATTCATTTTGATAATTTCTGCCATAAAAATCGCCCATTGGACCTCTATATGCGCTCTTTGCGCCTATACCCAGGTTCGATAGGGGTATATGCGCTATACCAATCGAAAGAGGAGACTTTGGGCTAGGTACATGCCAAGTTTCATCATGATTGAATCGGTTTCAGATAGGTAGAATTTCATTTACTTATTCATTTTGATAATTTCTGCCATAAAAATCGCCCATTGGACCTCTATATGCGCTCTTTGCGCCTATACCCAGGTTCGATAGGGGTATATGCGCTATACCAATCGAAAGAGGAGACTTTGGGCTAGGTACATGCCAAGTTTCATCATGATTGAATCGGTTTCAGATAGGTAGAATTTCATTTACTTATTCATTTTGATAATTTCTGCCATAAAAATCGCCCATTGGACCTCTATATGCGCTCTTTGCGCCTATACCCAGGTTCGATAGGGGTATATGCGCTATACCAATCGAAAGAGGAGACTTTGGGCTAGGTACATGCCAAGTTTCATCATGATTGAATCGGTTTCAGATAGGTAGAATTTCATTTACTTATTCATTTTGATAATTTCTGCCATAAAAATCGCCCATTGGACCTCTATATGCGCTCTTTGCGCCTATACCCAGGTTCGATAGGGGTATATGCGCTATACCAATCGAAAGAGGAGACTTTGGGCTAGGTACATGCCAAGTTTCATCATGATTGAATCGGTTTCAGATAGGTAGAATTTCATTTACTTATTCATTTTGATAATTTCTGCCATAAAAATCGCCCATTGGACCTCTATATGCGCTCTTTGCGCCTATACCCAGGTTCGATAGGGGTATATGCGCTATACCAATCGAAAGAGGAGACTTTGGGCTAGGTACATGCCAAGTTTCATCATGATTGAATCGGTTTCAGATAGGTAGAATTTCATTTACTTATTCATTTTGATAATTTCTGCCATAAAAATCGCCCATTGGACCTCTATATGCGCTCTTTGCGCCTATACCCAGGTTCGATAGGGGTATATGCGCTATACCAATCGAAAGAGGAGACTTTGGGCTAGGTACATGCCAAGTTTCATCATGATTGAATCGGTTTCAGATAGGTAGAATTTCATTTACTTATTCATTTTGATAATTTCTGCCATAAAAATCGCCCATTGGACCTCTATATGCGCTCTTTGCGCCTATACCCAGGTTCGATAGGGGTATATGCGCTATACCAATCGAAAGAGGAGACTTTGGGCTAGGTACATGCCAAGTTTCATCATGATTGAATCGGTTTCAGATAGGTAGAATTTCATTTACTTATTCATTTTGATAATTTCTGCCATAAAAATCGCCCATTGGACCTCTATATGCGCTCTTTGCGCCTATACCCAGGTTCGATAGGGGTATATGCGCTATACCAATCGAAAGAGGAGACTTTGGGCTAGGTACATGCCAAGTTTCATCATGATTGAATCGGTTTCAGATAGGTAGAATTTCATTTACTTATTCATTTTGATAATTTCTGCCATAAAAATCGCCCATTGGACCTCTATATGCGCTCTTTGCGCCTATACCCAGGTTCGATAGGGGTATATGCGCTATACCAATCGAAAGAGGAGACTTTGGGCTAGGTACATGCCAAGTTTCATCATGATTGAATCGGTTTCAGATAGGTAGAATTTCATTTACTTATTCATTTTGATAATTTCTGCCATAAAAATCGCCCATTGGACCTCTATATGCGCTCTTTGCGCCTATACCCAGGTTCGATAGGGGTATATGCGCTATACCAATCGAAAGAGGAGACTTTGGGCTAGGTACATGCCAAGTTTCATCATGATTGAATCGGTTTCAGATAGGTAGAATTTCATTTACTTATTCATTTTGATAATTTCTGCCATAAAAATCGCCCATTGGACCTCTATATGCGCTCTTTGCGCCTATACCCAGGTTCGATAGGGGTATATGCGCTATACCAATCGAAAGAGGAGACTTTGGGCTAGGTACATGCCAAGTTTCATCATGATTGAATCGGTTTCAGATAGGTAGAATTTCATTTACTTATTCATTTTGATAATTTCTGCCATAAAAATCGCCCATTGGACCTCTATATGCGCTCTTTGCGCCTATACCCAGGTTCGATAGGGGTATATGCGCTATACCAATCGAAAGAGGAGACTTTGGGCTAGGTACATGCCAAGTTTCATCATGATTGAATCGGTTTCAGATAGGTAGAATTTCATTTACTTATTCATTTTGATAATTTCTGCCATAAAAATCGCCCATTGGACCTCTATATGCGCTCTTTGCGCCTATACCCAGGTTCGATAGGGGTATATGCGCTATACCAATCGAAAGAGGAGACTTTGGGCTAGGTACATGCCAAGTTTCATCATGATTGAATCGGTTTCAGATAGGTAGAATTTCATTTACTTATTCATTTTGATAATTTCTGCCATAAAAATCGCCCATTGGACCTCTATATGCGCTCTTTGCGCCTATACCCAGGTTCGATAGGGGTATATGCGCTATACCAATCGAAAGAGGAGACTTTGGGCTAGGTACATGCCAAGTTTCATCATGATTGAATCGGTTTCAGATAGGTAGAATTTCATTTACTTATTCATTTTGATAATTTCTGCCATAAAAATCGCCCATTGGACCTCTATATGCGCTCTTTGCGCCTATACCCAGGTTCGATAGGGGTATATGCGCTATACCAATCGAAAGAGGAGACTTTGGGCTAGGTACATGCCAAGTTTCATCATGATTGAATCGGTTTCAGATAGGTAGAATTTCATTTACTTATTCATTTTGATAATTTCTGCCATAAAAATCGCCCATTGGACCTCTATATGCGCTCTTTGCGCCTATACCCAGGTTCGATAGGGGTATATGCGCTATACCAATCGAAAGAGGAGACTTTGGGCTAGGTACATGCCAAGTTTCATCATGATTGAATCGGTTTCAGATAGGTAGAATTTCATTTACTTATTCATTTTGATAATTTCTGCCATAAAAATCGCCCATTGGACCTCTATATGCGCTCTTTGCGCCTATACCCAGGTTCGATAGGGGTATATGCGCTATACCAATCGAAAGAGGAGACTTTGGGCTAGGTACATGCCAAGTTTCATCATGATTGAATCGGTTTCAGATAGGTAGAATTTCATTTACTTATTCATTTTGATAATTTCTGCCATAAAAATCGCCCATTGGACCTCTATATGCGCTCTTTGCGCCTATACCCAGGTTCGATAGGGGTATATGCGCTATACCAATCGAAAGAGGAGACTTTGGGCTAGGTACATGCCAAGTTTCATCATGATTGAATCGGTTTCAGATAGGTAGAATTTCATTTACTTATTCATTTTGATAATTTCTGCCATAAAAATCGCCCATTGGACCTCTATATGCGCTCTTTGCGCCTATACCCAGGTTCGATAGGGGTATATGCGCTATACCAATCGAAAGAGGAGACTTTGGGCTAGGTACATGCCAAGTTTCATCATGATTGAATCGGTTTCAGATAGGTAGAATTTCATTTACTTATTCATTTTGATAATTTCTGCCATAAAAATCGCCCATTGGACCTCTATATGCGCTCTTTGCGCCTATAACCCAGGTTCGATAGGGGTATATGCGCTATACCAATCGAAAGAGGAGACTTTGGGCTAGGTACATGCCAAGTTTCATCATGATTGAATCGGTTTCAGATAGGTTAGAATTTCATTTACTTATTCATTTTGATAATTTCTGCCATAAAAATCGCCCATTGGACCTCTATATGCGCTCTTTGCGCCTATACCCAGGTTCGATAGGGGTATATGCGCTATACCAATCGAAAGAGGAGACTTTGGGCTAGGTACATGCAAGTTTCATCATGATTGAATCGGTTTCAGATAGGTAGAATTTCATTTACTTATTCATTTTGATAATTTCTGCCATAAAAATCGCCCCATTGGACTCTATATGCGCTCTTTGCGCCTATACCCAGGTTCGATAGGGGTAATATGCGCTATACCAATCGAAAGAGGAGACTTTGGGCTAGGTACATGCCAAGTTTCATCATGATTGAATCGGTTTCAGATAGGTAGAATTTCATTTACTTATTCATTTTGATAATTTCTGCCATAAAATCGCCCATTGGACCTCTATATGCGCTCTTTGCGCCTATACCCAGGTTCGATAGGGGTATATGCGCTATACCAATCGAAAGAGGAGACTTTGGGCTAGGTACATGCCAAGTTTCATCATGATTGAATCGGTTTCAGATAGGTAGAATTTCATTTACTTATTCATTTTGATAATTTCTGCCATAAAAATCGCCCATTGGACCTCTATATGCGCTCTTTGCGCCTATACCCAGGTTCGATAGGGGTATATGCGCTATACCAATCGAAGAGGAGACTTTGGGCTAGGTACATGCCAAGTTTCATCATGATTGAATCGGTTTCAGATAGGTAGAATTTCATTTACTTATTCATTTTGATAATTTCTGCCATAAAAATCGCCCATTGGACCTCTATATGCGCTCTTTGCGCCTATACCCAGGTTCGATAGGGGTATATGCGCTATACCAATCGAAAGAGGAGACTTTGGGCTAGGTACATGCCAAGTTTCATCATGATTGAATCGGTTTCAGATAGGTAGAATTTCATTTACTTATTCATTTTGATAATTTCTGCCATAAAAATCGCCCATTGGACCTCTATATGCGCTCTTTGCGCCTATACCCAGGTTCGATAGGGGTATATGCGCTATACCAATCGAAAGAGGAGACTTTGGGCTAGGTACATGCCAAGTTTCATCATGATTGAATCGGTTTCAGATAGGTAGAATTTCATTTACTTATTCATTTTGATAATTTCTGCCATAAAAATCGCCCATTGGACCTCTATATGCGCTCTTTGCGCCTATACCCAGGTTCGATAGGGGTATATGCGCTATACCAATCGAAAGAGGAGACTTTGGGCTAGGTACATGCCAAGTTTCATCATGATTGAATCGGTTTCAGATAGGGTAGAATTTCATTTACTTATTCATTTTGATAATTTCTGCCATAAAAATCGCCCATTGGACCTCTATATGCGCTCTTTGCGCCTATACCCAGGTTCGATAGGGGTATATGCGCTATACCAATCGAAAGAGGAGACTTTGGGCTAGGTACATGCCAAGTTTCATCATGATTGAATCGGTTTCAGATAGGTAGAATTTTCATTTACTTATTCATTTTGATAATTTCTGCCATAAAAATCGCCCATTGGACCTCTATATGCGCTCTTTGCGCCTATACCCAGGTTCGATAGGGGTATATGCGCTATACCAATCGAAAGAGGAGACTTTGGGCTAGGTACATGCCAAGTTTCATCATGATTGAATCGGTTTCAGATAGGTAGAATTTCATTTACTTATTCATTTTGATAATTTTCTGCCATAAAATCGCCCATTGGACCTCTATATGCGCTCTTTGCGCCTATACCCAGGTTCGATAGGGGTATATGCGCTATACCAATCGAAAGAGGAGACTTTGGGCTAGGTACATGCCAAGTTTCATCATGATTGAATCGGTTTCAGATAGGTAGAATTTCATTTACTTATTCATTTTGATAATTTCTGCCATAAAAATCGCCCATTGGACCTCTATATGCGCTCTTTGCGCCTATACCCAGGTTCGATAGGGGGTATATGCGCTATACCAATCGAAAGAGGAGACTTTGGGCTAGGTACATGCCAAGTTTCATCATGATTGAATCGGTTTCAGATAGGTAGAATTTCATTTACTTATTCATTTTGATAATTTCTGCCATAAAATCGCCCATTGGACCTCTATATGCGCTCTTTGCGCCTATACCCAGGTTCGATAGGGGTATATGCGCTATACCAATCGAAAGAGGAGACTTTGGGCTAGGTACATGCCAAGTTTCATCATGATTGAATCGGTTTCAGATAGGTAGAATTTCATTTACTTATTCATTTTGATAATTTCTGCCATAAAAATCGCCCATTGGACCTCTATATGCGCTCTTTGCGCCTATACCCAGGTTCGATAGGGGTATATGCGCTATACCAATCGAAAGAGGAGACTTTGGGCTAGGTACATGCCAAGTTTCATCATGATTGAATCGGTTTCAGATAGGTAGAATTTCATTTACTTATTCATTTTGATAATTTCTGCCATAAAAATCGCCCATTGGACCTCTATATGCGCTCTTTGCGCCTATACCCAGGTTCGATAGGGGTATATGCGCTATACCAATCGAAAGAGGAGACTTTGGGCTAGGTACATGCCAAGTTTCATCATGATTGAATCGGTTTCAGATAGGTAGAATTTCATTTACTTATTCATTTTGATAATTTCTGCCATAAAAATCGCCCACCATTGGACTTATATGCGCTCTTTGCGCCTATACCCTGGTTCGCATAGGGGGTATATGCGCTATACCACGAAAGAGGGAGTTTTGGGCTAGGTACATGCCAAGTTTCATCATGATTGAATCGGTTTCAGATAGGTAGAATTTCATTTACTTATTCATTTTGATAATTTCTGCCATAAAAATCGCCCATTGGACCTCTATATGCGCTCTTTGCGCCTATACCCAGGTTCGATAGGGGTATATGCGCTATACCAATCGAAAGAGGAGACTTTGGGCTAGGTACATGCCAAGTTTCATCATGATTGAATCGGTTTCAGATAGGTAGAATTTCATTTACTTATTCATTTTGATAATTTCTGCCATAAAAATCGCCCATTGGACCTCTATATGCGCTCTTTGCGCCTATACCCAGGTTCGATAGGGGTATATGCGCTATACCAATCGAAAGAGGAGACTTTGGGCTAGGTACATGCCAAGTTTCATCATGATTGAATCGGTTTCAGATAGGTAGAATTTCATTTACTTATTCATTTTGATAATTTCTGCCATAAAAATCGCCCATTGGACCTCTATATGCGCTCTTTGCGCCTATACCCAGGTTCGATAGGGGTATATGCGCTATACCAATCGAAAGAGGAGACTTTGGGCTAGGTACATGCCAAGTTTCATCATGATTGAATCGGTTTCAGATAGGTAGAATTTCATTTACTTATTCATTTTGATAATTTCTGCCATAAAAATCGCCCATTGGACCTCTATATGCGCTCTTTGCGCCTATACCCAGGTTCGATAGGGGTATATGCGCTATACCAATCGAAAGAGGAGACTTTGGGCTAGGTACATGCCAAGTTTCATCATGATTGAATCGGTTTCAGATAGGTAGAATTTCATTTACTTATTCATTTTGATAATTTCTGCCATAAAAATCGCCCATTGGACCTCTATATGCGCTCTTTGCGCCTATACCCAGGTTCGATAGGGGTATATGCGCTATACCAATCGAAAGAGGAGACTTTGGGCTAGGTACATGCCAAGTTTCATCATGATTGAATCGGTTTCAGATAGGTAGAATTTCATTTACTTATTCATTTTGATAATTTCTGCCATAAAAATCGCCCATTGGACCTCTATATGCGCTCTTTGCGCCTATACCCAGGTTCGATAGGGGTATATGCGCTATACCAATCGAAAGAGGAGACTTTGGGCTAGGTACATGCCAAGTTTCATCATGATTGAATCGGTTTCAGATAGGTAGAATTTCATTTACTTATTCATTTTGATAATTTCTGCCATAAAAATCGCCCATTGGACCTCTATATGCGCTCTTTGCGCCTATACCCAGGTTCGATAGGGGTATATGCGCTATACCAATCGAAAGAGGAGACTTTGGGCTAGGTACATGCCAAGTTTCATCATGATTGAATCGGTTTCAGATAGGTAGAATTTCATTTACTTATTCATTTTGATAATTTCTGCCATAAAAATCGCCCATTGGACCTCTATATGCGCTCTTTGCGCCTATACCCAGGTTCGATAGGGGTATATGCGCTATACCAATCGAAAGAGGAGACTTTGGGCTAGGTACATGCCAAGTTTCATCATGATTGAATCGGTTTCAGATAGGTAGAATTTCATTTACTTATTCATTTTGATAATTTCTGCCATAAAAATCGCCCATTGGACCTCTATATGCGCTCTTTGCGCCTATACCCAGGTTCGATAGGGGTATATGCGCTATACCAATCGAAAGAGGAGACTTTGGGCTAGGTACATGCCAAGTTTCATCATGATTGAATCGGTTTCAGATAGGTAGAATTTCATTTACTTATTCATTTTGATAATTTCTGCCATAAAAATCGCCCATTGGACCTCTATATGCGCTCTTTGCGCCTATACCCAGGTTCGATAGGGGTATATGCGCTATACCAATCGAAAGAGGAGACTTTGGGCTAGGTACATGCCAAGTTTCATCATGATTGAATCGGTTTCAGATAGGTAGAATTTCATTTACTTATTCATTTTGATAATTTCTGCCATAAAAATCGCCCATTGGACCTCTATATGCGCTCTTTGCGCCTATACCCAGGTTCGATAGGGGTATATGCGCTATACCAATCGAAAGAGGAGACTTTGGGCTAGGTACATGCCAAGTTTCATCATGATTGAATCGGTTTCAGATAGGTAGAATTTCATTTACTTATTCATTTTGATAATTTCTGCCATAAAAATCGCCCATTGGACCTCTATATGCGCTCTTTGCGCCTATACCCAGGTTCGATAGGGGTATATGCGCTATACCAATCGAAAGAGGAGACTTTGGGCTAGGTACATGCCAAGTTTCATCATGATTGAATCGGTTTCAGATAGGTAGAATTTCATTTACTTATTCATTTTGATAATTTCTGCCATAAAAATCGCCCATTGGACCTCTATATGCGCTCTTTGCGCCTATACCCAGGTTCGATAGGGGTATATGCGCTATACCAATCGAAAGAGGAGACTTTGGGCTAGGTACATGCCAAGTTTCATCATGATTGAATCGGTTTCAGATAGGTAGAATTTCATTTACTTATTCATTTTGATAATTTCTGCCATAAAAATCGCCCATTGGACCTCTATATGCGCTCTTTGCGCCTATACCCAGGTTCGATAGGGGTATATGCGCTATACCAATCGAAAGAGGAGACTTTGGGCTAGGTACATGCCAAGTTTCATCATGATTGAATCGGTTTCAGATAGGTAGAATTTCATTTACTTATTCATTTTGATAATTTCTGCCATAAAAATCGCCCATTGGACCTCTATATGCGCTCTTTGCGCCTATACCCAGGTTCGATAGGGGTATATGCGCTATACCAATCGAAAGAGGAGACTTTGGGCTAGGTACATGCCAAGTTTCATCATGATTGAATCGGTTTCAGATAGGTAGAATTTCATTTACTTATTCATTTTGATAATTTCTGCCATAAAAATCGCCCATTGGACCTCTATATGCGCTCTTTGCGCCTATACCCAGGTTCGATAGGGGTATATGCGCTATACCAATCGAAAGAGGAGACTTTGGGCTAGGTACATGCCAAGTTTCATCATGATTGAATCGGTTTCAGATAGGTAGAATTTCATTTACTTATTCATTTTGATAATTTCTGCCATAAAAATCGCCCATTGGACCTCTATATGCGCTCTTTGCGCCTATACCCAGGTTCGATAGGGGTATATGCGCTATACCAATCGAAAGAGGAGACTTTGGGCTAGGTACATGCCAAGTTTCATCATGATTGAATCGGTTTCAGATAGGTAGAATTTCATTTACTTATTCATTTTGATAATTTCTGCCATAAAAATCGCCCATTGGACCTCTATATGCGCTCTTTGCGCCTATACCCAGGTTCGATAGGGGTATATGCGCTATACCAATCGAAAGAGGAGACTTTGGGCTAGGTACATGCCAAGTTTCATCATGATTGAATCGGTTTCAGATAGGTAGAATTTCATTTACTTATTCATTTTGATAATTTCTGCCATAAAAATCGCCCATTGGACCTCTATATGCGCTCTTTGCGCCTATACCCAGGTTCGATAGGGGTATATGCGCTATACCAATCGAAAGAGGAGACTTTGGGCTAGGTACATGCCAAGTTTCATCATGATTGAATCGGTTTCAGATAGGTAGAATTTCATTTACTTATTCATTTTGATAATTTCTGCCATAAAAATCGCCCATTGGACCTCTATATGCGCTCTTTGCGCCTATACCCAGGTTCGATAGGGGTATATGCGCTATACCAATCGAAAGAGGAGACTTTGGGCTAGGTACATGCCAAGTTTCATCATGATTGAATCGGTTTCAGATAGGTAGAATTTCATTTACTTATTCATTTTGATAATTTCTGCCATAAAAATCGCCCATTGGACCTCTATATGCGCTCTTTGCGCCTATACCCAGGTTCGATAGGGGTATATGCGCTATACCAATCGAAAGAGGAGACTTTGGGCTAGGTACATGCCAAGTTTCATCATGATTGAATCGGTTTCAGATAGGTAGAATTTCATTTACTTATTCATTTTGATAATTTCTGCCATAAAAATCGCCCATTGGACCTCTATATGCGCTCTTTGCGCCTATACCCAGGTTCGATAGGGGTATATGCGCTATACCAATCGAAAGAGGAGACTTTGGGCTAGGTACATGCCAAGTTTCATCATGATTGAATCGGTTTCAGATAGGTAGAATTTCATTTACTTATTCATTTTGATAATTTCTGCCATAAAAATCGCCCATTGGACCTCTATATGCGCTCTTTGCGCCTATACCCAGGTTCGATAGGGGTATATGCGCTATACCAATCGAAAGAGGAGACTTTGGGCTAGGTACATGCCAAGTTTCATCATGATTGAATCGGTTTCAGATAGGTAGAATTTCATTTACTTATTCATTTTGATAATTTCTGCCATAAAAATCGCCCATTGGACCTCTATATGCGCTCTTTGCGCCTATACCCAGGTTCGATAGGGGTATATGCGCTATACCAATCGAAAGAGGAGACTTTGGGCTAGGTACATGCCAAGTTTCATCATGATTGAATCGGTTTCAGATAGGTAGAATTTCATTTACTTATTCATTTTGATAATTTCTGCCATAAAAATCGCCCATTGGACCTCTATATGCGCTCTTTGCGCCTATACCCAGGTTCGATAGGGGTATATGCGCTATACCAATCGAAAGAGGAGACTTTGGGCTAGGTACATGCCAAGTTTCATCATGATTGAATCGGTTTCAGATAGGTAGAATTTCATTTACTTATTCATTTTGATAATTTCTGCCATAAAAATCGCCCATTGGACCTCTATATGCGCTCTTTGCGCCTATACCCAGGTTCGATAGGGGTATATGCGCTATACCAATCGAAAGAGGAGACTTTGGGCTAGGTACATGCCAAGTTTCATCATGATTGAATCGGTTTCAGATAGGTAGAATTTCATTTACTTATTCATTTTGATAATTTCTGCCATAAAAATCGCCCATTGGACCTCTATATGCGCTCTTTGCGCCTATACCCAGGTTCGATAGGGGTATATGCGCTATACCAATCGAAAGAGGAGACTTTGGGCTAGGTACATGCCAAGTTTCATCATGATTGAATCGGTTTCAGATAGGTAGAATTTCATTTACTTATTCATTTTGATAATTTCTGCCATAAAAATCGCCCATTGGACCTCTATATGCGCTCTTTGCGCCTATACCCAGGTTCGATAGGGGTATATGCGCTATACCAATCGAAAGAGGAGACTTTGGGCTAGGTACATGCCAAGTTTCATCATGATTGAATCGGTTTCAGATAGGTAGAATTTCATTTACTTATTCATTTTGATAATTTCTGCCATAAAAATCGCCCATTGGACCTCTATATGCGCTCTTTGCGCCTATACCCAGGTTCGATAGGGGTATATGCGCTATACCAATCGAAAGAGGAGACTTTGGGCTAGGTACATGCCAAGTTTCATCATGATTGAATCGGTTTCAGATAGGTAGAATTTCATTTACTTATTCATTTTGATAATTTCTGCCATAAAAATCGCCCATTGGACCTCTATATGCGCTCTTTGCGCCTATACCCAGGTTCGATAGGGGTATATGCGCTATACCAATCGAAAGAGGAGACTTTGGGCTAGGTACATGCCAAGTTTCATCATGATTGAATCGGTTTCAGATAGGTAGAATTTCATTTACTTATTCATTTTGATAATTTCTGCCATAAAAATCGCCCATTGGACCTCTATATGCGCTCTTTGCGCCTATACCCAGGTTCGATAGGGGTATATGCGCTATACCAATCGAAAGAGGAGACTTTGGGCTAGGTACATGCCAAGTTTCATCATGATTGAATCGGTTTCAGATAGGTAGAATTTCATTTACTTATTCATTTTGATAATTTCTGCCATAAAAATCGCCCATTGGACCTCTATATGCGCTCTTTGCGCCTATACCCAGGTTCGATAGGGGTATATGCGCTATACCAATCGAAAGAGGAGACTTTGGGCTAGGTACATGCCAAGTTTCATCATGATTGAATCGGTTTCAGATAGGTAGAATTTCATTTACTTATTCATTTTGATAATTTCTGCCATAAAAATCGCCCATTGGACCTCTATATGCGCTCTTTGCGCCTATACCCAGGTTCGATAGGGGTATATGCGCTATACCAATCGAAAGAGGAGACTTTGGGCTAGGTACATGCCAAGTTTCATCATGATTGAATCGGTTTCAGATAGGTAGAATTTCATTTACTTATTCATTTTGATAATTTCTGCCATAAAAATCGCCCATTGGACCTCTATATGCGCTCTTTGCGCCTATACCCAGGTTCGATAGGGGTATATGCGCTATACCAATCGAAAGAGGAGACTTTGGGCTAGGTACATGCCAAGTTTCATCATGATTGAATCGGTTTCAGATAGGTAGAATTTCATTTACTTATTCATTTTGATAATTTCTGCCATAAAAATCGCCCATTGGACCTCTATATGCGCTCTTTGCGCCTATACCCAGGTTCGATAGGGGTATATGCGCTATACCAATCGAAAGAGGAGACTTTGGGCTAGGTACATGCCAAGTTTCATCATGATTGAATCGGTTTCAGATAGGTAGAATTTCATTTACTTATTCATTTTGATAATTTCTGCCATAAAAATCGCCCATTGGACCTCTATATGCGCTCTTTGCGCCTATACCCAGGTTCGATAGGGGTATATGCGCTATACCAATCGAAAGAGGAGACTTTGGGCTAGGTACATGCCAAGTTTCATCATGATTGAATCGGTTTCAGATAGGTAGAATTTCATTTACTTATTCATTTTGATAATTTCTGCCATAAAAATCGCCCATTGGACCTCTATATGCGCTCTTTGCGCCTATACCCAGGTTCGATAGGGGTATATGCGCTATACCAATCGAAAGAGGAGACTTTGGGCTAGGTACATGCCAAGTTTCATCATGATTGAATCGGTTTCAGATAGGTAGAATTTCATTTACTTATTCATTTTGATAATTTCTGCCATAAAAATCGCCCATTGGACCTCTATATGCGCTCTTTGCGCCTATACCCAGGTTCGATAGGGGTATATGCGCTATACCAATCGAAAGAGGAGACTTTGGGCTAGGTACATGCCAAGTTTCATCATGATTGAATCGGTTTCAGATAGGTAGAATTTCATTTACTTATTCATTTTGATAATTTCTGCCATAAAAATCGCCCATTGGACCTCTATATGCGCTCTTTGCGCCTATACCCAGGTTCGATAGGGGTATATGCGCTATACCAATCGAAAGAGGAGACTTTGGGCTAGGTACATGCCAAGTTTCATCATGATTGAATCGGTTTCAGATAGGTAGAATTTCATTTACTTATTCATTTTGATAATTTCTGCCATAAAAATCGCCCATTGGACCTCTATATGCGCTCTTTGCGCCTATACCCAGGTTCGATAGGGGTATATGCGCTATACCAATCGAAAGAGGAGACTTTGGGCTAGGTACATGCCAAGTTTCATCATGATTGAATCGGTTTCAGATAGGTAGAATTTCATTTACTTATTCATTTTGATAATTTCTGCCATAAAAATCGCCCATTGGACCTCTATATGCGCTCTTTGCGCCTATACCCAGGTTCGATAGGGGTATATGCGCTATACCAATCGAAAGAGGAGACTTTGGGCTAGGTACATGCCAAGTTTCATCATGATTGAATCGGTTTCAGATAGGTAGAATTTCATTTACTTATTCATTTTGATAATTTCTGCCATAAAAATCGCCCATTGGACCTCTATATGCGCTCTTTGCGCCTATACCCAGGTTCGATAGGGGTATATGCGCTATACCAATCGAAAGAGGAGACTTTGGGCTAGGTACATGCCAAGTTTCATCATGATTGAATCGGTTTCAGATAGGTAGAATTTCATTTACTTATTCATTTTGATAATTTCTGCCATAAAAATCGCCCATTGGACCTCTATATGCGCTCTTTGCGCCTATACCCAGGTTCGATAGGGGTATATGCGCTATACCAATCGAAAGAGGAGACTTTGGGCTAGGTACATGCCAAGTTTCATCATGATTGAATCGGTTTCAGATAGGTAGAATTTCATTTACTTATTCATTTTGATAATTTCTGCCATAAAAATCGCCCATTGGACCTCTATATGCGCTCTTTGCGCCTATACCCAGGTTCGATAGGGGTATATGCGCTATACCAATCGAAAGAGGAGACTTTGGGCTAGGTACATGCCAAGTTTCATCATGATTGAATCGGTTTCAGATAGGTAGAATTTCATTTACTTATTCATTTTGATAATTTCTGCCATAAAAATCGCCCATTGGACCTCTATATGCGCTCTTTGCGCCTATACCCAGGTTCGATAGGGGTATATGCGCTATACCAATCGAAAGAGGAGACTTTGGGCTAGGTACATGCCAAGTTTCATCATGATTGAATCGGTTTCAGATAGGTAGAATTTCATTTACTTATTCATTTTGATAATTTCTGCCATAAAAATCGCCCATTGGACCTCTATATGCGCTCTTTGCGCCTATACCCAGGTTCGATAGGGGTATATGCGCTATACCAATCGAAAGAGGAGACTTTGGGCTAGGTACATGCCAAGTTTCATCATGATTGAATCGGTTTCAGATAGGTAGAATTTCATTTACTTATTCATTTTGATAATTTCTGCCATAAAAATCGCCCATTGGACCTCTATATGCGCTCTTTGCGCCTATACCCAGGTTCGATAGGGGTATATGCGCTATACCAATCGAAAGAGGAGACTTTGGGCTAGGTACATGCCAAGTTTCATCATGATTGAATCGGTTTCAGATAGGTAGAATTTCATTTACTTATTCATTTTGATAATTTCTGCCATAAAAATCGCCCATTGGACCTCTATATGCGCTCTTTGCGCCTATACCCAGGTTCGATAGGGGTATATGCGCTATACCAATCGAAAGAGGAGACTTTGGGCTAGGTACATGCCAAGTTTCATCATGATTGAATCGGTTTCAGATAGGTAGAATTTCATTTACTTATTCATTTTGATAATTTCTGCCATAAAAATCGCCCATTGGACCTCTATATGCGCTCTTTGCGCCTATACCCAGGTTCGATAGGGGTATATGCGCTATACCAATCGAAAGAGGAGACTTTGGGCTAGGTACATGCCAAGTTTCATCATGATTGAATCGGTTTCAGATAGGTAGAATTTCATTTACTTATTCATTTTGATAATTTCTGCCATAAAAATCGCCCATTGGACCTCTATATGCGCTCTTTGCGCCTATACCCAGGTTCGATAGGGGTATATGCGCTATACCAATCGAAAGAGGAGACTTTGGGCTAGGTACATGCCAAGTTTCATCATGATTGAATCGGTTTCAGATAGGTAGAATTTCATTTACTTATTCATTTTGATAATTTCTGCCATAAAAATCGCCCATTGGACCTCTATATGCGCTCTTTGCGCCTATACCCAGGTTCGATAGGGGTATATGCGCTATACCAATCGAAAGAGGAGACTTTGGGCTAGGTACATGCCAAGTTTCATCATGATTGAATCGGTTTCAGATAGGTAGAATTTCATTTACTTATTCATTTTGATAATTTCTGCCATAAAAATCGCCCATTGGACCTCTATATGCGCTCTTTGCGCCTATACCCAGGTTCGATAGGGGTATATGCGCTATACCAATCGAAAGAGGAGACTTTGGGCTAGGTACATGCCAAGTTTCATCATGATTGAATCGGTTTCAGATAGGTAGAATTTCATTTACTTATTCATTTTGATAATTTCTGCCATAAAAATCGCCCATTGGACCTCTATATGCGCTCTTTGCGCCTATACCCAGGTTCGATAGGGGTATATGCGCTATACCAATCGAAAGAGGAGACTTTGGGCTAGGTACATGCCAAGTTTCATCATGATTGAATCGGTTTCAGATAGGTAGAATTTCATTTACTTATTCATTTTGATAATTTCTGCCATAAAAATCGCCCATTGGACCTCTATATGCGCTCTTTGCGCCTATACCCAGGTTCGATAGGGGTATATGCGCTATACCAATCGAAAGAGGAGACTTTGGGCTAGGTACATGCCAAGTTTCATCATGATTGAATCGGTTTCAGATAGGTAGAATTTCATTTACTTATTCATTTTGATAATTTCTGCCATAAAAATCGCCCATTGGACCTCTATATGCGCTCTTTGCGCCTATACCCAGGTTCGATAGGGGTATATGCGCTATACCAATCGAAAGAGGAGACTTTGGGCTAGGTACATGCCAAGTTTCATCATGATTGAATCGGTTTCAGATAGGTAGAATTTCATTTACTTATTCATTTTGATAATTTCTGCCATAAAAATCGCCCATTGGACCTCTATATGCGCTCTTTGCGCCTATACCCAGGTTCGATAGGGGTATATGCGCTATACCAATCGAAAGAGGAGACTTTGGGCTAGGTACATGCCAAGTTTCATCATGATTGAATCGGTTTCAGATAGGTAGAATTTCATTTACTTATTCATTTTGATAATTTCTGCCATAAAAATCGCCCATTGGACCTCTATATGCGCTCTTTGCGCCTATACCCAGGTTCGATAGGGGTATATGCGCTATACCAATCGAAAGAGGAGACTTTGGGCTAGGTACATGCCAAGTTTCATCATGATTGAATCGGTTTCAGATAGGTAGAATTTCATTTACTTATTCATTTTGATAATTTCTGCCATAAAAATCGCCCATTGGACCTCTATATGCGCTCTTTGCGCCTATACCCAGGTTCGATAGGGGTATATGCGCTATACCAATCGAAAGAGGAGACTTTGGGCTAGGTACATGCCAAGTTTCATCATGATTGAATCGGTTTCAGATAGGTAGAATTTCATTTACTTATTCATTTTGATAATTTCTGCCATAAAAATCGCCCATTGGACCTCTATATGCGCTCTTTGCGCCTATACCCAGGTTCGATAGGGGTATATGCGCTATACCAATCGAAAGAGGAGACTTTGGGCTAGGTACATGCCAAGTTTCATCATGATTGAATCGGTTTCAGATAGGTAGAATTTCATTTACTTATTCATTTTGATAATTTCTGCCATAAAAATCGCCCATTGGACCTCTATATGCGCTCTTTGCGCCTATACCCAGGTTCGATAGGGGTATATGCGCTATACCAATCGAAAGAGGAGACTTTGGGCTAGGTACATGCCAAGTTTCATCATGATTGAATCGGTTTCAGATAGGTAGAATTTCATTTACTTATTCATTTTGATAATTTCTGCCATAAAAATCGCCCATTGGACCTCTATATGCGCTCTTTGCGCCTATACCCAGGTTCGATAGGGGTATATGCGCTATACCAATCGAAAGAGGAGACTTTGGGCTAGGTACATGCCAAGTTTCATCATGATTGAATCGGTTTCAGATAGGTAGAATTTCATTTACTTATTCATTTTGATAATTTCTGCCATAAAAATCGCCCATTGGACCTCTATATGCGCTCTTTGCGCCTATACCCAGGTTCGATAGGGGTATATGCGCTATACCAATCGAAAGAGGAGACTTTGGGCTAGGTACATGCCAAGTTTCATCATGATTGAATCGGTTTCAGATAGGTAGAATTTCATTTACTTATTCATTTTGATAATTTCTGCCATAAAAATCGCCCATTGGACCTCTATATGCGCTCTTTGCGCCTATACCCAGGTTCGATAGGGGTATATGCGCTATACCAATCGAAAGAGGAGACTTTGGGCTAGGTACATGCCAAGTTTCATCATGATTGAATCGGTTTCAGATAGGTAGAATTTCATTTACTTATTCATTTTGATAATTTCTGCCATAAAAATCGCCCATTGGACCTCTATATGCGCTCTTTGCGCCTATACCCAGGTTCGATAGGGGTATATGCGCTATACCAATCGAAAGAGGAGACTTTGGGCTAGGTACATGCCAAGTTTCATCATGATTGAATCGGTTTCAGATAGGTAGAATTTCATTTACTTATTCATTTTGATAATTTCTGCCATAAAAATCGCCCATTGGACCTCTATATGCGCTCTTTGCGCCTATACCCAGGTTCGATAGGGGTATATGCGCTATACCAATCGAAAGAGGAGACTTTGGGCTAGGTACATGCCAAGTTTCATCATGATTGAATCGGTTTCAGATAGGTAGAATTTCATTTACTTATTCATTTTGATAATTTCTGCCATAAAAATCGCCCATTGGACCTCTATATGCGCTCTTTGCGCCTATACCCAGGTTCGATAGGGGTATATGCGCTATACCAATCGAAAGAGGAGACTTTGGGCTAGGTACATGCCAAGTTTCATCATGATTGAATCGGTTTCAGATAGGTAGAATTTCATTTACTTATTCATTTTGATAATTTCTGCCATAAAAATCGCCCATTGGACCTCTATATGCGCTCTTTGCGCCTATACCCAGGTTCGATAGGGGTATATGCGCTATACCAATCGAAAGAGGAGACTTTGGGCTAGGTACATGCCAAGTTTCATCATGATTGAATCGGTTTCAGATAGGTAGAATTTCATTTACTTATTCATTTTGATAATTTCTGCCATAAAAATCGCCCATTGGACCTCTATATGCGCTCTTTGCGCCTATACCCAGGTTCGATAGGGGTATATGCGCTATACCAATCGAAAGAGGAGACTTTGGGCTAGGTACATGCCAAGTTTCATCATGATTGAATCGGTTTCAGATAGGTAGAATTTCATTTACTTATTCATTTTGATAATTTCTGCCATAAAAATCGCCCATTGGACCTCTATATGCGCTCTTTGCGCCTATACCCAGGTTCGATAGGGGTATATGCGCTATACCAATCGAAAGAGGAGACTTTGGGCTAGGTACATGCCAAGTTTCATCATGATTGAATCGGTTTCAGATAGGTAGAATTTCATTTACTTATTCATTTTGATAATTTCTGCCATAAAAATCGCCCATTGGACCTCTATATGCGCTCTTTGCGCCTATACCCAGGTTCGATAGGGGTATATGCGCTATACCAATCGAAAGAGGAGACTTTGGGCTAGGTACATGCCAAGTTTCATCATGATTGAATCGGTTTCAGATAGGTAGAATTTCATTTACTTATTCATTTTGATAATTTCTGCCATAAAAATCGCCCATTGGACCTCTATATGCGCTCTTTGCGCCTATACCCAGGTTCGATAGGGGTATATGCGCTATACCAATCGAAAGAGGAGACTTTGGGCTAGGTACATGCCAAGTTTCATCATGATTGAATCGGTTTCAGATAGGTAGAATTTCATTTACTTATTCATTTTGATAATTTCTGCCATAAAAATCGCCCATTGGACCTCTATATGCGCTCTTTGCGCCTATACCCAGGTTCGATAGGGGTATATGCGCTATACCAATCGAAAGAGGAGACTTTGGGCTAGGTACATGCCAAGTTTCATCATGATTGAATCGGTTTCAGATAGGTAGAATTTCATTTACTTATTCATTTTGATAATTTCTGCCATAAAAATCGCCCATTGGACCTCTATATGCGCTCTTTGCGCCTATACCCAGGTTCGATAGGGGTATATGCGCTATACCAATCGAAAGAGGAGACTTTGGGCTAGGTACATGCCAAGTTTCATCATGATTGAATCGGTTTCAGATAGGTAGAATTTCATTTACTTATTCATTTTGATAATTTCTGCCATAAAAATCGCCCATTGGACCTCTATATGCGCTCTTTGCGCCTATACCCAGGTTCGATAGGGGTATATGCGCTATACCAATCGAAAGAGGAGACTTTGGGCTAGGTACATGCCAAGTTTCATCATGATTGAATCGGTTTCAGATAGGTAGAATTTCATTTACTTATTCATTTTGATAATTTCTGCCATAAAAATCGCCCATTGGACCTCTATATGCGCTCTTTGCGCCTATACCCAGGTTCGATAGGGGTATATGCGCTATACCAATCGAAAGAGGAGACTTTGGGCTAGGTACATGCCAAGTTTCATCATGATTGAATCGGTTTCAGATAGGTAGAATTTCATTTACTTATTCATTTTGATAATTTCTGCCATAAAAATCGCCCATTGGACCTCTATATGCGCTCTTTGCGCCTATACCCAGGTTCGATAGGGGTATATGCGCTATACCAATCGAAAGAGGAGACTTTGGGCTAGGTACATGCCAAGTTTCATCATGATTGAATCGGTTTCAGATAGGTAGAATTTCATTTACTTATTCATTTTGATAATTTCTGCCATAAAAATCGCCCATTGGACCTCTATATGCGCTCTTTGCGCCTATACCCAGGTTCGATAGGGGTATATGCGCTATACCAATCGAAAGAGGAGACTTTGGGCTAGGTACATGCCAAGTTTCATCATGATTGAATCGGTTTCAGATAGGTAGAATTTCATTTACTTATTCATTTTGATAATTTCTGCCATAAAAATCGCCCATTGGACCTCTATATGCGCTCTTTGCGCCTATACCCAGGTTCGATAGGGGTATATGCGCTATACCAATCGAAAGAGGAGACTTTGGGCTAGGTACATGCCAAGTTTCATCATGATTGAATCGGTTTCAGATAGGTAGAATTTCATTTACTTATTCATTTTGATAATTTCTGCCATAAAAATCGCCCATTGGACCTCTATATGCGCTCTTTGCGCCTATACCCAGGTTCGATAGGGGTATATGCGCTATACCAATCGAAAGAGGAGACTTTGGGCTAGGTACATGCCAAGTTTCATCATGATTGAATCGGTTTCAGATAGGTAGAATTTCATTTACTTATTCATTTTGATAATTTCTGCCATAAAAATCGCCCATTGGACCTCTATATGCGCTCTTTGCGCCTATACCCAGGTTCGATAGGGGTATATGCGCTATACCAATCGAAAGAGGAGACTTTGGGCTAGGTACATGCCAAGTTTCATCATGATTGAATCGGTTTCAGATAGGTAGAATTTCATTTACTTATTCATTTTGATAATTTCTGCCATAAAAATCGCCCATTGGACCTCTATATGCGCTCTTTGCGCCTATACCCAGGTTCGATAGGGGTATATGCGCTATACCAATCGAAAGAGGAGACTTTGGGCTAGGTACATGCCAAGTTTCATCATGATTGAATCGGTTTCAGATAGGTAGAATTTCATTTACTTATTCATTTTGATAATTTCTGCCATAAAAATCGCCCATTGGACCTCTATATGCGCTCTTTGCGCCTATACCCAGGTTCGATAGGGGTATATGCGCTATACCAATCGAAAGAGGAGACTTTGGGCTAGGTACATGCCAAGTTTCATCATGATTGAATCGGTTTCAGATAGGTAGAATTTCATTTACTTATTCATTTTGATAATTTCTGCCATAAAAATCGCCCATTGGACCTCTATATGCGCTCTTTGCGCCTATACCCAGGTTCGATAGGGGTATATGCGCTATACCAATCGAAAGAGGAGACTTTGGGCTAGGTACATGCCAAGTTTCATCATGATTGAATCGGTTTCAGATAGGTAGAATTTCATTTACTTATTCATTTTGATAATTTCTGCCATAAAAATCGCCCATTGGACCTCTATATGCGCTCTTTGCGCCTATACCCAGGTTCGATAGGGGTATATGCGCTATACCAATCGAAAGAGGAGACTTTGGGCTAGGTACATGCCAAGTTTCATCATGATTGAATCGGTTTCAGATAGGTAGAATTTCATTTACTTATTCATTTTGATAATTTCTGCCATAAAAATCGCCCATTGGACCTCTATATGCGCTCTTTGCGCCTATACCCAGGTTCGATAGGGGTATATGCGCTATACCAATCGAAAGAGGAGACTTTGGGCTAGGTACATGCCAAGTTTCATCATGATTGAATCGGTTTCAGATAGGTAGAATTTCATTTACTTATTCATTTTGATAATTTCTGCCATAAAAATCGCCCATTGGACCTCTATATGCGCTCTTTGCGCCTATACCCAGGTTCGATAGGGGTATATGCGCTATACCAATCGAAAGAGGAGACTTTGGGCTAGGTACATGCCAAGTTTCATCATGATTGAATCGGTTTCAGATAGGTAGAATTTCATTTACTTATTCATTTTGATAATTTCTGCCATAAAAATCGCCCATTGGACCTCTATATGCGCTCTTTGCGCCTATACCCAGGTTCGATAGGGGTATATGCGCTATACCAATCGAAAGAGGAGACTTTGGGCTAGGTACATGCCAAGTTTCATCATGATTGAATCGGTTTCAGATAGGTAGAATTTCATTTACTTATTCATTTTGATAATTTCTGCCATAAAAATCGCCCATTGGACCTCTATATGCGCTCTTTGCGCCTATACCCAGGTTCGATAGGGGTATATGCGCTATACCAATCGAAAGAGGAGACTTTGGGCTAGGTACATGCCAAGTTTCATCATGATTGAATCGGTTTCAGATAGGTAGAATTTCATTTACTTATTCATTTTGATAATTTCTGCCATAAAAATCGCCCATTGGACCTCTATATGCGCTCTTTGCGCCTATACCCAGGTTCGATAGGGGTATATGCGCTATACCAATCGAAAGAGGAGACTTTGGGCTAGGTACATGCCAAGTTTCATCATGATTGAATCGGTTTCAGATAGGTAGAATTTCATTTACTTATTCATTTTGATAATTTCTGCCATAAAAATCGCCCATTGGACCTCTATATGCGCTCTTTGCGCCTATACCCAGGTTCGATAGGGGTATATGCGCTATACCAATCGAAAGAGGAGACTTTGGGCTAGGTACATGCCAAGTTTCATCATGATTGAATCGGTTTCAGATAGGTAGAATTTCATTTACTTATTCATTTTGATAATTTCTGCCATAAAAATCGCCCATTGGACCTCTATATGCGCTCTTTGCGCCTATACCCAGGTTCGATAGGGGTATATGCGCTATACCAATCGAAAGAGGAGACTTTGGGCTAGGTACATGCCAAGTTTCATCATGATTGAATCGGTTTCAGATAGGTAGAATTTCATTTACTTATTCATTTTGATAATTTCTGCCATAAAAATCGCCCATTGGACCTCTATATGCGCTCTTTGCGCCTATACCCAGGTTCGATAGGGGTATATGCGCTATACCAATCGAAAGAGGAGACTTTGGGCTAGGTACATGCCAAGTTTCATCATGATTGAATCGGTTTCAGATAGGTAGAATTTCATTTACTTATTCATTTTGATAATTTCTGCCATAAAAATCGCCCATTGGACCTCTATATGCGCTCTTTGCGCCTATACCCAGGTTCGATAGGGGTATATGCGCTATACCAATCGAAAGAGGAGACTTTGGGCTAGGTACATGCCAAGTTTCATCATGATTGAATCGGTTTCAGATAGGTAGAATTTCATTTACTTATTCATTTTGATAATTTCTGCCATAAAAATCGCCCATTGGACCTCTATATGCGCTCTTTGCGCCTATACCCAGGTTCGATAGGGGTATATGCGCTATACCAATCGAAAGAGGAGACTTTGGGCTAGGTACATGCCAAGTTTCATCATGATTGAATCGGTTTCAGATAGGTAGAATTTCATTTACTTATTCATTTTGATAATTTCTGCCATAAAAATCGCCCATTGGACCTCTATATGCGCTCTTTGCGCCTATACCCAGGTTCGATAGGGGTATATGCGCTATACCAATCGAAAGAGGAGACTTTGGGCTAGGTACATGCCAAGTTTCATCATGATTGAATCGGTTTCAGATAGGTAGAATTTCATTTACTTATTCATTTTGATAATTTCTGCCATAAAAATCGCCCATTGGACCTCTATATGCGCTCTTTGCGCCTATACCCAGGTTCGATAGGGGTATATGCGCTATACCAATCGAAAGAGGAGACTTTGGGCTAGGTACATGCCAAGTTTCATCATGATTGAATCGGTTTCAGATAGGTAGAATTTCATTTACTTATTCATTTTGATAATTTCTGCCATAAAAATCGCCCATTGGACCTCTATATGCGCTCTTTGCGCCTATACCCAGGTTCGATAGGGGTATATGCGCTATACCAATCGAAAGAGGAGACTTTGGGCTAGGTACATGCCAAGTTTCATCATGATTGAATCGGTTTCAGATAGGTAGAATTTCATTTACTTATTCATTTTGATAATTTCTGCCATAAAAATCGCCCATTGGACCTCTATATGCGCTCTTTGCGCCTATACCCAGGTTCGATAGGGGTATATGCGCTATACCAATCGAAAGAGGAGACTTTGGGCTAGGTACATGCCAAGTTTCATCATGATTGAATCGGTTTCAGATAGGTAGAATTTCATTTACTTATTCATTTTGATAATTTCTGCCATAAAAATCGCCCATTGGACCTCTATATGCGCTCTTTGCGCCTATACCCAGGTTCGATAGGGGTATATGCGCTATACCAATCGAAAGAGGAGACTTTGGGCTAGGTACATGCCAAGTTTCATCATGATTGAATCGGTTTCAGATAGGTAGAATTTCATTTACTTATTCATTTTGATAATTTCTGCCATAAAAATCGCCCATTGGACCTCTATATGCGCTCTTTGCGCCTATACCCAGGTTCGATAGGGGTATATGCGCTATACCAATCGAAAGAGGAGACTTTGGGCTAGGTACATGCCAAGTTTCATCATGATTGAATCGGTTTCAGATAGGTAGAATTTCATTTACTTATTCATTTTGATAATTTCTGCCATAAAAATCGCCCATTGGACCTCTATATGCGCTCTTTGCGCCTATACCCAGGTTCGATAGGGGTATATGCGCTATACCAATCGAAAGAGGAGACTTTGGGCTAGGTACATGCCAAGTTTCATCATGATTGAATCGGTTTCAGATAGGTAGAATTTCATTTACTTATTCATTTTGATAATTTCTGCCATAAAAATCGCCCATTGGACCTCTATATGCGCTCTTTGCGCCTATACCCAGGTTCGATAGGGGTATATGCGCTATACCAATCGAAAGAGGAGACTTTGGGCTAGGTACATGCCAAGTTTCATCATGATTGAATCGGTTTCAGATAGGTAGAATTTCATTTACTTATTCATTTTGATAATTTCTGCCATAAAAATCGCCCATTGGACCTCTATATGCGCTCTTTGCGCCTATACCCAGGTTCGATAGGGGTATATGCGCTATACCAATCGAAAGAGGAGACTTTGGGCTAGGTACATGCCAAGTTTCATCATGATTGAATCGGTTTCAGATAGGTAGAATTTCATTTACTTATTCATTTTGATAATTTCTGCCATAAAAATCGCCCATTGGACCTCTATATGCGCTCTTTGCGCCTATACCCAGGTTCGATAGGGGTATATGCGCTATACCAATCGAAAGAGGAGACTTTGGGCTAGGTACATGCCAAGTTTCATCATGATTGAATCGGTTTCAGATAGGTAGAATTTCATTTACTTATTCATTTTGATAATTTCTGCCATAAAAATCGCCCATTGGACCTCTATATGCGCTCTTTGCGCCTATACCCAGGTTCGATAGGGGTATATGCGCTATACCAATCGAAAGAGGAGACTTTGGGCTAGGTACATGCCAAGTTTCATCATGATTGAATCGGTTTCAGATAGGTAGAATTTCATTTACTTATTCATTTTGATAATTTCTGCCATAAAAATCGCCCATTGGACCTCTATATGCGCTCTTTGCGCCTATACCCAGGTTCGATAGGGGTATATGCGCTATACCAATCGAAAGAGGAGACTTTGGGCTAGGTACATGCCAAGTTTCATCATGATTGAATCGGTTTCAGATAGGTAGAATTTCATTTACTTATTCATTTTGATAATTTCTGCCATAAAAATCGCCCATTGGACCTCTATATGCGCTCTTTGCGCCTATACCCAGGTTCGATAGGGGTATATGCGCTATACCAATCGAAAGAGGAGACTTTGGGCTAGGTACATGCCAAGTTTCATCATGATTGAATCGGTTTCAGATAGGTAGAATTTCATTTACTTATTCATTTTGATAATTTCTGCCATAAAAATCGCCCATTGGACCTCTATATGCGCTCTTTGCGCCTATACCCAGGTTCGATAGGGGTATATGCGCTATACCAATCGAAAGAGGAGACTTTGGGCTAGGTACATGCCAAGTTTCATCATGATTGAATCGGTTTCAGATAGGTAGAATTTCATTTACTTATTCATTTTGATAATTTCTGCCATAAAAATCGCCCATTGGACCTCTATATGCGCTCTTTGCGCCTATACCCAGGTTCGATAGGGGTATATGCGCTATACCAATCGAAAGAGGAGACTTTGGGCTAGGTACATGCCAAGTTTCATCATGATTGAATCGGTTTCAGATAGGTAGAATTTCATTTACTTATTCATTTTGATAATTTCTGCCATAAAAATCGCCCATTGGACCTCTATATGCGCTCTTTGCGCCTATACCCAGGTTCGATAGGGGTATATGCGCTATACCAATCGAAAGAGGAGACTTTGGGCTAGGTACATGCCAAGTTTCATCATGATTGAATCGGTTTCAGATAGGTAGAATTTCATTTACTTATTCATTTTGATAATTTCTGCCATAAAAATCGCCCATTGGACCTCTATATGCGCTCTTTGCGCCTATACCCAGGTTCGATAGGGGTATATGCGCTATACCAATCGAAAGAGGAGACTTTGGGCTAGGTACATGCCAAGTTTCATCATGATTGAATCGGTTTCAGATAGGTAGAATTTCATTTACTTATTCATTTTGATAATTTCTGCCATAAAAATCGCCCATTGGACCTCTATATGCGCTCTTTGCGCCTATACCCAGGTTCGATAGGGGTATATGCGCTATACCAATCGAAAGAGGAGACTTTGGGCTAGGTACATGCCAAGTTTCATCATGATTGAATCGGTTTCAGATAGGTAGAATTTCATTTACTTATTCATTTTGATAATTTCTGCCATAAAAATCGCCCATTGGACCTCTATATGCGCTCTTTGCGCCTATACCCAGGTTCGATAGGGGTATATGCGCTATACCAATCGAAAGAGGAGACTTTGGGCTAGGTACATGCCAAGTTTCATCATGATTGAATCGGTTTCAGATAGGTAGAATTTCATTTACTTATTCATTTTGATAATTTCTGCCATAAAAATCGCCCATTGGACCTCTATATGCGCTCTTTGCGCCTATACCCAGGTTCGATAGGGGTATATGCGCTATACCAATCGAAAGAGGAGACTTTGGGCTAGGTACATGCCAAGTTTCATCATGATTGAATCGGTTTCAGATAGGTAGAATTTCATTTACTTATTCATTTTGATAATTTCTGCCATAAAAATCGCCCATTGGACCTCTATATGCGCTCTTTGCGCCTATACCCAGGTTCGATAGGGGTATATGCGCTATACCAATCGAAAGAGGAGACTTTGGGCTAGGTACATGCCAAGTTTCATCATGATTGAATCGGTTTCAGATAGGTAGAATTTCATTTACTTATTCATTTTGATAATTTCTGCCATAAAAATCGCCCATTGGACCTCTATATGCGCTCTTTGCGCCTATACCCAGGTTCGATAGGGGTATATGCGCTATACCAATCGAAAGAGGAGACTTTGGGCTAGGTACATGCCAAGTTTCATCATGATTGAATCGGTTTCAGATAGGTAGAATTTCATTTACTTATTCATTTTGATAATTTCTGCCATAAAAATCGCCCATTGGACCTCTATATGCGCTCTTTGCGCCTATACCCAGGTTCGATAGGGGTATATGCGCTATACCAATCGAAAGAGGAGACTTTGGGCTAGGTACATGCCAAGTTTCATCATGATTGAATCGGTTTCAGATAGGTAGAATTTCATTTACTTATTCATTTTGATAATTTCTGCCATAAAAATCGCCCATTGGACCTCTATATGCGCTCTTTGCGCCTATACCCAGGTTCGATAGGGGTATATGCGCTATACCAATCGAAAGAGGAGACTTTGGGCTAGGTACATGCCAAGTTTCATCATGATTGAATCGGTTTCAGATAGGTAGAATTTCATTTACTTATTCATTTTGATAATTTCTGCCATAAAAATCGCCCATTGGACCTCTATATGCGCTCTTTGCGCCTATACCCAGGTTCGATAGGGGTATATGCGCTATACCAATCGAAAGAGGAGACTTTGGGCTAGGTACATGCCAAGTTTCATCATGATTGAATCGGTTTCAGATAGGTAGAATTTCATTTACTTATTCATTTTGATAATTTCTGCCATAAAAATCGCCCATTGGACCTCTATATGCGCTCTTTGCGCCTATACCCAGGTTCGATAGGGGTATATGCGCTATACCAATCGAAAGAGGAGACTTTGGGCTAGGTACATGCCAAGTTTCATCATGATTGAATCGGTTTCAGATAGGTAGAATTTCATTTACTTATTCATTTTGATAATTTCTGCCATAAAAATCGCCCATTGGACCTCTATATGCGCTCTTTGCGCCTATACCCAGGTTCGATAGGGGTATATGCGCTATACCAATCGAAAGAGGAGACTTTGGGCTAGGTACATGCCAAGTTTCATCATGATTGAATCGGTTTCAGATAGGTAGAATTTCATTTACTTATTCATTTTGATAATTTCTGCCATAAAAATCGCCCATTGGACCTCTATATGCGCTCTTTGCGCCTATACCCAGGTTCGATAGGGGTATATGCGCTATACCAATCGAAAGAGGAGACTTTGGGCTAGGTACATGCCAAGTTTCATCATGATTGAATCGGTTTCAGATAGGTAGAATTTCATTTACTTATTCATTTTGATAATTTCTGCCATAAAAATCGCCCATTGGACCTCTATATGCGCTCTTTGCGCCTATACCCAGGTTCGATAGGGGTATATGCGCTATACCAATCGAAAGAGGAGACTTTGGGCTAGGTACATGCCAAGTTTCATCATGATTGAATCGGTTTCAGATAGGTAGAATTTCATTTACTTATTCATTTTGATAATTTCTGCCATAAAAATCGCCCATTGGACCTCTATATGCGCTCTTTGCGCCTATACCCAGGTTCGATAGGGGTATATGCGCTATACCAATCGAAAGAGGAGACTTTGGGCTAGGTACATGCCAAGTTTCATCATGATTGAATCGGTTTCAGATAGGTAGAATTTCATTTACTTATTCATTTTGATAATTTCTGCCATAAAAATCGCCCATTGGACCTCTATATGCGCTCTTTGCGCCTATACCCAGGTTCGATAGGGGTATATGCGCTATACCAATCGAAAGAGGAGACTTTGGGCTAGGTACATGCCAAGTTTCATCATGATTGAATCGGTTTCAGATAGGTAGAATTTCATTTACTTATTCATTTTGATAATTTCTGCCATAAAAATCGCCCATTGGACCTCTATATGCGCTCTTTGCGCCTATACCCAGGTTCGATAGGGGTATATGCGCTATACCAATCGAAAGAGGAGACTTTGGGCTAGGTACATGCCAAGTTTCATCATGATTGAATCGGTTTCAGATAGGTAGAATTTCATTTACTTATTCATTTTGATAATTTCTGCCATAAAAATCGCCCATTGGACCTCTATATGCGCTCTTTGCGCCTATACCCAGGTTCGATAGGGGTATATGCGCTATACCAATCGAAAGAGGAGACTTTGGGCTAGGTACATGCCAAGTTTCATCATGATTGAATCGGTTTCAGATAGGTAGAATTTCATTTACTTATTCATTTTGATAATTTCTGCCATAAAAATCGCCCATTGGACCTCTATATGCGCTCTTTGCGCCTATACCCAGGTTCGATAGGGGTATATGCGCTATATATACCAATCGGAAAAAGAAAAGGTATTAATGGGATCTAGTGACAGTTATATTGTAGAATTTATAAATCTGAATGTTGAATAAGTAACCAACTTCATTTTATATTTACTTATTCAATATTGAACGTTGCAATGTTGAATAAGTAACGTACTTCTTTTTCCGTGGTATATCGTTACACTCGATGTAGTTGAAGTGATTTAAGGTGGGTCCCTACTCGTGAATTTAACAGATGAATTTTGTATTTTAAGGTTATTTTCTAAACATAATAGTCAAAATGACATAATGAACACAGACATAGATAGGTAATTTAGTTTTCATTAAAGATACAGTACATTAAAGAAAGGTACCCTAGCACTTAAAAATTGAGAAATATCAAATATACATCATATGCTTTTGAACCCTCCAAATTCAGTGATGATACGAATATGTTTATTTGTTTTGTTTTATTTTATGTTAAAAAGTCATATAGAAGAAATACAACGCATAAAATAATATTGTAACATAAATCTAAGTATGATATATCTCCAAACATAAGGGTACCCCCTTATAATTTCATAACATTTTTGACCAAGAATATGTACTAAATCCAACTTTTTGCATAAAAAAAAACAGATGATTTTTTTTCATTTTGTGATATTTCATAAAATTATGTATGTAGATAAAGAAAAAAATCACATACAGGTACACAGTTTTTGAAATGATCCAGGTTTGGCTCCAAACATAGGGGTACCCCCTTATAATGTTAGCATATTTTCGACAAATAATATATAGTATATCACATTTTTGAGCAAAAAACAACAGATGGAATTTCTTAAAATTGGATCATTTTATACGATAATGTATATAGATGTTGAAAAAATCGCATACAGGTATACAATTTTATAAATGATCAAGATATGGTTACAAACATAAGGGTACCCCCTTATAATTTCATCACATTTTCAACTAAGAAATTATACTATATGATTGGTGTGGACATTGATAGATTGCACCATCTTTTGCTTCTTTTGGCATTTAAGATTTTCTGTCTGTGTTTTTAAATGCGCTGGCTCGTCCCTCACCAGCCATTGTAAAACAATATACGCAGACTGCTGTATATAAGGAAAAACCTATAACGGTTCGAGTAGGGAGCCATCTTAATCTGTATTCAATAGCGATATACTTTCTTTTATTATCACTTTCATTAATAACTGAATATATAGACCAGCTTGATGAAATATGAACATTTTCATGATTGAAAATAAAAATATCGACATTTAGAATTTTCGGGTACTATGCCCTTGTCAGTGAACCTCAGTTTAAACAATGTAATATGGCCAAAAAGTATGAAAATTAGTATGTCCAAAAATGTACCAAAAGACGTAGCAGAATGGGTGGGATATGATGCTATTCAAGTTCTGTAGCATATGAAGCAACCGATCCTTCCATTCTCTCGATATTTGTGATATGTTTCAATCGGAACATCAATACATTTCTCATATCAAAACGGAAAATAAATTGTACAAACCGCTTACAAAATTCATCGAAACATAAAATTAGAACTCCGTTATTCAGAGGAAAATATCGAATTTTTTGGACGTCAATATATTACTAAAAGATGGATTCATTAAAACATATCTTTATTCGAAGGACACGGACAAGCATAAAAAACAAACCGTCCTTTCATTAGAGTAAGATGTGATGAGTGTCACTGCTGGTGGACCAGGAGTCCCCGAGGGCACATGTAGCCAAGTTCGATCAATTTCGGTTGATCGTTTCTTCAACGCATTCTAAATTTCTGTTACCAAATTTCTTGAAATTTCTAAAAAGTGGGTCCTCTAGCATCATATCCCACCAATCCTGCTACGTCTTTCGATACACATTTTCGACATAGTAACTTTCTTACTTTTTTGGCATACTTCATTGTTTAGATTTGAGGATCACTGACGAGGGTTAAGTACCCGAAACGTGCATGTCTGGTCCACGTTGCCAATTTATCTGTTCTTAAATGATGCTATTCAATTTGAAGACGTTTACATTTATACCACTTGGTGAGTGTCACTGCTGGTGGACCAGGAGTCCCCGAGGGCACATGTAGCCAAGTTCGATCAATTTCGGTTGATCGTTTCTTCAACGCATTCTAAATTTCTGTTACCAAATTTCTTGAAATTTCTAAAAAGTGGGTCCTCTAGCATCATATCCCACCAATCCTGCTACGTCTTTCGATACACATTTTCGACATAGTAACTTTCTTACTTTTTTGGCATACTTCATTGTTTAGATTTGAGGATCACTGACGAGGGTTAAGTACCCGAAACGTGCATGTCTGGTCCACGTTGCCAATTTATCTGTTCTTAAATGATGCTATTCAATTTGAAGACGTTTACATTGCAAACAAAGGCATTGATAAATTGAATCTTGGTCAAATTTTGAATCACAAAACTGTCACAGAAAAATCCCACCATATTTCAAACGAATAGAAACTCCTTGTATTCCTATAGCTTTACACCAACAGTTGCATCTAAAATTTACAATTACAAACGATTCTTGCAGTGTATTGATTTAATTAATCCCTCACTACATCCACTTCCTTGCAAATGTTCTTCATCTACACGACATTACAACTACTCTCCTTGTGGACACGTTATTACTGGTGACCTTAGTATAGTCAAGAACGACAAGTTGAGAAACTTGTTAAAAAGGGTCCCAAATACAGAGAAAGGATTCCTTTACATGGAACGAAAATGTCAAAATTATCGTATCGAAATAATAGTTATAGTGGGCAAAATAAATATTAACCTACACGCTAGTTCATTTTTGCACCCTCCTGTCGTTGGAGATATTATAAAACCAATACTACCATCAGGTAGGGGGTACCAAACTTATTCAGAATCCTTTTACCTGGTCTTTACCTGTTACCTGAGATATTCACCCTTAATTAATGAAAATCCTGCAGGAATTTTCAATTTCCTGCAGGAATTTTCAATTTCCTACAGGAATTTTTGTAATTCCCGCAGAAAAAATAATTTACTGGAGGAATGTTTATTTTCCCACAGGAATTTTTTTTTTGCAGAATATTCCTGCAGGAATTTTTTTTCCTATGAGTATTTAAAAAATTCCTGCAGGAATTTTATCAAAGGTGAATATCTCAGGTACCAGGTAAATAGTTTGGATTCTGACTAAGTTTGGTACCCCCTACCTGATGGTAGTATTGGTTTTATAGTATCTCCAAGGGCAAGTGGGTGCAAAAATGAACTGCCGTGTAAGTTCATAATTATTTTGCCCACTGATTAGTACATCACAAATCAGCTCTTTATTCCTTTGGCTTCGACTCTAACAATTTAGATTTAGATTTACCATACTTATACTGCATACCTAAAATGCATAAGAATCCGTACAAACAACGTTACATCGCTGATTCCTCAAAATGTTCTACCGAATCTGTATAGATCTTACTCTGTTTTATCTGTTTTATTTGTTTTATTTTATCAAGTTTTATCTGAGATCAAACCTTGGCTTCAAAAATATTGTTCGACAGTATATTCTCGCAGCGCTATCAACCAAATGTGGATTTTAAAGAATGCGAAGGAACTTTTGGAACATCTGAAATCCACTCATTTATGTAGAGTACATTCAATCAAAGCCTTTGATTTTTCGACACTTTACACTACAATTTCACATTCTAAATTGAAAGAGAGACTCGCAAAAATAATAAGTAATGCGTTTATAAGTAAGAATGGTAATCGCAAATACAAATTTACTGTTGTGAACTATGACATAACCTACTTTGTAAACGAAAAGTCCGATTCTGTACACTGAAACAGATATTATTCCGATGTTAAACTTTTTGATCGACAACATTTTTGTGGTGTTTGGAGGAAATTGTCGGAATTTTGATGGGGACCAATTGTGCCCCACGCCTTGCCGACATTTCCCTTTACTCGTACGAAGCTGAATTCATTCAATCTCTGGTCTCTGAAGGGAAAAAATTAGTTTCTGACTTCAACTTCACTTACAGATACATAAACGATGTGTTGTCCATCAATAATCCAAAATTCGCGGATTACCTGAGCAGTATCTATCCTTCAGAGCTTGAAGTCAAAGAAACTACAGAGACAATTATTTCAGCATCCTATTTGTACATTATGTTGTCCTACGACACTGATGGTCACATGAACACCTCACTCTATGACAAACGTGACGACTTCAATTTCAGCATTACAAACTTTCCTTTTCTGAGTAGCTACATCCCTTCATCGCCTGCTTATGGCATGTTAATACCTCAGTTGATACGCTATGCCAGAGCAAGTACCAAATAAACGGATTTTGTTCTGAGAGCTAGGCGTCTGTCAGATAAACTTCTCAGTCACGGATAAGTTTGTGACCGACTAACATCGTCACTGAGGAAGTTCTACGGTCGATATGGGGAACTCGTCATACACTATCAATAATGATGTCCCACTCTTCAGATTGGTGGATGATATTCTGTCATAGACCATTTGAACCATCCAACCAAAGATTGTACTCTATGTCTTCCGAAATGGAAGTAACCGGATGTGACAGTTCTACCGAATTGAAGCGGCGGGTGTTGCATTCAAGGAGGAGATGCTTACTCTTCCTGGGCACCTGGTCTCACTCCCATATCGGGAGTTCGCTTCTTTTCATGTTGTGGAGGCTTTTGTTTGTTCGCTTCGGTTCCTGTTTTATCCTGACCAAGAGTCACCGAGGGCACATGTAGCAGAGTTCGATCAACTTCGGTTGATCGTATGTCTCTTCAACGCATTTGAAATTTTCTGTTACAAAATTTCTTGAAATTTCTAAAACGTGGATCCTGTAGCATCATATCCCACCCATTCAGCTTCGTCTTTGGGTACATGTTTGGACATAATTTTCATACTTTTTGGCCATATTACATTGTTAAGACTAAGGATCACTGACGAGGGTTTAGTACCCGAAACGTGCATGTCTGGTCCATGCTGAAAATTTATCAGGTTTTAAATGATGCTCTTGAATTTAAAGACGTTTATCATTTGTATGCCTTCGGTTTCTGATTTTCTGAATTATCGATAGACAGATAGGACCGAAAAACACTTCTCACATATAACAAGAAAAGAAAATGACAAAGTACCACTGGTTCTTACATACACCGATGCACTACCGAATGTCCATATAATCGTTAAACAGAGACTTACAACCTTACACAAATCAGAGAGAATGAAAGAAGAATTCCCCGTGCCTCCACTCATAGCATACAGAAGGGACAAAATCATTAAGTACATATCAGTACACAAAAAGCACAATAACATGCACTACAAAACGACTAACCAATGCAAACCGTGCGGAAAAAAATGTGTTTTCTGTAAACACATATTAGGTACAAATGACTTCAGAGGAACTGACGGAAAATCAAACACCATAAAGAGCGATAGCAAGTGTAAAAACGTTTACGTAATTTACTTTATCACATGATACACCCGTTATTCAGTTACGTATAGCCATTTCATAAATAAATGTTATTAAAGCACGTTACATATCACTTTGGGCGTGTTGTCATTGGATGAAGCGCCTCAGATCCTTTGTGACGTCACAATAGAAACGGCGACGTTGGCGCATAATTTGCAAGAAATGAAGTCGAAATTGTAACATTTTGACGTTATTTTGATCAATCACGTCACGTCATATTCTTTGTAATAAAAAGAATCTCAAATGATGTTTCTATTCATACATATTTATGAAACTCGTTGTGTGATTTTAATCCTCTCGCCAAGGCTCAGGGATGTAAAAACCACACAACTCGTTTCATAAATACCGTATGAAATAGAAAATCATTTTTTTAGATCCTATATGTCTTATATGCCAAAATGCGACAAAACAATCTACGTCGGACAAACAGGAATTACATTCTATGAACGAATGATGGTAAATGTATCGAATATAAAAGAAAGGAGGGGATCTCCAATAACACCAGGCTGCAGCACCCACAGCAGAACCCCAAAACACCCAACGCAAAAGACACAGAACAGACACCCACAGAAAGAGACGCAAAAGGGACAAGGAACACCAACTCACACCATAGAAACATTAAACATAAAAGACCACACATACACCAACGTGACCAATGGGTAACCGGTGCCGACTTAGGACGGCCATCTGCCACGTTGATAGCAGACGGTGTGGTTATCCTGGATAACCCTCCCACTATTCCGATTTCCCAGAGGTCTCCAAAAACGCAATATTATGGTGTAAAACAACCTCCTCACTGTTAGATGACCACACACAAGCAAGAACGTAAAACACAGGTGTCCAAGCAACACAGATGAATATGTAAATGGACATTAAAAGAGGACGTGCGTAATACAGTCCGTGCTATGCCGGCTGTAGCGAGCTAATATATGTTATCACCAGAGGAGTCCGACTGACATTCAGAGAGGACATGTGGTCGGGGCCCTGTCTTCTCTAAAGAGGTTTGGACAGGGCCCGTCATGGAATCCCGTCGTCACAGTCATTCAGAGTGCAAGTCTTAAGAATCTTGTGACATTAGGATCATATCTACCGTATAAAAAGCGTTTGATGACTCTGACGCATTTTCGATAGTATTGCTGTCTACCTTTGATCCTTCTTATTTTGCTAATTATGTCACCATAAAATACAGGTTGTGAAATACCTAAAGTAATATACTCTGTTGTTTGTATTGGTCCGAATTTCAAAAGAAATTGATCACATTTTTTGTAAAATTTCCAGATAGTCTTTACTAGTTTGTAAAAGCGAAAACCTTGACCTAAAAGTTTCTTTGTAATTTGTAAATTTCTACTATGAATATCCAACACATCAGAACATGTTCTAGCATACCGGATGAACTGCGAAATGTAGATACCAAAGCAAGCAAAAAAAATTGAACAAAATAAACAAAATCCACCACATAAAAAAGAATCGAATTCCCAATATCGGAGTGAGACAATGTACACAAAGAAACACGTCTTATTTATAGCGCCTTTTGCTTCTTGCTTCTTGTATACCCTGAATGACAGCAAATGAGTTAAAGAGGATCCTGACGATAATCTCAACAGCACTCACAATAGAGCACCACATTGAGCATCGACGAACCCCTAGCAAGTTAGAGGTGGGACCAGGTGCCCGGGAGGAATAAGCGTCCCCTGTTGGCTAGCCTTACCCGCCGTTGATGATCATGCACGAAAACATATGAAAAACATGAACTGCAAGTTTAAGATTAATTAAGGCTTAGTACACGGTTCACACCTTTGAATAGTTGATATTTGCTGGCCAGAAATGACTTTGTGCGTACCTATAGAGGATAATTACCTTTTGAAATTTTGAGTTTGTAATAACATCATAAATGTTTCGACGACAATGCATCATTTAACTGTTTCCCATACAGTTATGTCATGTATGCACACGGAAATACATTATAGCGATATACTCATAATTAGATCAAGATGATCCTGACGACAATCTCAACAGCACACACAACAGATCACCAAATTGAGCATCAATGGACCAGGTGCCCGGAAGGAGTAAGCATCCTCTGTTTGGCTAATCTCACCCGCAGTCGATGTTCACACACGAAAGTAAAAACACTTTCTACGAAACATGCGCTATCTGAGGTTATATCTATATAGAAATTGCTATGACAATCATGCCAAGGAAAAGCATTTTTAAAAGTATCATTAATCAATGAGAAGTGTGAATTCAGTATTCTATATGTAATAAGAAAAAAGGGTTTATTGTCATAATAACAAAGCTACCAGACGATGTCAATGTAATAATATTTGCCCCGATATATCACTTTTGCACCATTTTTTTTAGACTGAATAACTGATAGGTCCTTCTCTAATGTTAATTTATCGATAACATAATCAGGTTTCCGTCAAAGTAATATTTCAGGGCAAGATTGTATTACACTGACATCTATTGATAGACAATTTCTACAGGAGATTTTCAGCCAGAGATTTGTTTAATAATACAAACATCGGATTATTCCGTATTTCTTAAAGTTAAATACATGTACTGAAGGTCAATATTAATGATCATTGTGTATCATAGATTTGAACGTTATATAATGGAAAATTTAGTCAATCCAAGAATAATTTTGTTTTTCATTGAAATCAAAGGTATATAAAGTCATTTCTTTATAATTACAGATGCATGATACAGATATGACAATGTGTTTGATGACTGTGTTAATCCTCACAGCAAGAGAAACATCAACAGGTATTAAATAATAGGTTCTGTCTACTGAGTGAGATATAAAAATTTACACGAGTGACGGAAATTTCATCTTTTCCCGAGTGGAGCGTAGCGGAACGAGGGAAAAGATAAAAATTCCCGTCACGAGTGTTAATTTTTATGTCTCACTCAGTAGAAAGTGAAAGAATCATTTCTTCTTCATTTCTAAGTAGCTACGATCTTGTCGTTACTCCTCGACAACGGTTACTACGCATTGTCGAGACAATTTTAAATGACGGCCGTCAAGCGAAAACCGCCCTTAAGTTAAAAATATGGCAATTTTATTTTTCAACGAATTACAAATATACAATAGTATATTTCATTCTGAACAAAATGATATATGATGTGAATGCATATGGCATGGATAAATGTCATAAATCTTCTTTGAAAACTTTGACATGACGTTACGCGACGTTTAAGCTAAGAATCTCACGACATCCAAGTTATGGTACGACGACGTCATACTTCACGTATCCAATGTACAAATGGAGATCTCACTGATGTCTTGATCGTCCATTTAAACAGTGTTAAATGATCTCGGTGATCTTCGGCAGTGTATCGATAGTTTCCGTGGCTTGAATGACGGTCGGCATGTTGACCTTTGATGATTATATAGAAACCAACTTTTATGTTGAATTAGGTATATTTAGGTATAACTATGCCATGATTCTAACTATATAATACACTTGATATTTATTTATACAAGGGACACCTTCAGTGTGTAGAAATGAATTCATATATTTTCTGTTTATGATATATTGACCCTCTATGCATGTTTATTTCACGAATACCAGAAATCGAATACTTTGATGTAGATATATACATTGTACGTGGATCTCGCATCCTATCCTCTTGTTATACATGTAATACATTGGTCCATTCAGTTTTTGATACCCGTACTTGGCAATATAATTAAGATTTGAAAATGTTATTTCGCATAATAAATGTTGAACAACACAAAAATGCTGATTTTTAGCCTCAACAGCGACGATTCGCCGGAATCCCGTATATCTAAGTAATTATGAATTTTTCGGGAAAAGTAATTATCCTCGCCATTAATTATCCTTACATTTACAAGTATTCTACTAGTATATAAATAATACTTTAAAATAATTGTAATATCAACAGTAATATTCGGCCTATATTTATATTTTTCCCATCAATTTCAATTTGTTTTAAAACTAAACTTTCGAATAGAAGACAACTTTTAAAACAACATCGAACATTAATCAAATGTAACATGTTTTATAAATACAGAAGATTTGCATGTTTCATGTTAATATTTTGGAGTCAATTCATGTACTAATCACACGTTTGCACAGAGACACTTTTCATTTAACTTGTTGATATATTTTTTGCTGACCCTATTTGTTTTATATACACTATCAGAAATTTAAATCTGTCCACACGTGTCAAAATTTGGGAGGGGGGGGGGCTGTTAAGATCCTTCCAGTTGTACTGGTCTTCTTACTAGCAAATTTTGTTTCTCTCTTTCAATTTTTGTTTTTCGTTACATATTGCACATACATGTAACTACTGAACTAAAAAATCATCCCAAACAGCGACACTTAGGAATCACTGTTATATACGATGCGACATTCAAGTGTGACAGAGAGACGGACACCGTACAAACAGATCCCAAAATGTCGATTTGCTTCGCAGGCGACACACAAAAAATCCCTGTGATATCGAGCACACGTAAGAAAAGTAAAATCAAACAAAATCAGAATCTTTCTTTTTCGATGAGTTTTGAACATAAATGACTATACCCTTATCACGATAATATTCCTTATCATTACCTTCTTGAAATGTTGTTCATTTCAACAGGAAACGACACTATAGGATCTAAAGTTTTTCCCAAGGGTGGGGTTCATCAGGGGAGCAGCGTATGATTTAAAAAATGAATTTGATAAAAAGTAGGATAATCGGTCCCGCTAATGCCAGGGTAGTCTGACCTCACAATCCCCTAGATCCGCGCTTGAAACATTATTTTCTTCTTCTTTCTTTTAATTTGTCGCTTGCTTTATTAGCACATGGATTCACTGTATACAGATTCAAGTGAGGTCGCCGTCAAGATGCGCACGACCTTCAGTGTTTTGTTTATTTCTGTTGAGTCACTTGATTTTTCTCAAAACGTTTTCTCAATCTCTCCATATATGAAAAGTTCAACCTAATTTCAAGGTTATTCTTCTCCATTTATTAATGATTGCATTTTTCATATTTTCATACTTCAAAACTAATTCATTTTTTTATTTATTTTTTTTTTTGAGAGAATAAATGAAAGAATTTTGTGGAGAGTAGTTTTTAGCTCTATCTCATTTGATTGTTACGCTTTTAGTTGATGGGTTATTCAAATCTTCAATGGTCATATTAGGAGAGGGGCTAGGCGGATTTGCTAGTTTGATCATTTTCAGTCGTGAAGTGCACAAGGTCGGAGAAACTCCAAATCAGATGTGTATTATTGTTTTTAGCTCACCTGAGCAAAGCTCATGTGAGCTATTGTCATAGTGTGGCGTCCGGCGTCCGTCGTCTGTCGTCCGTCCGTCGTCCGTCGTAAACTTTTCACATTTTCGACTTCTTCTCAAGAACGGCTGAAGGGATTTTGATGAAACTTGGTAGGTATGAAGTACTTATAGTCCCCTACAAGTGTTGTTGTTTTTCGTCCGGATCTGTCAACAGGTGGCGCCACCACAACCAAAAGTAGGTCACGGGGGTACCCTCCTTTGACAAACTTCTTCTTCAGAACCGAAGCATGTATCGACAAACCGAAAGCATCAGGATGATCTAGAGAGATGTCTTAAGAAGTGTTGTTATTTTTGGTTCCACTTCGAAGTCAAATTTTTGACGCGTTTTTGACGTCTTTTCGGACTTAGTCAGAAATGCACATTTTTGCACTATTTCTTTAAATAACTCAATAAGTTTATGATTTTACACACTGAGTCTCATTTACTACATATTTATCATAATTAACTTACTCAATGCTTTGATATGTATTTTTTGCTTAAATTTTTATTTTTGATTTTTATGAATTTTTTTCTTATGTAAAAAGGAAAGGGGGGGGGGTGATTTTCATACATTTTCTGCTTCTTTTCTATAACCACTCTTCAGATTGTCATGACAATTTGTAGGTATGAGGTACTCATGCATGGTACCCTACAAGTGAAAGAATTTTGTCAAGATATCCACTTTTGGATTTTTAAGGAATATTTTTTAAGATTGTACATAGGTATAACGTATGTTTTCTATGCCCAATGGACCCATGGGGAGTGGCTTCAAACCCCGGCGGGACCCCAACAAATTTTTTCCCTTTTTCAGATTTTATTAGCTCACCTGAGCAAAGCTCAAGTGAGCTATTGTCATAGTGTGGCGTCCAGCGTCCGTCGTCCGTCGTAAACTGTTCACATTTTCGACTTCTTCTCAAGAACAGCTGAAGAGATTTAGATGACACTTGGTAGATATGAAGTACTTATGCTCCCCTACAAGTGTTGTTGTTTTTCGTCCGGATCTGTCAACAGGTGGCGCAATCACAGCCAAAAGTAGGTCACGGTGGTACCCTCCTTTGACAAACTTCTTCTTCTTCAGAACCGAAGCATGTATCGACAAACCGAAAGCATCAGGATGATCTAGAGAGGTGTCTCAAGAAGTCTTGTTATTTTTGGTTCCACTTCGAAGTCAAATTTTTGACGCGTTTTTGACGTCTTTTCGGACTTAGTCAGAAATGCATTTTTTTGCACAATTTCTTTAAATAACTCAATAAGTGTATGATTTTACACACTCATTTACTACATATTTGTCATATTTAACTTACTCAATGCTTTGATATGTATTTTATGCTTAAATTTTATTTTTTTGATTTTTTATGAATTTTTTTCTTATGTAAAAAGGAAGAGGGGGGGGGATTTTCATACATTTTCTGCTTCTTTTCTATAACCACTCTTCAGATTGTCATGACAATTTGTAGGTATGAGGTACTCATGCATGTTATCCTACAAGTGCAAGAATTTTGTCAAGATATCCACTTTTGGATTTTTAAGGAATATTTTTTAAGATTGCACATAGGTATAATGTATGTTTTCCATGCCCAATGGACCCATAGGGAGTGGCTTCAAACCCGGCGGGACCCCAACAAATTTTTTCCCTTTTTCAGATTTTATTAGCTCACCTGAGCAAAGCTCAAGTGAGCTATTGTCATAGTGTGGTGTCCAGCGTCCGTCGTAAACTTTTCACATTTTCGACTTCTTCTCAAGAACGGCTGAAGGGATTTTGATGAAACTTGGTAGGTATGAAGTACTTATGGTCCCCTACAAGTGTTTTTGTTTTTTCGTCCGGATCTGTCAACAGGTGGCGCCACCACAGCCAAAAGTAGGTCACGGGGGGGGGGGGTACCCTCCTTTGACAAACTTCTTCAGAACCGAAGCATTTATCGACAAACCGAAAGCATCAGGATGATCTAGAGAGATGTCTTAAGAAGTGTTGTTATTTTTGGTTCCACTTTGAAGTCAAATTTTTGACGCGTTTTTGACGTCTTTTCGGACTTAGTCAGAAATGTACATTTTTGCAATATTTCTTTAAATAACTCAATAAGTGTATGATTTTACACACTCATTTACTACATATTTGTCATATTTAACTTACTCAATGCTTTGATATGCACATTTTTGCACTATTTCTTTAAATAACTCAATAAGTGTATGATTTTACACACTCATTAACTACATATTTATCATATTCAACTTACTCAATGCTTTGATATGTATTTTATGCTTAAATTTTATTTTTTTGATTTTTTATGAATTTTTTTCTTATGTAAAAAGGAAGAGGGGGGGGGATGATTTTCATACATTTTCTGCTTCTTTTCTATAACCACTCTTCAGATTGTCATGACAATTTGTAGGTATGAGGTACTCATGCATGGTACCCTACAAGTGCAAGAATTTTGTCAAGATATCCACTTTTGGATTTTTAAGGAATATTTTTTAAGATTGTACATAGGTATAATGTATGTTTTCCATGCCCAATAGACCCATGGGGAATTGCTTCAAACCCGGCGGGACCCCAACAATTTTTTTCCCTTTTTCAGATTTTATTAGCTCACCTGAGCAAAGTTCAAGTGAGCTATTGTCATAGTGTGGTGTCCAGCGTCCGTCAGTATGTCAATTAGAGCGTGAATGGGTATCAGGTGAGCGTTGTGCCCCCTGGGGCTCTTGTTTTACATCTTATTTTATGTCAGTTATTAATATACCCCCCCCCCCCCCGAAAAAAAATACATAGAAAGGAAGAAAGAACGCCGCAGCTACAAAAATCTCTCTCTGCGAGAATCCAACGAAGCGTTGGTGACTATCAGTTTAACATTTGCACAGTATACAACGTCACTATGACTGCTATGTGCGACACGAGGAGTCGGCCCCGAAGTGGACGCAAGACAAAATTGGCGAGTATTTCTTCAAATTTCTCGGATATAATACCATATTTCTCCATAATTCAAATTGAATAGAGTGTGGTGATTTGTAAATAAAGAATTTTTTAAATATCCATATGTAAGTCGGTCATTATTATAGAGGTCGCCACTTGATGCAGCATCACTTTTCACGCACATTAGAAAAATTAAAACATCTTTTATAGTAATATAGATACACAATTAATCTCTCCCTCTCTCTTATACACCTTCTACATGTGTACATGTACTAGTGGAGCTAATTCATGAATATATATTTTATTTCGGGGTCAAACCCCTCAAAAGGGGATGGGGTTCAGCCTTTGATTTGAAAAAAAAACCAATATACATCTATGCAAAAACAGAAAAAAAGTATTTTTATGACATATTCATGGCCTACTTAAGCATGTTAAAACGCCCCCCCCCCCCTAGATTCGCGCCTGTAATGTAAAGTATACTATAAACCTAAATCTTTTTCACCCGTTTAGTGGAGTCATTGGTAGCAGATGATGCCTCTTTCCATTCTGAGGACATGATACGGACTTTAACTTTAGGTTTTCAATTTCAAGTATGATCATTGTACTGTCATATAGCCTTTATAGGTTCATTTATTTCTCATACATCTCCTTTTAAATCAAAAGGCTATTCTTTTTCCTTCTGCAAACGATAGATTAATTTTGTGAAAATTGGTCTTTAGATATTTATGAGACTGATTACAAACAACTCTATAATGTGTCTTTGAAAACTAAGTATTTGAATTAATGTGAAGTATACGTCTTGCTTATCAACATAAATCGAGGATTATAACTATCAACCATATGCCGTCATGTGGGATGAGAAAAGCCTACCCGAGGGGTCTGGTTTTTGGTCAGGGAACGAGGCTTGCCGAGTTCCCTGACCAGAAACCAGACCCCGAGGGTGGGCTTTTCTCATCCCACATGACAAACATATGGTTGATCGTTTTTCTCCCATTTCTAGGGGCCTTTCTTGAAATTGCATGAAATCATGAAATCGTCAACTTTATCGAATTCGAAAAATAAAGGAATATTCGTTTTCAGCGCCCTCAAAAATGGTTTATTCTAAAAGAATAAACCGTACCCCTTAGCCTTAATCGGTTTAGTAAGAATTAGAACGTAAAAAAAAAGAGTTTTAAAACGACGTTTTTGTTGAGAGGTCGCCGCTTTAGGTGCAAAAATCATGACGTCACAATGGATAACAACGACGTCACAATATGGATACGGCCTATACTGCCGACGTCAAACACGGGGTACATGTGGGATACAGTGATCCTACATGACGCGTCGCTATGGGCAAACTCTATCCCACATGGGGGCAAATGGGAGAAAAATATATCCTAGGCCGTTTGTGATACGCGATTTATAATTGATGTTCAGTACTAAAAGACAAATAAAGCCTACGCTCACGCAGCAAGATACGCCCGTTGGGATTTTTTTCACAACACCAAAATATCTAAGTCCCATAACTCCATAAGGACAAATTGGATGAACCTAGCTTAAAATCGAAAGGCGGCTTCCTCTTCAAAGTCTGATCAAAATGTACAAATATCATGAAAATGTTGACACATATTCAAGTTATTGCGTTCCATGCACCTATATTTTGCCCTTAGCTTAACATGTATGTGCATATAACCCCCCCCCCCCCCCATTACACATAATTTCTGGATTATGTGACAAAAAATTCAAGAACCCCTTATATATGTGAAAGAACATCCTTTCTACTTGAAGTATACAAAATTTCAAAACATTTCAACCAGAAATAGATTTTAAAATAATTTTTAACTATTTTAGTATATTTTCACTGTATTTTAAAATATCTAAGTCCCATAACTCTGTAACGACATATCGAATGAACCTGAAAATCGAAAGGCGGCTTCCTCTTCAAAGTCTGATCAAAATGTACAAATATCATGAAAATCCGTTGACGCATATTCAAGTTATTGCGTTCCATGCGCCTATATTTTGCCCATAGCTTAACATGTATGTGCATATAACCCCCCCCCCTTCCTATTACACACAATATCTCGCTTATGCGACCAAAAAATTAAAAACCCGTTACATATGTCAAAGAGCATCCTTTCTACCTTAAGTATACAAAATTTCAAAACATTTCGACCAGAAATAGATTTTTAAATAATTTTTAACTATTTTAGTATATTTTCACTGTATTTTAAAATGTCTAAGTCCCATAACTCTGTAACGACATATCGAATGAACCTGAAAATCGAAAGGCGGCTTCCTCTCCACAGTCCAATCAAAATGTATGAATATCATGAAAATCCGTTGACGCATATTCAAGTAATTGCGTTCCATGCGCCTATATTTTGCCCTTAGCTTAACATGTATGTGCATATAACCCACCCCTCCCCCCTTCCTATTACACACAATATCTCGGTTATGCGACAAAAAAATTAAAAACCCGTTACATATGTCAAAGAACATCCTTCCTACATGAAGTATACAAAATTTCAAAACATTTCGACCAGAAATAGATTTTTAAATAATTTTTAAATATTTTAGTATATTTTCACTGTATTTTAAAAATCTAAGTCCCATAACTCTGTAACGAGATATCGAATAAACCTGAAAATCGAAAGGCGGCTTCCTCTCCACAGTCCAATCAAAATGTATGAATATCATGAAAATCCGTTGACGCATATTCAAGTAATTGCGTTCCATGCGCCTATATTTTGCCCTTAGCTTAACATGTATGTGCATATAACCCACCCCTCCCCCCTTCCTATTACACACAATATCTCGGTTATGCGACAAAAAAATTAAAAACCCGTTACATATGTCAAAGAACATCCTTCCTACATGAAGTATACAAAATTTCAAAACATTTCGACCAGAAATAGATTTTTAAATAATTTTTAAATATTTTAGTATATTTTCACTGTATTTTAAAAATCTAAGTCCCATAACTCTGTAACGAGATATAGAATAAACCTGAAAATCGAAAGGCGGCTTCCTCTCCACAGTCCAATCATAATGTATGAATATCATGAAAATCCGTTGACGCATATTCAAGTTATTGCGTTCCATGCACCTATATTTTGCCCTTAGCTTAAAATGTATGTGCATATAACCCACCCCCCCTTCCCATTACACACAATATCTCGGTTATGCGACCAAAAAATTAAAAACCCGTTACATATGTAAAAGAACATCCTTTCTACTTGAAGTATACCAAATTTCAAAACATTTCGACCAGAAATAGATTTTTAAATAATTTTAAAATATTTTAGTATATTTTCACTGTATTTTAAAAATCTAAGTCCCATAACTCTGTAACGACAAATCGGATGAACCTGAAAATCGAAAGGCGGCTTCCTCTCCACAGACTGATCACTATGTATAAATTTCATAAAAATCCGTTGACGCGTATTCAAGTTATTGCGTTCCATAGGCGGACGGACAGACGGACAGACGGACAGACGGACGGACTTCGCCATACCATAATACGTCCCGTCAAATGACGGGCGTATAAAAAAAGAGGAAATGTGTACGGGTCAAGTTCGTTGTTCACGATGATTGAGGTAAAAAATGAGAAAAGAAATCCTTGTTTTAATATCAATTAACTCAATTAACGTGCATTTAAAGTCATAAAAGTAATAGGCTATAACATTCTGTGGATTATGATTTAATGATGACTTTAACGTCCACGTAGTTGAAAAGTTATCGCAACACGTAACGCGAAAAATACGCGAAATTATCGACGTCTTTACAGTCCGATTTCTCTTTTTGACGTCATAGACAAATAAGGGTGGTTTTCGCTTGACGGCCGTCAAATTCATTCATGCTCCATGCCTCGCCAACGAAATTTATTATGCAAATTTATAGGCTGATCAGAAATCCATCGATTCCAACAAAAATAACCATGGGCAAGGCCTGGAGCGCTACTTAATCTTATAAATTGTAATCGAAATTTCGCTCATTTGTTGATATTTTCAATTATTTCAACGTTTTAGATGTTTTGAGCGAATTTTCAATGGAAAATGGTTGAAAGTTGTCAAACAAAATTTCAGAATGATACCAAATCTGTGAAATCTGTGGCTATACAGCAAGAGCTATGAACAATACGGTAATTCAGCATTATTATTTTGATATGTTGCGAACAAATGATCGAAATGTGTTTTATCCTCGTTAATGCAAGTACTGGAAAAAGAAAAGTATAATTTGTTAAACAAAATATTTATTTTCATCTGAAAACAAATCTACTACATAATATCATGTCCGTTTCTTTTTTTTTTTTTGGGGGGGGGGTTATAAATCATGCTATTGAATTTGAAGACGTTTAACGTTTTAGTTATTTAGTTAGGAATATAATAATTATTATCACATTAAAATACACTGATTACCCCGGTAACTTTATAATGATTTATGTGAGATCCCCGACACTTTCATTCAATGATTTTTCTGCTTGCTTAATATTTGCTTTGTCGCGTCTTTATGTCTTTCAAACATAATAATTCCATTCCAATACCGTCTATTATTATAATGATATATACAACAGGAATCTTGTTCTTTCTTAAAATTTATGAAATTATTCAAAGTTCCGATATTCCCATATCTATTAATCGATTCTATGTATTCCACTTTACAATGATTTATAGAATAACTGTCTTTTGGAATGTGACGTCAAAGTTCAAATCTCGTCATCGCGGATATACTCCTATAATGACAGTGGTGATTATGTACAAATGAATATGCGAATCAACATTCTGGTTTCGCAACATCTCAATCGGGATAACCCACCTGGGTGGACATGGAAGTTGTACCCACTCCAATTGGACTACAGACCAAAGTGTAAACCAAAGAAATATTTGGGCAGTATACTCTGAAAACCATTGAACCAGATGGCTTGAATAATGTTCTGAAACTCTTCATATGAATTGAAAATACTGATTTCCATTTTTGTACTAGTCGCTTATTTAGGGGTCCTTACTTGGCGAGTTTATGATTAATATTCCCTCACGGGTACCATTTCTTAACACTCCCTATTTATTCTGATTGAATACGGAGGTCAATCGCTGAAACTAACAACACTAGCTAGACTCGTTCTTTACACCTTATTATTTTTTTCATTTCATAGTTTGAATTTTCAACTGTCCTTATGTGGGCCTTTCGTGATATGACTTTCTATTCACACTGACTCGTGCGTTGTCAGTTCAGTGAGTATCTCTATTCAGGACGGACGTTTTTCTAAATGGAGGATTTTTTGTTTTATTTTACGAAGTCAATCGAGTCCCTTTCCTCAATATGGACGTTTATCTAGAGTGGGGGGGGGGGGTATTTTGTTTTCTTTTACTCACTGGATAAGATGTTATGTGATATTTTCAGCTTTTTTTTATTTTGAAACTTTAGAAGTCTAGGACGTGTTTATATCGATCAGCCCGTCTAGACTTTTTAGTGCTAGCAGCGGGTGTTGCATGCAAACAGGAGACGCTGACTCTATCTAGGCACCTGGTATCGCCCCTGGCGGAGTCTTCTTTGGTTCATTGATTGATAATAGTACCTACTTGTGTACTAGTTATAGCCTTTTGAGCTTCAGTACAATACAGATTCTGACTAGCATGAGAGTATGTATGTTTTTCATTTACTTGTGTCCGAACAGAATGAGGGACGTACTGCCCCTTGTTCCGTCTGGATACAAGTACATATTCGTGTATCCAGAGGGCTCAAGGGACGTACTGTCCCTTCCGCTGAGTTTTAACACGTTTAATGTAGCCGCTTGTACCCCTCTTGTGCTTTTGTATCTTTTTTTTCAAGCGACGTGCATTCGCCATTTGTTAGGTTGATCCGACATTGTCTGAACAGTGAACGTGGTTGTTTTCACCCCTTTTGTGCTGTCTATATATATCATTATCAAATATCTTAGCAACAATATTCTGTCATAGCAACCGCAAGACAAAATCGCTGACGGAATAAAGCAAACTAATCAAAGTGCGTTTTCAAATTATTTGTATCTTATTAAATATCATAATTATATAATTAATCATGAATAAAAAGAGAGATTCAAAAACAAGAATGATATTCCTCTCTTGGTGCAATCCTTTGAAGAGCATTTTTCAAGGAAGCTTGGCACCTTCATATTTTCACGGATAAAGCCACAGATAGCTTCACATCAGGTAAATTACACATTCGTAGCTACATGTCGTACAATGTATGGGCGTGAGTTATGACCAGTTCAAACCAAATTTTGAGACTTTATTGACTCGTCACAGATAGATTTACACTGACGTCGTGGCGGATAGGTGAAAGGGAGCTTTACCATTCTTTGATAGACTTATGCATAAAACAAAAAAAAAGATGTTTCCATAAACAAACTTTATTATAACTTAAAACTTTATTGTTTTACAAGTCTTAGATCGGGTTTTAATTTCTTTCGTTTTTATTGTTTAAATCAAGCACGGGTAATGAGTGGAGGGGTAATTCGTTTTTAGGAATTTTCGAAGCATAGTTAAAACAAATTGTAACTATACAATCATATTTCATAAGATTAAGTCCCGATTCCCCTTTTGTTGTCATAATATTTGAAAAAATATAACATGAATTTGTATTAAAAGTGTATCATTTTGATACCGTTAATATTCTGCCCTCAGCATTTCGAAAAATTTCTCTGGCTTGCTTCCGCTTGCCAGATTTATTACAAACGTTCTTTTCAAATGATGCAGCTTTCCTATACAACCCAATATACATTTTATCTTGTTTAATAAACATGCGTAATGTAATGAAAGTAATGAAAATGAAATAGACAGGAATAGAGGATACAAATGGCATTATTGTCTAACCTTTTTATTCAGATCCTGAAAAAAAAATTCGCTGATTCGCCATCGCTCGTCGTTTGTGGTATTTACATATCATATCATAAGTGACGATCATTAATCAAGTACTATGATTTAAAAAATTCAAGATTTTAACCTTTTCACTCGCTATTGTACGCCAGTTATCTGTTTTATTTAAGAAATAACAACTAGCTAGCCCTGGTTTGTTGTCCAGTAATTCTCCGAGTAGCATGAACTAAACAAATCATTACCGAGTCGCGAAGCGGTGAGCTGACAATTTGATTGGTTCATGCGCCGTGGGGAATTAGTGGACAAATCACAGCTAGCTAGTTGTTATTTCTATTCTAATATTGTTCTACACGAGCTCTATAGCAAGTGCATCCCTAACGAAAAAGTACTATACTATACTATAGTAAACCCCAACAAACCTTTCGGCCTCTGAAATAATAGATAACCACAAATCAGCTCTTGCTTCCTTTGGCTTCCGTACTAACAATTTAGATTTAGATTTAACATACTTATACTGCATACCTAAAATGCACAAGAATCCGTACAAACAACGTTTCATCGCTGGTTCCTCAAAATGTTCTACCAAATCTGTATCGATCTTACTCACCAAAGTTTTATCTGAAATCAAATCTGGGCTTCAAAAATATTGTTCGACAGTATATTCTCGAAGTGGTATCAACCAGATGTGGATTTTAAAGAATTCGAAGGAACTTTTAGAACATCTGAAATCCACTCATTTTAGTAAAGTCCATTCGATCAAAGCCTTTTTATATTTCGACACTTTACACTACAATTCCACATTCTAACTTGAAAGAAAGACTCGCAAAATTTTAAGTAATGCGTTTACAAGTAAGAACGGTAATCGCAAATACAAATTTATTGTTGTGAACTCTGACAAAACCTACTTTGTAAAAGAAAAATCCGATTCTGAAAATAAGTACACTGAAACAGATATTATTCAGATGTTAAACTTTTTGATCGACAACATTTTTGTGGTGTTTGGAGGAAAGATCTTCCAGCAAATTGTCGGAATTCCAATGGGGACCAATTGTGCCCCACTCCTTGCCGACATCTTCCTTTACTCGTACGAAGCTGAATTCATTCAATCTTTGGTCTCTGAAGGGAAAAGATACTTAGCTTCTGACTTCAACTTCACTTACAGATACATAGACGATGTGTTGTCCATCAATAACCCAAAATTCGCGGATTATCTGAGCAGTATCTATCCTTCAGAGCTTGAAGTCAAAGAAACTACAGAGACAAATAATTCAGCATCCTATTTGGACATAATGTTGTCCTACGACACTGATGGTCACATGAACACCTCACTCTATGACAAACGTGACGACTTCAATTTCAACATTACAAACTTTCCGTTTCTGAGTAGCAACATCCCTTCATCGCCAGCTTATGGCGTGTTCATATCTCAGTTGATACGCTATGCCAGAGCAAGTACCAAATATACGGATTTTGTTCTGAGTGCTAGGCGTCTTTCAGCTAAGCTTCTCAGTCAGGGATATGTTTGTGACCGACTAACATCGTCACTGAGGAAGTTCTACGGTCGATATGGGGAACTCGTCATACACTATGATGTCCCGCTCTCCAGAATGGTGGATGATATTCTGTCATAGACCATTTGCACCATCCAACCAAAGATTGTACTCTATGTCTTCCGAAATGGAAGTAACCGGATGTGACATTTCTACCGAATTGAAGCGGCGGGTGTTGCATGCAAGCAGGAGATGCTTACTCTTCCTAGGCACCTGGTCTCACTCCCATATCGAGAAATCGCTTCTTTTCATATGGTTGAGGTTTTTGTTTGTTTGCTTGTGTTCCTGTTTTATCCTGATTTTGTAAGCCTTCGGTTTCTGATTTTCTGAATTATCGATTCTGTGCTGTATACAGGGATATGGTCATTATCCATATTTGTCATAGTAAACTATAGTATACTTTAGTATACTTTAGTATACTATAGTATACTTTACTACACAAAACTTTACTATACTATACTATACAAAACTTTACTATACTACACAAAACTTTACTATACTACACTTTACTACACAAAACTTTACTATACTACACGAAACTTTACTTTACTACACTATACTACACAAAACTTTACTATACAACACAAAACGTTACTACACAATACTACACGAAACTTTACCATACTACACAAAACTTTACTATACTACACTATACTACACGAAAATTTACTAAACTACACGAAACTTTACTTTACTACACAAAACTTTACTACACAAAACTTTATGAAACTTTACTATACTACACGAAACTTTATGAAACTTTACAATACTACACGAAACTTCATGAAACTTCACTATTTCTGAGAATTAATGTGTACATGTAATGGGAGAGATATACATGTTAAGATAAAGGGCAAAGTATAGGTGCATGGAACACGATATTTTGAAAATGTGCCAACTGATTTTCATTATATTTATACATACATGTAGTGTGATAAGAATGTGGAAAGGAAGCCGTCATTACACATCATTTCTAAATTATACGACAACAAAGATGAAAGACCCGAAACATATATTAAAGAGGACCCTTTCTTTTTGAAATATACAAATTTTCAAAACATTTCACCCAAGAATAGAGTTTTAAAGAATTTTTGACTATGACAGTATATTTTCACAGTATTTAAAAAGTAATCTAAGTCCCATAACTCTGTAACAATAAAACAGATGAACCTGACAATTGAAAGGTGGTTTCCTCTCCACAGTCTAATTACAATGTAGAAATATCATGTAAATCTGTGGATGCATATTGCTTTTACTATAATTTGTACCCCATCCCATTACACATAATTTTTCAATTATGCGACAAAAAAAAATCAAACCCGTTACATATACAAAAGAACATACCTTCTTCTTGAAGTATACAAATTTTTAAAAACATTTCAACCAAAAATAGATTTTTCATGAGTTTTTAACTATATTAGTATATTTTTACAAGATTTAAAAAAAATCTAAGTCCCATAACTCCGTAATGACAAATAGGAAGAACCTGAAAATCTAAAGGCAGCTTCCTCTCTAAATTATGATCTTAATCTTAAAATATCATGAAAATCCATTGCTTCATATTTAATTTATTGCATTCCATGTGCCAATAAATTTGCCCATAGGCTTAGCTTAAAACTTGTTCATGCATGTGCATATAACCCCCCCCCCCCTCCCATCATGCCAATTACATGTGATTTCTCAATAATGAGACAAAAAAATTAAAAACCCATAACATATATGAAAGAACATTCTTCCTCCTTGAAGTATACAGTTTTACAAAACGTTTGGACTAAAAGTAGATTTAATGAATTTTTAACTAATTTTCTATATTTTCATATATTAACAAAACGAATGTAAGTTCCATTACTCTGTAACGACATATCAAATGAACCTGAAAATCGAAAGGCAGCTTGATTCCTCTTCACAGTCTGATCGAAGTGCATATTATTAGTTTTAAATATCATGAAAATCCATTGACGCATACTGAAGTTAATGCGTTACATAAGAGGACGGAGACGGACAGATGGACTGACGGACATCGTCATACCATAATACATCCCATCAAATGATAGGCGTATAAAAGTTAACTGCATGGACCTTTACAATGCTACAATGCTTTTTTTTCTTTTTTTCATAACATTTTCTTGAAAAAAAATATGTCTAAATCTATTTGTTGATTAATTATTGAATGCAGTCGAACTGCACAGAACTTTAATGTACAAAGATTAGCAATTTTAATATCGAATATTGAAAGCAGTTGAACTGCACAGAACTTTAATGTACATAGATTAGCAATTTTAATATCGATTGTCTGTGCACTATGAAGTATGATGGGATCCGAGACTAACTATTGATAAATAATAGAAACTATCGAAATGTCCGGAACAGCTTTTAAACATGCCTATCATCATACTGATTTAGAAAAAATTCAGAAGATTTTGGCAATCCAACATAATGAGTTACAATATCAATATAAAAAAAAAAAATTTTATATAATAGTGTTCGTTTAGTGTTCACTTTGCCAAAATAGTAGTGACAGTAGGGTCGCGTGCATGTTCGATCCTCATCGACTATTGACACGGAATGATGTTTGTGGGCTGAACATATTCTCCCAAGCCTTATAAATAATGTAGATATGTTCTTAACCCGTTCTTAAAAAATGTTCGTTGATCAAAAGCTCTACTTATAGCTTTAATATTCATTGTTGAAAATATATTCAACGTTAAATAAAGATCATTATATATACAAATATGGACTTGGCCTCGGTCGATATCACAAATCTTATCGGGTCATTATAATGACATATTGACCGAGGCCTAGTGTTATATTATATAACGAATAGTTAGATTATATAGGATTAAAATAATGATTAAAAACAATATAAACACATAAATTTTAATCAAGAATTCAACAATTAATTGCACTTTTTTGAGAAAAGTATATCTTTTAATATTTAACAAAATAACTATATTATTTTTTATCGTGTATACCGAAATCAGGACAAATACCACACCGAGTCGGAAAATAATTACTTGCGCGCCAGCCAATCAGAATCGACGTTACATCCCGTTTATATAATATATGATATTATTATACATTGATCATGTTGATTAAGACGTACGCACAGCTGCAAAAATCTGTGAGAGCTAGTGTTGTACATCGGAAGACTTTTAAGAATCGATTATCGGAAAATAATCGAAAAGAGTAAACTGATCGATGATTGATTTAAATCGGAAAACAAAAGTCCGTGAAAAATGGAACATAAAAGATAGAAAAATTGTATTTTTCTGCATAAAATTCAGAAAATTTTGCTGAAAACAAAATAAAGCATTCAATTTCAAAGTGTCTGCCTGTTTACATGCAAGACAACAGGTAGCGGTTTTATGTTACGTGTGAAAAGAGGAAAATAAATACCTTTACACAAAATACCTTTCTTTCAGCGACAATCGATTGTAAGAAAAAAAAATCAAATTCAAGGAATTATGGTCTCCCGCTTTTGGGTGTTTGCCTTTAAAGAAATGCTTACAGACACCCCTACAATTTTGAAATTTTCAAAATATATTTCATGTACCGGTACTATCAAAGTTCTAAATATCAAAAGATTAAATTGCAAGTAAAGGTCGAAACTTTGCTACATAGGCAAAGGTCTTGTACATGTAAAAAGGAATGCACATGTGAAATATGAAAGTCCTACTATTTACCATCCAAAAGTTATGGTCGTTTTTAAATGTTGGTCAATCTCAAAGGACAAGGTCACAATGTTTTGGTTTTTTTTTTTTTAATTTTTATTTTCTTTTTACATGTTATTAACACAGACATACACACAGACATACACATACAAGTAATATCAATTCCAATGACAATACGAAAACAGAAGATAATACATCAATACAAGTAATTGACATTACTGTATAAACATACACACATTACACACAAGTTCTTGACATGACATGTGCAACAATTTTATGTGAATTATAATAATAGTATTATTTTACTCAATTTTTTTTTTTTGAAAAAAATAAATTAGAAATGATCTTTTATGAAATAAGAATATGAAGTAAGAAATATTAACCTGTTAATATTGCAAAAGGACCCCATTTTTTTCTAAAGTCGCTAACTCTCTTTTTCTTTTTATATATATAGAGTTCTGTCTTAATATATTCTGAAAGAGAGACTTTTGCACCCTCAAAGGTTGGAATGCAGTTTTGTATTTTTTTCTGTAAATATGTTGTTTAATCAAACAAATAATTGTGTCTAATATTTTTTTTTTATTGTAATTAAAAAGACCAAATAATACCTCATGAATACTCAAATCTAAATTTATGTCAAAGATGTTAATGAGTTAAAGAAGATCCTGACGATGATCTCAACAGCACTCACAATAGAGCACAAAATTAGGCATCGACGGACCCCTAGCAAGCTAGAGGTGGGACCAGGTGCCCGGGAGGAGTAAGCATCCCCTGTTGGCTAGCCGCACCCGCCGTCGATGTTTAAGCACGAAAATGAAAATGATATATAAACTTCATGCACTGTCTGACGTTATGTCTATATATAAAGTGCTATGGCGACAATGCCAGGGAAATATATTCAAAACACTTACTGTCAAACCCCTCGCGGTTAAGTAACCATATTTCAAAATCATGCCATACAGTGTAAGAAAAATGACATTCGAATAATAAATGGGAAATAGTTTCTGAATTTGAATGACAAAAAGAACATAAATTTGAGAAATTAATACCTATTTTGTGTAAAAGTGCATTTGTTCCTAAAATCCTATGTACAATACGAAATTGAAACCATTTCAACATAAAGTCATTTGAATATTTGTGAACGCCTAGATTTATTTTCTGCCAACAAAGTTCATTATAAAGTAAATTTAATTCTTGCTCCCATTTAAGTTCACTCTTCGGCTGTTTATAATAACTCTTAATGAATATGTCACAAAAATCTTTTGATCCCTTACTGTTTTTTCTAATAATTTTGATATGAATAGGATAATGAGGCTGATTTTTTAGGAAATAAAGCATACTCAAATTTTTACTCATTTTTGAAATGCATGAGCAGATACCATAATATAAAGTAAATGGAGGTGAAAAATTAAATTTTACACAAAAATCATCATATGATAATATCTTACCATTATCATCAAGCAAATCATATACATAATATATACCTCTATCTTTCCAATCTGGATAGTATACAGTTTTATTGTTTGTTCTAACAAAGTCATTGTACCATAAGGGTTCATAAAAAATTTTCTCTTTTTCAAGTAGTTTTCTTAATTTAAAATAACATATGAAAACATCTTTCCAAAAATAATTTCTGACAGTTTTTGATAATGAGTTAAAGAAGATCCTGACGATAATCTCAACAGCACTCACAATAGAGCACAAAATTGAGCATCGACGGACCCCTAGCAAGCTAGAGGTGGGACCAGGTGCCCGGGAGGAGTAAGCTTCCCCTGTTGGCTAGCCGCACCCGCCGTCGATTTTTAAGCACGAAAATGAAAACAATATCTAAAATTCATGCACTCTCTGACGTTATGTCTATATAGAAAGTATAAAAAGTATTCTGTACCAAATGTAAGGAGGGATTTCAAATCTAATGAAAGCATATCTGTAAGAAGAGTCAACCAACTGTTTTCATCATTATCAATGATTCTTCTGATCCATGTTATTTTTAGACTTGCACTAAATGATTTTAAACATATCATCCTTAATCCCCCATTTTTATAATCCTGAATTAAACATTTTCTAGCAATTCTTTCTGTTTTATAGTTCCAAATGTATTTAAAGAATAAGTTTTCTAATTCTTTTATTTTTTTGTCGGAAAGACATGGGAGGGAAATGAATAAGTGAGTTAATTTTGGTAGAAGTATTGATTTTACAACTGTTTTTCTTCCGTTAGTGCTTAAAAGTCGTCGTGACCAGGATGTGATCAATTTTTTTATTTCTTGTAATTTAGGTTGAAAGTTCAGGTCTTCCATTTCATTTATGTTAACAGAGAAAATTATGCCTAGGAACTTAAATAGATTTTGAGACCAGGTTAAAGTATAGTCATCACATAGTTTTATATTAGAGTTTCTAAGAGAACCTATTTTAACACAAAGGGATTTAGAGTAATTTGGTTTCAAGCCTGAGTATTTAGCAAATTGACCTATCAAAGTGAGTGCATTCCGAAGAGACTGTTCAGATCCATCAAGCAGAAGTGCAGTATCGTCTGCGTATTGAAGTACTTTGTATTCTTTATCATAAATTGTTAAACCTTTAATGGATTTATTTTTTCGTAAAAGAATTCCTAGAATTTCAACACATAGTAAGAAGAGGTAAGAAGAGACTGGGTCGCCCTGCCTGCAACCGCGCCCTATTTGAAAGAAATCGGAGAAGATGCCATTTTGAGAAACACAAAGTTTAAAGTCCTTATTAAAAAATGTTTATCCATTTAATTATATTATTTCCAAAGTTAAAAAACTGTAACACTTTATTAATGTATTTCCATGATATAGAATCAAATGCATTCTCAAAGTCTATCATTAATATTATTCCTGGAATATTCTTTTGGTTACATAAATTAATCATATCATACATTAAACGCGTATTTTCACCAATGTACCTACCACTTAAAAAACCCTTTTGATTTTCATGAATTATTTTTGGAAGTACAGATTTCAACCTTTTTGCAATGGCACCTGACAAAATTTTATATGATACATTTAGCAGAGTAATAGGTCGCCAGTTTTTAGCTCACCTGAGCAAAGCTCAAGTGAGCTATTGTCATAGCGTGCCGTCCGGCGTCCGGCGTCCGTCCGTCGTCCGTCGTACACTTTTCACATTTTCGACTTCTTCTCCAGAACAGCTAAAGGGATTTTGATGAAACTTGGTGGGTATGGAGTACTAATGGTCTCCTACAAGTGTTGTTGTTTTTCGTCCGGATCTGTCAACAGGTGGCGCCACCACAGCCAAAAGTAGGTCACAGGGGGTACCCTCCTTTGACAAACTTCTTCTTCAGAACCGAAGCATGTATCGACAAACCGAAAGCATCAGGATGATCTAGAGAGATGTCTTAAGAAGTGTTGTTATTTTTGGTTCCACTTCGATGTCAAATTTTTGACGCGTTTTTGACGTCTTTTTGGACTTGGTCAGAAATGCACATTTTGCACTATTTCTTTAAATAACTCAATAAGTGTATGATTTTACACACTCATTTACTACATATTTATCATATTTAACTTACTTAATGCTTTGATATGTATTTTATGCTTAAATTTTATTTTTTTGATTTTTTATGATTTTTTTTTCTTATGTAAAAAGGAAGGGGGGGGGGTGATTTTCATACATTTTCTGCTTCTTTTCTATAACCACTCTTCAGATTGTCATGACATTAGGTATGAGGTACTCATGCATGGTACCCTACAAGTGAAAGAATTTTGTCAAGATATCCACTTCTGCATTTTTAAAGAATATTTTTTAAGATTGTACATAGGTATAATGTATGTTTTCCATGCCCAATGGACCCATGGGGAGTGGCTTCAAACCCCGGCGGGACCCCAACAATTTTTAGCTCACCTGAGCATTGCTTTGATATGTATTTTATACTAAAATTTTAATTATTTGATTTTTTATGAATTTTTTTTTCTTATGTGAAAAGGAAGGGGGGGGTGATTTTCATACATATTCAACTTCTTCTGCAAAACTGCTGAACAGATTTTTATCAGTATTTTTTCAATCATGAATAGATATGTTTACTGTGCACATGGACCCAAGGCTTGTCGGTTCAAGTTTTGGTACTTCTTCTATCTATATCAGGAATTTTTAACCCTGGTAACTTTAGTTTCGTAATAGAGGCAGCAGAACTCATGCAAGAGTTGTCTTTCTTTAATATAGATATATGTTTTTGAGGTTTAAATTCTTGGATTATCGATTCATTTGAATGTTATATATTTTAAGTTATTAAATGAGTATGCAAAAGGAAATCAAATAATTCAAAAAAGATGAATAAGTATTTTCAAATTCATCTTGTGAAGACTTAGATATATAACTTTGAAATTAAAATATTGAGAGCAGCTCAAATTATTAATGTAAAAACAGAACTTCACATTTACATAACGTAGTGAAAGGAGGGGGAGGAGGCTGTAATTTATTAGCTGGATTTTGCTTTAGCTTCTGTATAACTGTCTGTCTCGGGTTACTTAGATTACTCAAGAAGAAGAGGGGGAGATGATTTTCATACATATTCAACTTCTTCTCCAGAACCACTGAACAGATTTTCATGAAACTTGGTAGGAATGAAGTAATCATGGTCCCCTACAAGTATTGTTGTTTTTTGTCCGGATCTGTCAACAGATGGCACCACCACAGGCAAAAATAGGTCATGGGAAGTACCCTCATTTGACAAACGTCTTCTTCAGAACCGAAGCATGTATCGAAATACCGAAAGCATCAGCATGATCTAGAGAGATGTCTTAAGAAGTGTAGTTAATTTTTGTTCCACTCTGAAGTCTGGTTATTTTCCTCTTACAAACTTCTTTTTGTTTGATATGCTTAGTTTACGTTGTTTTCAGGTGAGCGTTGTGGCCCCTGGGCCTCTTGTTTAAATATTGACGCGGTTTTTCGCCCTTAGGTAGAAAAGAAAGACTCCCAAGTTTTTGAGATGTGGATAGTTCTCCTTTATCAAACGAACAAAGATATGATCGGTTGGTGAGCGAGATGGTTAGCGGTGAATAGACGTGTTTAAATCGTCTCTGGCAATTTTGTGGATATATGTCATCTTTTGGTGTTTTTAGACCGCAAAAATTGTAGAATGGACAGAGGATGCATTTAAAGTTCATTATGTGATATGTTCATGGTAAAAACGACGATTTAAAAGTGATTTAGAAGGATTTTACTTATTACCACATAGTGTTCGATACAATAGTAAACAAGTTTACGGTTCATGCTCGATTGACTCTGCCTACCTGTACAGGTAATAAACAAAACATGTCCAGCTTAGCGGATAAGTCAGGTGTGTCCGAAGGTGATAGTGATCGTAAAGGTAAATCACTTGACTTGTCAAATGTGCCAAAAGAAATTAAAACGAAAATAATTTCTGAAAAGCCTGCATCCAAAAAGTCACGGAAAAGCAGTTCTGAAAATGAGGAATATACTGAAACGTTTGCGATTGAATTGAGGTCAGAAATAAAAGAAATAAGAAAAGTTCTAACCGAAAACATCAAGGAGATAGTAAAAAAGGATGAGCTGAAATCACTTGTCAAAGAAATTGTGTCAGAATTAAAATCAGAAATCAAAAGTGAAATCAAGGAGGAACTCAAATTAAAGATCGATGGTAAAATAAAACAAGAAGTAGCAAAGATCATGAAAACGGAAAACAAAAAGGTGGATGAAAAATTATGTTCACACTTAAATGACACAAAAGAAAGTGTTAAGAAAGTTAAAAAGGAAACTGAAGAAAAAATAGATGGGGTACTATTTGACTGTTCGATTATACGTCAGAAAGCGAACTCACAGGAAGCTGAAATTTCTAAAATGAAAAAAGCTCTTTCTGAATTAGAGAAGAATTTCACCACTGTTCTGAATATGGCTAACTACAATCAGCAGTATAGCCAGAAAAATAACGTTAAAATATTAAACTGGCCCGAAAAACGAGATGAAAATCTCCATGATGAATTCTTTAACGTGGTGCGAGAAAAAACTGGAGTTCGTCTTGACCACCGTGATGTTTTGGCTATCCATCGAGTCCCAAAAGGGAATAATGCCAAACCTGGGCCCCGACCGGTGATAGTGAAGTTTGTGAACTCCGATACCCGAGTGTCGGTCCTCAGGCATAGGAAAACCTTGAAGGAGTGTTTCACAATGATTGACCACCTCACCCCGCGCAACATTGAACTAATAAAACGATTAAATGACCATCCAAAGATAGAAAAATCCTGGTACTTTAACACACATGTGTACGCGTTCGACATCAACGGCGATAGACACAGATTCGACGTTTCGGACATGTCCTGCCTGGATCATATATTACGATCAATTCGATAAACGATATGGTATTTATGTGTTGTTTCATATACGTTTTACGTCTTAAATGATGACATGATAGATAATAAGATTTAATCAATTTCATCGTGTAGAATGTATTGCCAGGACTAGTCTGTAGGTAATAGACCAAACTAAAAGTTTGACATGCGTAATGAGATGTTTGCGTCGAAACCCTCCCCTCTCCATCTCGGGACTCGGGGTCCGCATTGATTTATACGCTGTATCTAGGATTCCCGCGTTCTCTCTCTTTCTCTTAATTTTGACATTATTATTCCCTATTATTGTACTCCAAATAGCAGCAGAGGGAAATACTTGAAGAAGACATTATAGAACGAATTGTACGACGACGAAGTAAACTCATAATAAAAGAAGACAGAAGATCAGCTGAGCTTAGACTGTTATGCTTGATCTGAAATTATGCAAACTGCCCATCGTATTTTTAAAAGTATTATGAATACGATTGCCGATTAATAGCTGCGAATTTTTATTGTTGCATAGACAACATAGGTAGCTCGAATTTCTTTTTACAATTATGACACATACTGACATAGTCAGTACACTACAGGTACAGTAGTTGTTCCACATGTTATTTAATTTGTGTGCATTGGGATGTTACAATTCTTTTCACATTTAATAATCGTATAACAAGTTATGAAAAAATTGGTTGTTACCTTCATTGCTTATTCAATTCTTGCATATTTAAACAGAGATAGTGCTAAGAACCTACCTGAAGGCCAGGGTACAAATTCTCTTGTTCCACACGAGACATATAAGGGCAGTTACGATACACTTTACTCACGATATGATATATACCACGATATTTGCTTTCGATGGTATCACACTTGCGAATGGGATTTTAAGCACTTTTCTACTGGTATATAAGAATAATCCTAATAAGAGGGCAAAACTTTGAAGTGTCAAGTGAAGTGTATATCTTGAATTACTTTAAAGAAAGTTCTGTTTTAATAATCTGTGCACAAAATGTCTTTGATGTATTTTTACAATGAATTGATAAAAGCTCAATATGGAGACAGTATGCTACTAACTAGGTACTGTGAATTGAACCCGTCTATCGTTAACAACAACCGTGATTCATCAAGAATCACTGCAGCCCTATGACATATACATGATGCGTTTATAATATCACAGTACAGCTATTACAATGTTGTAGAACAATAGGATATATTACGGTGTACATATCACTTTGTATATAGATCTACAAGTTTTGTGTCTTCCAATTATGATGTCATACCTTCATTCCAACTAAATCTTGTCTCTCGATAGTTCAAATATCTTTTTCATGATATTTATTTTTTAAATCATTTTGCTATATATTTATAAATAATCAATAAGCTAAATAATCAATTCATAATGATTATTGAGAGTTAAATCTATTTTTGGTATCGAAAGCAATAATTTAAGAAATGAATAAAAAAAAATGGACAGAAAACTGCATCAATGCGCGTAGCGCGTTGATGCAAAAGTTTTCTTTCCAATTTTTCGGGTGATACCTGCATCATCAGAAAAAATATCAGATTCATTTCTTATCATTTTATTATCATTTATTTATGGAAAACAGATTGTTTTTTTGGATCTAAAAACAATCAATCAACGCACTATATTTCCGAAGTGGATGGGTTTCGCAGTGATACGTCTGCCAAAAGTTTTCTTTCCAATTTTTCGGGTGATACCTGCATCATCAGAAAAAATATCAGATTCATTTCTTATCAGTTTATTATCATTTATTTATGGAAAACAGACTGTTTTCTTGGATCTAAAAACAATCAATCAACGCACTATATTTCGTAAGTGGGTGGGTTTCGCAGTGAACAAGTTATGGCAGCCGCCATGATTCAAACAGCGAGCGATCGTCTCTCGATATCTTTGGAATAAGGACCAGTTTGAGCAAATTCTACATGCATTGTTAATTTTTGAGTAAGTAGAAAAGAAATGGTACCCTTGAAATGATAAGCAAACATCTACAAATGTTATTTTCAGCAACGAGTTCATTCGTGTTTGAGGGAACCCCCGGTTCTAAAAATAGTGCTTTAAATAGACTTCCGTGAAAAATTGTGTTGGTCGATGTATCAACACAATTTCTCAGCCAATCAGAATCTTCGTTTCTTGAAAATGACAATGGAAATTAAATGATTGAGCCATAATAGATTATCAGCGGTGATATACCACTAATAGATACCAAACAATACTATACAAAATAATTATACTAAATGATACTTTGATATACTTTACTACATGATACTTTACTACATGATACTTTACTACAAAATACTTTACTATACTACATAAAATTTTACTTCACTACACAAAACTTTACTATACTGCACAAAACTTTACGATACAACACGAAACTTTAATATACTACACAAAACTTTACTATACTACACGATACTTTACTATACTACACAAAACTTTACTATACTACACAAAACTTTACTATACTACACAAAACTTTACTTTACTACACATGTAGTATAGTGTAGTAAAGTATACTATACATATAGTATACTATAGTTTACTATAGTATACTATAGTATACTATAGTACTTTTTCGTTAGGTGATGGGCGGAGCTTAGCGAACTGTAAGTTTGTTGGAGATTTTACACCAAGCGAGTTCTTTAGTACATATAGGGAGAAAATTTCAAGTCATGTTCGAATTATAATTAGAAACAGAACTGACAATCACTAATAAAGAGCTCAATTTTCTTGTGTGTGCTTTTTTTTCTCTCTCTCTGTCTTAAAAAAAATCGGACTATAGGACCAACCCTAGAAATAAAAGCTGGATCCGCAAATGTAAATACTGTATTGTCATAGACATAGCTGATAAATGTTATTAATTAATGATCTTACTAGTCCTAATATCCGAAATCATTTCTTTACATGCACGAGATATTTCATTCAAAAAATGAACGTGCGCTATTGACCATCAATATGCATTTACGTTAAGACAACCATGCTGAACTATAATTATGTTTCGTAATTCATCTTTCATTCTCAGAATTGCAAGTGGCAACAGGAAAACCTGCAATACAAAGTTCATCACATGGCAGTTTTCCTGCAAGTGGAGCTGTTGATGGAAGTAAAGGAAACGAAAACATGGTTAATTGTAGTCATACTGCTGACAATCATTGGACTGCATGGTGGAGAGTGGATCTCCAGCAACTTTATACCATCAAAAGAATACGTATCTATCCCCGACCAACAAGAAGTATGTAATAGTTTTAAACATTATCACAATGTCGAATCGAATCCAAATACTAAAATCTAAGGATTCGAAAATATTGTGATTGTTGATGGGAGTCACTGGTGCATGACACCATGACACAGCTTTTTACGTAAAAACAACAGGTATCTAACATTTAGCTTGATTATTTATATAAAGACTTTCGTCCGTCCCTATGTTACATAGATAAACATCGAAGAAGTACCCATCAGGTATTTAGTCTAAAAGTCGAAGAGGTAAGGTAAAATCATCAGAATTTCAAATGGAACAGTTGCGAACCCCGGAATAAACAGTATTCGGAAGTGAGACCAGGTGACCGGGGAGAATCAGCCTCTCTTGCTTGCATGTAAAACAAAGGAGGGGATCTCCAACAACACCAGGATGCAACACCCTCAGCAAAACCCCAAAACATTCAATGCAAAAACACAAAGTAGACAAGCACAGAAAGAGACGCATAAGGGACAAGGAACGTCAACACACAACACAGAAACATCAAACACAAAGGGCTACACATAAACCATCGAAACCAATGGGCAACCGGTGCCGACTTAGGACGTCCATCTGCCACGGAAAAAGCAGAAGGTAAGACCCGTTACAACAGCTTTGTGAAAGCTTGAATTCCATGGCTGTCAAATAAGTATCGCTTAAAAAATATTGATGAAATTATTCAGTCATTTCACAATAAAATACATTTGCACACTCGATCGTTTACTGTTGACTGCTAGTATATAATTTTCATTATAATTAAAAAAAATGGTTTAATCAACATTGCTTCGGTTCTCTTAAATGACAATCGAAAAAGATACTAAAGTTTTACTATATATTTGAAGATGAGTTTAACATAATTACTCATCTTTATCCCCCCGCAAACGAAATTTAGGGGGTATATAGGAATCACCTTGTCCGTCTGTCTGTCTGTCTGTTTTGAAAGCAGATTACTTTTATTCTGTTGATGATAGGCCTTTCATATTTCATACACACATTCACCATAGAGAGTACTACAATTTGGTACATGACTTTTGACTCTGTGACCGTGTGACCCTGACATTCACCCTATACAACATTTTATGTTAAGAATTTTGAAAACAGATTTCTTTTATACTATTAATGGTATGCCATTCATATTTCATACGCACATTCACCATAAAGAGTACTACATTTTGGTACATGACTTTTGACTCTGTGACCTTGACTGACATTTACCCTATACATTTTATGTTAAGATGTATTGAAAGCAGATTTCTTTTATACTTTTAATGGTAGGCTTTTCATATTTCATACACACATTCACCATAAAGAGTACTACATTTTGGTACCATGACATTTGACCCTGTGACCTTGACCTTCACCCTGTACAATATTTTATGTTAAGATGTTTTGAAAGCAGATTTTTTTTCTACTATAAATGATAGGCCTTTCATCTTTCAAACTTACATTCACCACAAAGAGTACTACAGTTTGGTATCATGACTTTTGTCCTTGACTTTAATTAGGACTGTTTAAATTAAAGCAGATTTTAATCACCAAAGTTTAGATTAAAGCAGATCTTACTCACCAAAGTTTTATCTGAAATCAAATCTGGGCTTCAAAAATATTGTTCGGCAGTATATTCTGGCAGTGGTATCAAGCAGATGTGGATTTTAAAGAATTCGAAGGAACTTTTAGAACATCTGAAATCCCCTCATTTTAGTAGAGTCCATTCGATCAAAGCCTTTGATTTTTCGACACTTTACACTACAATTCCACATTCTAAATTGAAAGAAAGACTCGCAAAAATTATTATCAATGCGTTTACAAGTAAGAACTGTAATCGCAAATACAAATTAATTGTTGTTAACTATGGCAAAACCTACTTTGTTAAAGAGAAGTCCAATTCTGAAAATAAGTACACTGAAACAGATATTATTCAGATGTTAAACTATCGACAACATTTTTGTGGAGTTTGGAGGAAAGGTCTTCCAGCAAATTGTCGGAATTCCAATGGGGACCAATTGTGCCCCATTTCTTGCCGACATTTTCCTTTACTCGTACGAAGCTGAATTCATTCAATCTTTGGTCTCTGAAGGGAAAAGATACTTAGCTTCTGACTTCAACTTCACTTACAGATACATAGACGATGTATTGTCAATCAATAATCCACAATTCGCGGATTACCTGAGCAACATCTATCCTTCGGAGCTGGAAGTCAAAGAAACTACAGAGACAAATAATTCAGCATCCTATTTGGACATAATGTTGTCCTACGACACTGATGGTCACATGGACACCCTACTCTATGACAAACGTGACGACTTTAATTTCAGCATTACGAATTTTCATTTTCTGAGTAGCAACATCCCTCCTTCGCCTGCTTATGGCGTGTTCATATCTCAGTTGATACGCTATGCCAGAGCAAGTACCAAATATACGGATTTTGTTCTGAGACCAAGGCGTCTTTCAGAAAAGCTTCTCTGTCAGGGATATGTTTATGACCGACTAACATCGTCACTGAGGAAGTTCTACAGTCGATGTGGGGAACTCGTCATACACTATGATGTCCCACTCTCCAGAATGGTGGATAATATTCTGTCATAGACCATTAGAACCATCCAACCCTAGATTGTACTCTTTTTCTTCCGAAATGGAAGTAACCGGATGTGACGATTCTGCCGAATTGAAGCGGCGGGTGTTGCTTGCAAGCAGGAGATGCTTACTCTTCCTGGGCACCTGGTCTCACTCCCATATCGGGAGTTCGCTTCTTTTCATGTGGAGTTTTTGTTTGTTTGCTTTGGTTCCTGTTTTATCCTAATTTTGAATGCCTTCGGTTTCTAATTTTCTGAATTATCGATTTTGTGCTGTATAGAGTGATATGGTCAATATTCATATTTATTATTGTTGCATACTATAAAAGGTAGACTTTTCTCATTGTCCCATCTATAAAAAAAACGTCCCGCGGGGTGCATAATTCGTCCACTTTAGGGCAGCTCTAGTTCTTTTGCAACGTATATAGGTGGATAATATTCTGTCATAGACCATTTGAACCATCCAACCAAAGATTGCACTCTATGTCTTCCGAAATGGAAGTAACCGGATGTGACAGTTCTACCGAATTGAAGCGGCGGGTTTTGCATGTAAGCAGAAGATGCTTACTCTTCCTGGGTACCTGGTCTCACTCCCATATCGGGGGTTCGCTTCTTTTCATGTGGTGGAGGTTTTTGTTTGTTTGCTTTGGTTCCTGTTTTATCCTGATTTTGTATGCCTTCGGTTTCTGATTTTCTGAATGATCGGTTTTGTGCTATATACAGGGATATGGTCATTATCCATATTTGTCATAACTGTGATATAACAGGGACTGTTTACGAGAAAATAACTATGTGCGAGAGACTTGAAAACGGAATAGTGTGTTTTCCTTATCGATAAGATACGTGGAGGATGGCGTTTCTTTTGCAATTTATATGTAAGAAAGAAAGGAGTGGATTCTAACAACACCTACATGTAGTTGCAGCACTAACAGCAACCTCCCAAAACATCCCCTGTAAAACACAGAAAGAGACGTAGTGGTTTAAGGAACGTCAAATCACAGAAAAACTTAAAACACAAATGATTTCACATAAACCAAGGAGACCAATGGACAAACGGTGCCGACTTTGGACGGCCATCTGCCACGTTAGTAGCAGACGGTGCTGTTATCCTGAATTACGTGCGCTCAACCCTCCCACTTTTCCGATAACCCAGAGGTCTAAAGAACGTACAATTGTGGTGTAAAACAACCTCCTCACTGTCAGGTGACCACACACAAACAAGACCGCAAAACGCAGGGGCACAAACAACACGGATGAATATGTAAATGGATATAAAAAGAGGGCATGTATAATGCAATCTGTGCTCTGTAGCGAGCTTATGTATGTCATCACCCGAAAAGTCCGACTGACATTCAGAGAGGACAGTGGTCGGGACCCTGTCTTCTCTAAAGAGGTTTCGACAGGGCCCGCCATTGAGATCCGTCGTCACAGTAAGGCAAAGTGCAAGTACTACGGTTGCGTTGGTACAAGACTGTTGATTGTTCAAGTACCAAACCCAGTGTCCGTTTGGTGACATTACGATCATATCCACGGTATAAAAGGCGTTTGATAATTCTGACGCATGTTTGATGGTTATTCTGTCTATCTTTGATCCTTCTTATTTTGTTGATCATGTCACCATAAAATGCAGGTTGCGAAATACTTGAAGTAATATACTCTGTCGTTTGTATGGGTCCGAAATTCATAAATAGTTGACAATGATTCTTGTAAAATTTCAAGAATGTCTTTACAAGTTTGTGAAAGCTAAAATCTTGACCTAAAAGTTTCTTGGTTATTTGTTAATTTTTATTATGAACATCCAAAACATCAGTTGGAAATACGTTATTTCATTTGGAGAAAAAATACATCCACGTCAAGGAAATGATATATGCATTAAAAATATAGCACTGAAGACGTATTTACCTTTCATTATGCACTCTTCACGATAGATATACCAATATGAAAAAGCGATATTGAGAGTCACTTAAATATAAACTACTATATTCAGGCAAATTATGCGTCTTCATTAAATGAACAATATGTGAAATAAGGAGAATTAAAACAGAATTAATACAGTATTACTTTTACAGCTTTATACACATATCTTTATATTAACATTAAAAACTACTACTTTCTCGAAATAAGGTATCTCGTTATGAGTGCCCATTGCTCTCGTTATTTCACTACAAAACTTTTCCGAAATTATGATTAAAGAGTGTGGCATCTCCAAAACAAATTAATTCAAAAATTAAATGTAATAATTGAATTGTCAATATTGAAATAAATGTTCTATAGTACCAAGTTTATTGTACTAGAGAGAAGTGTTTCGGTTATTGAATCCTCGTCATTCATGTACACTTCATGTCAAACAATTTGAATAAAGGCAAAGTGAATTTTCCTAGCGCCATCTACAATATAAACTTTAATTTTCCTCTTGCCAAAAATGAGCGACTCCAAATTCTTTCTATGGTTATGATATCGAAACTTTGACGAGAAAATGGGTAGGACAGCAAATCCCCCAAAACGGCCCTGCAATTCTTCTTAAAATTAAACCTAATGAGAAATACTTGGTATGTCACATAAGATATAATGAATGTTTCTCGCGTTTATTGAAGGAACATACCAACATCCGAAGCACCGTAAGAAGTATTATGATATCACCAAGTGACGTCATTTTGACGTTATTTACAAAACATGGTCAAAAATATGTCTTTTGTGAAGAATTTCGATATGGCCACATGCGTCGAGAAACATAAACGTTTTGTAACAAGAAGAGTAACAAGAGAACAAGTAATGTTTATCTTTCATTTGTAATTTTTTCGTGTTTCTCGATGCATGTGGCCAATGCTAATTTTAAAGAAACTTGTACGTTTTGCAGCAATTTCGTGAAAAATAGCCGATATTGGGGTTTTCAAAGGGCTTAAAGCTACCGATAAATGCATAATTCACAAAATCGCAACGCATGATTTAGTAAAGAACTTAAAGAAGTATTAAATCACAAAATATATTCAATCAATTCATATGTTGAGATTACAAATATGGATAATTACCATATCCCTGTATAAGGCACAAAATCGATAATTCAGAAAATCAGAAACCGAAGGCATACAAAATTAGGATAAAACAGGAACCAATACAAATGAATAAAAAACCTCCACCATATCAAAAGAAGTGAACTTCCGTTGTGGGAGTGAGACCAGGTGTCCAGGAATAGTAAGCATCTCCTGCTTGCAGGCAACATCCGCCGCTTCAATTCGGTAGAATTGTCATATCCGAGAAATAGGGCCGATTTCACCATGTTCAACCCAACATTAGGGGGTTCCGTGGAGATAGACCATGGATTCGGTGGTTTGTATTGTTTTCGCTCTGAGGTGGACTATTTCTTACAATTTCCAAATACAATGTTGCAAATATCAGAAAAAGGACATGCTCATGGGTTGAGAGAAAGCCTATTTTATCTTCTGATGCTATGTTATGCAAGGAACAAGCTATAGAAATCAAGGACATTCATGGACAATAAAGGTATTACCCTGACAAATTGCATATTTATTAAAATTTCTTTGCTGAAATTAATGCTGTGGTACCTGTGAATCATCTGGCGGGCAAAATATACATTGAAATGATATTCAACAACTTTGGCCAATTTCTCTGTTCTTAATTTAGGAATTAAAGAACAATTTGTAATGAAAATTTAATGTTGGTCCGGGTTTCGATACAAAGTCGGTATGGGACTTCTACGCATTTTCGTTTACATGCATTGTACTGTCTGAGGTTATATCTATATAAAAAGTGCTATGGCGACTATGACAGGGAAAATATTCAAAACACTTACTGTCAAACCCCTTGCGGGGAACTTTTTTACGAGCTCCACACGGCAAAGGGCATAAGTGTGACACAAATCAGTTAAAGAAGATCCTGACGATAATCTCAACAGCACTCACAACAGAGCACCAAATTGAGCATCGACGGACCCCTAGCAAGCTAGAGGTGGAATCAGGTGCCCGGGAGGAGTTAGGATCCCCTGTTGGCTAGGCTAGCCGCACCCGCCGTCGATGTTCATGCACGAAAATACAATATATAAAAAAAAAACAATATATAAAATATGCATTGTACTGTCTGAGGTTATATCTATATAGAAAGTGCTATGGCAACTATGTCAGGGAAAATATTCAAAACACTTACTGTCAGACCCCTCGCGGGGAACTTTTTTACGAGCCACACACGGTAAAGGGCATAAGTGTGACACAAATCAGTTAAAGAAGATCCTGACGATAATCTCACAGTACGTATATTCGCTAGTTATAAGAGTTCATCAGACCATATATCCCCAAAAATTGATTTTTTTTAATTGATCCGTTACTTTTTTCTTGCTCTCATTATATTAACATCAATTCTCTGTAAGCACCAGAAATTTAGGGTTTGGGCCATGCACGCTACGTCACAGATCCTTACGGTTTTTATACAAATAATAGACCATACAGAAAATGACGGAAATATTTTTCATATTTATGCTGGTTGCCATGGAAATGGGATGGGAACACCAAAAAGTGGAATTTTAAGCTTTTTTGAAGCCTTATCTAATTTTAACATTTTCTTAACATATGTAATTAAATCGTAATGTTGGAATCTAATTCAATTAAGTAATTGGAAAAATGAAAAATAGGGTGTTACCATTGCAACCATTCTACTATCATATGAGGATAGCAATTTATCATTTTTAATCTAAATAAAGGTAAATTGAGCAGTATCTAGGAAATTTAAAGTTAAAACTAATCAGATTGCAATAAATGAACTTATAATAATTGTTATTTTTCTTTTTTGCAAAGGTAACATGGACGGTATCTAAGTAAAACTACCCTTTTTACTTCACATTGTATACCTTATTTCTCACAGAATGAAAGGACAAAACAACATGAAAAAGATTAATCTAATTATAAGCTATTGATGTTATTTTAATTTTGATTCAAATATTTTGCTAAATAAGCCGTCGCTAAGGAAAAATACATATAGTAGAGCGACCAATTTAAAACAGAAGCTTAGTTTTCGAGTTTAATCAACACACCTAACAAAGGCCTGCATTTGGTCTGAACTTTTTGCTGAATACCCCTGCTTTTAAGAACAGCTGTCGTAAAGAATATGTCGCGGTCAGATTTTGTTTAAATTGGGTAAAAAGCGACAAAATCTTGAAAATTAAAACGAAATATTTATCGTTTATATCCTCGGTATTTCTAAATCTTGTTCTTTTTTGTATAGAGAGTCGTTGAAATCAATGCCTTAGATATGTACACATGTTATATAATTGTTTTGGAGGAAGAATATTTTCTCCACTCTCTAAAAATTGCAGTTTTATGCAAATATCTGTGAAATATGAAGAATCCGTGTAAATATTTTCTCTAACGCACAGAGACTAAATTTTTGTCTCGAAATATGTCGACAAATATATGTTAATTATTTCCAATGCATTTTTATCGATTATTTTTCTAAAGAGTTATAAATAAATGTAAAAACCTAAAGCGTATATACTTTTGATTTAACCGTCATTTCACAAATTAGTTTCCGTAAATGAAGATTCGGTCGAACGCGTGTTACAGTTTCTATCAAATCGTACTTATCAACCGGTATACATACATATTTTTGATACAAGTTAAATGCAGAAAGTGGAATTACATCATACTGTTTAAAAATTAATAAAAAAATTACCTTTTTCAATTTGTCGCGGTTAGACCGTGTATGGAAACCCATTCGTGACAAGTTGAAATGAAAATACGTGAATTGAAAAAAAAATGCATTAAGTTTATATAAAATTATGAAAAGGGTCTATTGACGTTTATTTTAGTACTACAGAGATGTGAATATACATGTAAAGTACATTGGTCAGAGTTTGGGCTCTTCGTTATCTGTGTTTTAAACATAACGATATGCCTCGGGTAAACATTGTGCAATTTAGCCCTTTCAGCATCTGCACTTACTCTCCGTTCAGAATTGTAACTGTTGAAAAAAATAAGTGGATACTTTTCAAGATATGCTGAGTCAGAGAACCCCTTTGATGTCTCCTTGAGATCAAATGGAAAGTTCCCAAGGGTCACAGGGGGGGGGGGGGGGGGGGCTTTAATTCGTGATGCTGTACATATTAAGCAAAAACACCATTTTGTCATATGTCATATTGGTAATTTAATTGGGCAGTTACTACATTAATAAGGACTACATACGTCTATAATACAACAAATAAAAAATACAACAAATAAAAATATATATCACGAAGAGGAACCGTCTGTTGACAACGGAAAATTCGCCGCAACAGGAGCCTAGAATGTTGGCGCGTCAATGGCCGTATTTCTCAAAGAGTTCCGAATAAAGAAATAAAATTGTAAAAGTGTGAAATGAATAACGCAAAGAATAATCAGTGAAATGTGTCCAAGAAGAAACTCTTCCAACAGCAAAGCACCGAACGTCGTTGATGGATATAAAAGAGTCCAAGATGCGACATAGTAAAATCTACTTTTTATAACGACGAGACTGATATGATGTCAGCTCAGCGTCGGACATCCGAGAATAGAGCACCCTTTATTGTGTGGTCATTTCTATTTTTTTTTTTTTTGCTATAGATTTGCTTCTCGGTTGGTAGTTTTATGTGAGTGCATGTCTTTGATTCTTGTAAATGTAGTTGTTTGATGTTCACTACTAGTATTTGTTTGTATAACCTCAGACAGTGCTTTGCATGCATTTTATATATTGTTTTCATTTTCATGCATGAACATCGACGGCGGGTGCGGCTAGCCAACAGGGGATGCTTACTCCTCCCGGGCACCTGGTCCCACCTCTAGCTTGCTAGGGGTCCGTCGATGCTCAATTTGGTGCTCTATTGTGAGTGCTGTTGAGATTATCGTCAGGATCTTCTTTAACTCATTTGTGTCACACATATGCCCTTTGCCGTGTGGAGCTCGTAACAAAGTTCCCCGCGAGGGGTTTGACAGTAAGTGTTTTGAATATTTTTCCCTGACATGGTCGCCATGGCACTTTCTTAATAGACATAACCTAAGACAGTGCTGTGCATGCATTTTATATATTGTTTTCATTTTCGTGCATGAACATCGACGGCGGGTGCGGCTAGCCAACAGGGGATGCTTACTCCTCCCGGGCACCTGGTCCCATCTCTAGCTTGCTAGGGATCCGTCGATGCTCAATTTGGTGCTCTATTGTGAGTGCCGATGAGATTATCGTCAGGGTCTTCTTTAACTCATTTGTATCTTTTCCGTTTCCGTTTCATATATAAACAATTGCAGAGAAATTTATAAAAAAGTCCATTAAAGTCAAGGATGAAGCATGAAAAACGATAAACTGACAGTAAAAAATCAAACTCAACAAAAACATACAATATCGTTGATATCGTATAATGTTGTAACAAACAAATCTGACCGGGCGGAGCTAATTCAATCAAGCAATTGGGACGAATCGATACAATTTTAGGGTAGATAGATTATGAATTGCATATCTAATTAGAGTAAATACTCTTTACCTGTTATTTTATATGGCTTATATCACCTGGTCAGAAGTAAACTCTTCCAATGACCTGTGAAAATAAGCTCCGCCCGGTCTGGTCAGTTTGCTACGACAATGCATTTAAGCTTCGTTTTAGCGAAAACTTTTGTCACAAGGTCAAACAGAGAAAGAAATTGCAATAATTGCCTTGAATGTGATGGGGCCGTATTGGCAGCTACGCTGCTTACTTGTGGAAGTAAAATGCATTGCATAATTCCATGTTTTGTTGATCATATATTCTTTGTTATACTTAATTATTTCTAAATTCGGCGGACAAAATGCGTCCATATCACAATGTTTGAAATTACCAAAACATAAATATATAGCACAGAAATTTTTTTTTCAAAATTATTGATGTAATTTGTCGTCTTTCTTTGAAATAAAGCGATACTTTTCTATGCATGATCATATGTTTTAACTTAATTTAGCTGTAACTAGCCGAATTATCGAGAAAGCATATCCTAGTTTATATATAGTAGAGCGACCAATTTAAAAAAGAAGCTTAGTTTTCGAGTTTAATCAAAGCACCTAACACAGGCCTGAATTTGGTCTGAACGTTTTGCTGAATACCCCTGTTTTCAAATAGACCTGTCGTAAAGAATATGACACGGTCAGATTTTGTTTAAATTGGGTAAAAAGCGATAAAATCGTGAAAAATTAAAACGAAATATTTATCGTTTATATCATCGGTATTCCTATATTTTGTTCTTTTTTTTATAGAAAGTCGTTGCAATCAATGCATTAGATATGTACACATGTTATATAATTGTTTTGGAAAATGAATATTTTCTCCTCTCTCTAAAAATTGTAGTTTTATGCAAATTTCTGTGAAATATGAAGAATCCGTGTTAATATTTTCTCTCAAGCACAGAGACTAAATTTTTGTCTCGAAACATATCGACAAATATATGTTTATTATTTCCAATGCCTTTTTATTGATCATTTTTCTAAGGGGCCATAAATAAATGTAAAAACCTAAAGCGTATATACTTTTGATTTAAGCGTCATTTCACAAATTAATTTCCTTAGATGAAGATTCGGTCGACCACGTGTTACAGTTTCTATCAAATCGTACCTATCAACCGGTATACATACATTTTTTTGATAAAAGTTAAATGCAGAAAGTTGAATTACATCATACTTTTTAAAAATTAATGAAAAATGCTTCTTTTTAATATGTCGTGGTAAGACCGTGTATGGAAACCATTCGTGACAAGTTGAAATGAAAATACGTGAATTGAATAAAAATGCATTAAGTTTATATAAAATTATGAAAAGTATCTTTTGACGTTTATTTTGGTACTACAGAGATGTGAATATACATGTAAAGTACATTCATCAGAGTTTGGGCTCTTCGTTATATGTGTTTTAAACATTACGATATCCCTTGGGTAAACGTTGTGCAATTTATCCATTTTAGCATCCGCTCTTACTCTTCGTTCAGATTTGTAACTGTTACAAAATCAAGTGGATGCTTTTCAAGATATACTGAGTCAGAGAACCTCTTTGATTTCTCCGTGAGATCCAATGGAAAGTCCTCAAGGGTCACGGGGGGGGGGGGGGGAGGGGGCTTTAATTTATAATGCTGTACATAAGCACAAACACCACATTGTCATATGTAATATTGGTAAATTAATTGGGCAGTTCCTACATTAATAAGGACTACACACGTCTACAATACAACAAATAAAAGGCTATATCACGAAAAGGAACCGTCTTTTGACAACGAAAAATTCGCCGCAACAGGAGCCTAGAATGTTGGCGCGTAAATGGCCGGATTTCCCAAAGAGCTCCGAATAAAGAAATAAAATTGAAAAAGTGTGATATGTATGACGCAAAGAATAGTCGGTGAAATGTGTCCATGCAAATAGAAATGACAGATAATTAGAGTAAATATAAATATAAGTAATGACTGTCCGTTCGCTTCGCGATTCACGGAATTTGCACGTGACCAACCAGAATTATACACCCATGAACACCAAAAGTAAGACAGTCATTTCTTAAAGAAACAATTGCAGAGAAGAGAAAATTTAAAAAAAATTGTCCATTATAGACAAGGATGAAGCATGAAAAACAATAAACAGACAGTAAAAAAACAAACTCAACAAAAACATACAATATTGTATAATGACCATCAACGATCAACCAATCAGAAACTAGAGAAACAAAACTAGAAATCAGAGGCTATCCCCCATTATCATCTATTGTCGTAGCAAACTAACCTGACCGGGCGGAGCTAATTCAATCAAGCAACTGAGACGAATTGATACAATTTTAGGGTAGATAGATTATGAATTGCACATAGCAATTAGAGTAAATACTCATTACCTGTAATTTTATATGGCTTTTATCACCTGGTCAAAAGTAAATTCTTCCGAAGACCAGGTGAAAATAAGCCATGCCATGTCAGTTTGCTACGACAATACCTGTGGAACGATGCCTTTAAGCAACGTTTTAGCGACAACTGTTGTCAAACAGAGAAAGAAAATGCCATGATTGCCTTGAATGTGATGGGGTCGTATAGGCAGCTACGCTACTTATTTGTGGAGCTTTAAAAATGCATTGCATAATTCCATGTTTTGTTGATCATAAAATCTTTGTTATACTTCGACATTATTATACTTAATTATTTCAATAATTCGGCTGACAAAATGCGTCCATATCACAATGTTTGAAATTACCAGAACATAGATAGTACAGAAAAAAATTGATTTTCATAATTATTGATGTAAATTCGTTGTCTTTTTTAAAATAAAGCGATACTTTTCATTCATTATTATATGTTAAAACTTAATTTAGCCGTAATTATTTAGTTTTACTCGAGAAAACATCTCCTACTTTATATTGCAGTGAATCGCTTATAACAAAGTTGGGGGTGGGGCACTTTATTTGCCTGGTACTCTTAAGTTTTTCAATCGATCTCTATCAAACTTTCCTAAACACACATTCACATATCAAAATATCGTTTCTGTATGTTAATTTTTATCTTCGAATTAACATTCTCAATATTGAAGTGAAAGTATTGGAAATTCCAATTTCACCCATTTATCTTAGAATTTGTGCTCATTCATCCATGAATTTGAAATTAGAAAAATCAATTTGATCCAAAAATTTTCTTATGAATTCAATTATCATATTGACATTGATTTCGGTCAGATTGACATTTCATTTATTAAAGGATGATAATTTTTGTTAAAATATCTATGATTTTGAATTTTACTAATTTTCCGCTTTTCTCTGAATTTACAGTAATTCTGACCATACGAATTTTTTACGACAGGTTAAATCTGATGTCCCATGTTATATTCTTTCGTTTGATATAAAAATTAGCCCTGTGTTAGGTGGGTTGATTAAAATTTCAAATTTAGCGACTTGGTCGCTCCACTAATAGCAGTGAATCGTAAATAACAAAGTTGGGAGGGGGCATTTTATTATCCTCATACTTTTAAGTTTTTTCAATCGATCTCTATCAAACTTTCCTAAAAACACATTTACATATCAAAATATCGTTTCTGTATGTTAATTTTTATCTTCGAATTAAAATACTCAATATTGAAGTGACAGAATTGAAAATTCCAATTTTACCAGTTTATCTTAGAATTTGTGTTCATTCATTCATGAAGTTAAAATTATAAAAATCAATTTGATCCAAAAATGTCTTTTGACTTCAATAAGCATATTGATATTGTTTTCGGTCAGTTTGACTAATTATTTATTAAAAGGAGATATTTTTTGTAAAAATATGAATGATTTTGAATTTTTTTCTGCTTTTCTCTGAATTTACAGTAATTCTGACCATACGGTTCTTTACGACAGGTCAAATTTGATGTCCCGTGTTATATATTCTATCGTTTGATATAAGAAATAGCCCTGTGTTATATAGGTTGATAAAACTTTCAAATTAAGTGACTAGGTTGCTCTACTAATAACACCAAGGCTCAAAATAGGCTCGTTTGTTTCCCTGGATACGGCCATTTTGAATAAATTTAATGGATGGAACTTTTTCCCATAAAAAGTTTAAGCAATCTACTTTTATGTTACTTGGATTTTTTTCTTTATACATGTAACCTTGTAAGAAATTTAATTTCAAAAGCTTAAAAATGTCCAAAAAATGAAGCATTTCTGTATAAATCGATCTTGTTTCCATATTAACCATGCAAGGAGATTTATTGTTTCAATCGAAATCAATTCTTTCAAAGGTCCTTTCTAATTAAATGTGAAGTATAATTCTTACAACACTTTTTTTTAATTATTTCAATGGTAACATTTACCACGCCAATTTTATTTAAGGCTCTGAAAGAGTGCATTACATGTGACATATGATGTTATCACATTATATCGATCAAGTGGATATATTTAATCATCAAGCCCAAAAGGCTGAATTCATCAATATTTCATATTTCATTTGCCCTAATTTGTATGAAATTTCATGAAAATGAGAGATCATTCGTGGCCAAACCATTTTGGTGCTTACAGAGAATTGATGTTTAATTTTCCCCCTTTTTAAATTGAGCCACTCAGATTGATTACATTGTATAATTCTTACACAACTGTGCGTTCTTCGAGACAACTGGAAAACCGGAGAAGTGAGAGAGTTGTGCGAACGTACTTCAGGTAACCATCAACTAACACGACATTTGGTACTTTTGATTCTCGATAAAAATGTAATAATGTTGTATTATACGAGCGAATTTGCACCGATTGTGTTTATTCCGGGCCGCCAGGTGGCGGTCCGTCTACTGAAACAAATGGTTTTAGGTTTTTGCAATATAATTCTGCATAGTCATTGATATTTGTACATGATTAATGTTTAAGTTCCTGTGAGAAACATGCTACAGAGAAGTAATAGGTTTGATTCTTTCATTTTGAAATAAAAATGATTACTAAGTAAAGAAAGTTTACTGTATTTTAATCTAATGTGTATATGCAGCCGATGCTCTATTTTTAGCAGACAGTATGTAAACAGGCACGCGTGCTTAGCCTGACAAAGATTCATTTTATAATGACAAATATGGATAATGACCATATCCCTGTCTACAGTACAAAATCGATAATTCAGAAAATCAGAAACCGAATGCATACAAAATCAGGACAAAACAGGAACCAAAGCAAACAAAAACAAAAACCTCCACCATATGAAAAGAAGCGAACTCCCGATATGAGAGTGAGACCAGGTGCCCAGGAAGAGTAAGCATCTCCTGCTTGCATGCAACACCCGTCGCTTCAATTCGGTAGAACTGTCACATCCGGTTACTTCCATTTTGGAAGATAATCCTAGAAATTCAGTTCATTTTCTAATAAAAGAAATTTATCTTTAAATATTTGAAATTTATTTTTAAATATAAGATCTACCTCGTCAATTATAAGAAATTAATTTTTCTATTATATGAAATCTATTTTTCTGATAAATTAATATTCCAAATCAGGAAATGAATATCTTATGTTAGAAAATAATTTCTAATATTAGAAATGAATTTCATTAGAAATGAATTTCATATGTAAGAAATTAATTTCTAATATAAAAAAAAGAATTCCTCATACTAGAAATGAATTGATAATATTAGAAAATACCCATTTTGTCATTATAGATTTGTCGCACTAGTACGCATAGTTTACATTACTCAACGAGGTATTATGACCTACAAAAATGACGTAAAATTATCTCCTCTTATGGATTTTCAACAAAATAAATCGCAGCATGTTTTAAATAATGTCCACAACACACCGGATCTTAGACTGTAGTAAGAAAACAAAAAACATCTGCAAACATATCCCCATGTATTGATATAACACATTTGTACTGCCCGAAGTTTTGACGTTTGCGTTAATTTGTTTTCTTGTTCAACATTATGTGCGTTTTGGGTGTTCAATAGTTACAATTATATGATTGCTGATCCATCACAAATTTTACTTAAGGAATTTATAACAGTAAGAAAATAGTAAGATTTCATATGTAAGTGGTATATTTTCAAAGGTCCAAATTAAATTTGTTGCAATTTGTTTCAGTAAAAGAGTTAAGAGGAAGGTTCGCGGGATTTTCCTTGGCTGTCTCCGAAAATGAGGAAACTGGATACAACAACTGCTTTGATTACGGCAAGAACAATTCCTTGCCAGATCTTTTGAATCCACATACTGTAAACTGTTCTCCACCAGCAAGAGGCAGATATGTAAAAATTTCAAACAACAGAGATGATCCTCCATATGGAGATGATTATAGTCCAAGAGCATATGTCAACCTGTGTGAAGTGGAAGTTTATGTAGAAGGTATGCTATAAAAAGATCGAATTAATAAAACGAAGTAATGAAGATAGTAATTTATCTGTTTACTTTTTTTCTAGATTAGAATAAAAGATAAACTTTCCAATTTAATTTAGGTAATGAAATATTTGCTTCTGTAATAACCCATGACTAAATCTTAGCAATCGATTTATGTTTTATCAATTTATCGATTGAAAGAAAATTTATACATGTAGATTGCTATGACACTTGCGTTGACTGTGCCTGTAGTGCATGCAAAGATGGGTTCTATGGCGTAAAATGTAACAGATCATGCTCGTCATATTGCGATGGTAATGGAACATGTCAACAAACTGATGGAAGATGTAACAGTCAATCATGTAAGCATGGTTATTTTGGAGAACATTGTAATAAAACGTGTTCTTCGCAATGTGCAGGAGGTTCCTGCAATTTTAGTACCGGGTATTGTGACACATGCACTGGAAGTTATTTTGGAATAAATTGCACGGATAATTGTCCTTTGAATTGCGCATCATGCGAGTCACAGACTAAATGTAACGAATGCAGTAATGGTTATTACGGCAATGTCTGCAGTGACAGTTGTTTGAACTGTGGAATGAAAGTTTGTGAAAAAGAAGACGGTAAATGTATTAATGGATTCTGTCAAAGAGGTTACTTTACACCCTATTGTAATCAAAGTTGTTCTGAAAAGTGCGAAGGGAATGGATCATGTGGATTTCTATCTGGTGTGTGTAATACGTGCAATGATGGATTTTACGGAGCTGAATGTGAACGCAAATGTATTCCTGGATGCAAATTGTGCTCAAATTCAGCAGGATGTGCAGTGTGTAACGAAGGCTTATTTAGCACAATATGTAACAGAACGTGTCCTCCCTGTGGTGGCGACGGATCATGTAATATTGATTCTGGGCTCTGCATGTTCAATTCTTGTAGAGCTGGATTTTATGGAGATGACAACAGATGCGATAATAACTGCTCTACTACTTGCGGAAGCGATGGGTCGTGTGATGTAATAAACGGAACATGTTCGTACGGATGTAAACCTGGATTCAGTGGTGAGACTTGTGAAGACAAGTGTCCTGAAAACTGCATTGCTTGTGATCAAGTATCAAAGAATTGCACTGATCATGGTTGTAACGTTGGATTTCATGATAGATTTTGTTCATCTGAATGTCCTGAAAACTGTGGCGGAAAAAGAGAATGTGGCATCACTGATGGTTTATGTCTAAATGGATGCAAGGATGGATGGAAAGGATCTGTATGCATGGAACAAGGTACGTGTTTTAATCTTTTTTCTCTTGATAAAGATGGAAAAATAAAGTACAATGTTAATCGATTATTGGCATGATGATTAATTGAATGGAAATGGTATATATAGAAGCGAGAAAAATACACCTTTGTACTATGAAAAGAAAACAGATTGATAATAATTTTCTGATATTGATCAAAGGAGTGGATATATTATCAATTTATCTTTTCCTAAATGATGCTATTGAATTTGAATACGTTTAAGATTTGAACCACTTGGTGAGTGTCACTGCTGGGCGACCAGGAGTCCCCGAGAGCACATGTAGCCAAGTTCCATAAACTTCGATTGACCGTTACTTCAGCGCATTCGAAAATTTATTTCATCAAAATTTCTAAAACATGGGTCCTCTAGCATTATATTCCACCTGTCCTGTAACGTATTTTGGTACACTATTTGATCAGATTATATTGTTTAGATTGAGGATCACAGTTAATCCGGGTTTGAAGGTCGGGTGGGGACTAAAAAAGGAGACAGGTAAATGTCCTGTCATTTCCACGCTGACCACTGTAGGGTTAACACCTCTAATCTCAATCTGATTGGTCCTATTTGTCCTTTATAACCCTGTCAAGATTTGCTTGACAGCTTCAAATAGGTAAAATTGTGGTACATGTATATCTAATTAGTATTATTGAGTATACCTTTCGGTTTGTCTTTGATGTCACAAACCGCTTGTGTCTCTAGGAATATCACTGGTCAGTAGACGCCGCGTTTATCAGGCCTACCAAGCTAAAGATCACTCAGGTGTGCATATTAATTACCACTCGATTAAAAAAACCCGGCCTTTAAGTTCCCAAAACGTGCATGTCTATTCCATGCTGCATACTTATTTATCTGTTTTTAAATTGTTCTGTTTAATTTGAACACGTTTTTAATGCAGTTTCAGCTAAGACAGAAAGTATAACTACGGCAGCTCTAGGTGGAGCTATTGGGGGAATTATTGTGCTGGCATGTTGCGTCATCGTTATTATTGTCCTTTTTCGGTATGCATATCATTATCCTCGACTATCAATATATTCCTAAATCATGTTCTATGAATTCTTCATTAACCACTATAACGAAAGGGGAAATAAGTCATCTTGGCATTACTTTAAGTTTTCAGTTTACGATCTGGAAAATGGAAAAAATGAAATAACTTGAATTTGATTCAAATCTTACAAATATATATATTAAAACATGGTGTACTTATTAATCAATTTGAATGCATCTTTGAAAGGATGTAAATCATGATGTAGAACCGATCTTTTGTCTTTACTTCCTTAGACATACTTATAAAATATTTGAAATATAAAAAATGCTTGTTCGTGTCTTTTATATTTTAAGAAGGAGACAAACAAAGGACAAACAATCAAAATCATACTTATCGGTGTCTGAAAATAGTTCCGGCCAGAGTAAGACTTCTTTATGATTTGTATATCATTTCCCCTTTATAAGTTATTTTTAAATGTACTTTTGGATATTCTACTGAATCGACTCTACATGAAATTCCGAACCGTGCACTCTCTGTAAAGTAAATGTACAAATCTGAATTAAAAACATTAAAGAGGGCGCTATTGAAATAAATTTTGGTGGCTCAGTTGGAAGCATCACTGATGAGAATTTGATATACGAAACACCTGTATGGTGCAGGAACAATTTAGTTTGGAATTTTCTTCATGAAGCTATAGAGTTGGAACACTTCCGTATTATTCTGGTGCAAAAACAAGATAACGAACATTAATTTTCAATAAGATTGATTATTGAAGAACTTTTCTTACTTGAAGTCAAAGACAATTGAATTAAATTATAATATTTGTCTTTCTGTTATAATCATAAAAAATAGGTTGCCATAATATAACTTCTTCTGAGATTGAATTTCTTCATTTCCAGCAACAGATGGTAATCTTTACGCCAATATTCAACTCATGGAAACGATGAATGGAAAGAAACGTATAAGTGTTAACGAGGAAGATGGGATATCTTCAAATAACGTTGAACTTAAAATAGATGCAGATGAAAACACTTACTACAACACGACGAGGAATATTCTTGGCATAGAAATCGAAGAACTAAAAGATTATGCATCGAGGAAGAAAAGTCAACAAGAATTTGCAGGAGACTTTGCGGTAAGATCTATTCATTTGAACTTGCACAAAAAAAAAAACCAGTAATTATACATCATTTTGACGTTTTCAACTTGATGCATAATATTATTTTGCAATGGTTTGATTTTAACGACACTATAAGAAACACGACATCGAATGAAAACATACTACTTCAGTATATACTATACTGATGCATCGAAATTGGTTTGGAATTTTCTTCAAGAAGGTATAGAGTTGGAGCCCTTCGAAGAATTATTTATATAATATTAGAATGTACAATTTTACTATAAGTTATAACGAGCAACTTCGCCTAATGGTATAAACATGTATAACCTACATTGAGAAGGATATGTATTGTCTTCATAGAGCGTAATGCCAAATTTTCATCCGTATATAAATTTACTAGGACTCTGTCAAATGGTGTAGATATCAGGATAACAAGGAGCTGTTCAGGTAAGGGCCGGATAAAGCCCTGAAATAACTCGATTATTTCTCTTGTGCTGTCCTTCCAATTTAGATAAAAATTGGTCATGATAAAAAATATAAAGTATTATAAGATTCATAGTAGGTATTTCATTTAAATAAATTTGGGGAAAGATGTTATGATAACGAAAAAAAGAGGAAGTGGTACAGATGTCAAAAAACGTAGAATATCGAACCAAAATGCACAACAAATCATTATTTTAAATATTTTCATGTTTATTATGCTTCTGTTACATTACCTTTCGTGTCAACATTGGATATGAGAACTTAACTTTGATGTTATTATTTCAATATAATCGACAACCTCTGCAATCCGGAAATTTAAAAACGGTTTTAATTTGTCCTTCTCGGCCACTTATGTAGCTTTCTTGTGTGAAATACTTATGGTGTAGAAATATACAACTTTCTCGTTAATTTCCTTACAAACGGTAAAATATTTTATCGGAATAGATTCTTCTATGATATAAAAAGAAAATGATGACAAGTATAACCTACTTTATCGTTCTAGAGACAAATTATAAAATAGTCATCCATCCCCCTTTTTCGTTTTTGTCTGTGGGACATTGCCCCCCCCCCCCCCCCCCCCCCCCCCCCTCTCTCTCTCTCTTCAGAACTCAACTTGGCCAAAAAATTATTTTATTGATGTACACATTTGGTTAAAGTGGCATTGGCATTGTAATGCGAGGGGGGGGGGGGGGGAGATGTTGTATAAAAACGTTTTCTTTTTTCCATTGATTTCTGTGTAAAGTTGTGCTTATTTTGACCCAAATGTCGATCTTATTGAACAAATTATCCCATCTGACAGCAGATCCATATGTGGACCAAGTTACTTGACATTTCTACAGAAAAAAAATATCACATTTTGTATTTTGAAATTTCGACCTTTCGGGGCAGATTTTACGCCTTATCTTAACAGCTCCTTACATACATAATCATGAAGTTTCTTAACAATACCTTATACAGACGGTTCAGACGAACACATATGACTTCATTTAACAACACACCTCGTAACCATAACTAACGCCGAAGCATCGGGCTGTTATATCTCACTGACAGAATTTAAATAACAAATGTTTTATCGATATGAGATTTTTGTAACTTATATTTTCCTTAGAAGTTTACTTTTGCAGTCTTACTTTTTCTTCAGCTTCATCTTTATACTTTTTTAAAGTAAACGTTACATTCGCTTATATAAGATGATGCTATTCAATTTGAAGACGTTTACATTTATACCACTTGGTGAGTGTCACTGCTGGTGGACCAGGAGTCCCCGAGGGCACATGGAGCCAAGTTCGATCAATTTCGGTTGATCGTTTCTTCAACGCAATCTAAATTTCTGTTATCAAAATTTCTTGAAATTTCTAAAAAGTGGGTCCTGTAGCATCATATCCCACCCATCCTGCTACGTCTTTCGGTACCCTTTTTCGACATAGTAACTTTCATACTTTTTGGCATATTACATTGTTTAGATTAAGGATTTAGGATCACTGATGAGGGTTAAGTACCCGAAACGTGCATGTCTGGTCCACGTTGCCAATTTATTTGTTCTTAAATGATGCTATTCAATTTGAAGACGTATACATGCATATGTATACGCATGTGTTTACTTGTACGTATCACTGAAATAAAGATACAACACATGTACTAAATTTGACAACATTCTAATGAGTTAAAAGGGGACTGTCAGCTAGATATGGCGGTTCTTCCTAGATACATGAATTTGATCTCACTCTCTATTTCACATACTTATTTCGTTTCGTTCACTGAGTGTTTAATTTTACCTCTGTTTTCGTTTGCTCTTCGTTTTATTATTTTTAAAATGCCGTTTTGTTTTAAAAGTTGAGTGGTGTCAGTTGTAAGTTGAGTCATATTTTGGAATCATTCGAGATCGTTAGTACATTACGCATGAAGCGAAGTATTTAAATAGACTGGCATTGCGTGTCTAGATATGAATATCTTCGCGACGCGTTAGGAAAGTAAGAGCAGGCAACTCCAGTCTAGTATTTAAATTATATTAGACCTAATTACATATTTTGGCGTATCAAGAAGACTCTTAAGTCAAATCAGCTGGAGGATTTTCAAAGAATTGTTTAGGGTTTTCCTTTTTTATCACAGGGGCTTCCTTACGGTGAACAACATACCATCACGGCAGGAAAAGAGCCACAAAACATCCTTAAGAACAGATATAAAACTACGTTTCCTTGTAAGTAAAGTGCATAATAGATAAAAGAAACTAATAACATAACTGAATAGACTAAAAAACGAATCTGAAGAGAACTTTTATTCTACTAAAAAACATTTTGCACCACAATGGTTTTCCCTTCATTATTATGCCAATAAAAATCTTGTTCAAATAATCATTTGAAGAAATATACAATATTATTCATATGAAACCTATCTGACATGTTTGATTTGACATTGCTTCACGTGTAAATGATTTCGAGTCGATGAAATTCTGTTTTCCTTTGAGCAACGGTTGACATGGTAAAAAGTAATTTTTATTTTTTGGAACATATAAAAAATTAATTTTCTCATTTTCATTGTATTCTCGAATAAATCAATACGAAAAGTACAATGTTGCAATGAGAAAATCTTCATTCTTCATCATAGATCAGTAATTGTCAACCAATTTTTACTTTATGAGAACTTTTATGAAATATTGAAATTTTCAAAGAAATTCAATGATTTTAAAATTCTCTGTCTTTCCTGGTAGGGATACTGAGACTAATCGGAATTTACAGTCAAATTATGTAGTCTTTTTCCTTTATGGTAGGAAATGTTAATATTTATAAAATATGAAACAATGGGTTAAAAGTAATCAATCCACCAGATGTCATCAGGGACACAGAAATCCAACCCACGTGTCCAGGATAAGCCTCCTCGAGGTACAAGTAAATCATGGCCACTCGGGTTGGATTTTCTTGTCCCTTATCACATCTGGGGATATATTCTTTTAATCTTTTTTTCCTCTAAATTTGGTTTTTCTTGTTTTAGACGACCACTCAAGAGTGATTTTAGAAGGAAAGCCCGACTACATCAATGCTAATTATATCGGGGTAACATAAATAATTATACAGCTTTATTTCATTGCTTGATAATGCTTATTAAATCTATTGTACGGAATTATGGCACTTTCACTGGCGTTAAGCAGACGTACGTACCATCGGTTATCCACATCTCGTCATGATGACAGGCGATTTACATCCTTTGATATCAGTAATTTACACAGTTCCAGATTGATTTGTACACTGAACGTGAAGGTACTGTGTTTGGAAGAAGAAAGGCTAGTACCCATTTGATCATTTAAGCAAGTTAAAACCCTTTTTTAACCGAGATCAAATTGACAATGATGTAGGTACCGGGCATTATTTGATGTAGGTTCATCAAATCATGCTCAAACACTGGTACAAATGTATCTACTACCTTGTTATTTTCAGGATCTCAACATTTGTTTTACAATCAGCTACGAAAGTATGCGTAATGTGGGGCATTTATCCATAGAGTCATAATGTCCACGTTGAGTGTAAAAATCAAACTGGACTGTGCTAAGGTAGTAAGCATACGAATCGGAATCGCCTGCCATCATGACGGGATGTGGGTATCTGATTGCACATGTATCTGCTATATTTCAATAACTATGAAGCAATCAACAAAAAGATATCACCACTTGAAATTTGTTAACCATACATATAAACCTCATAAACCCCTTTTTTATTTATGAATCGTCTAAAATCATCAATCTTTCTACAACTTTTTGTAGGATACAGAAGGGAATAGGAGGTACATAGCTTCACAAGGTACAGAAAAAATGAAATTATTATATGTACAATAATTGCTTATTAAAATCTTTAAACGTACATTGCTTGTCAATACTCATATTTTATTTCATTAAATATCTGAAACCCAAGGTCCATTTTACTGTGTCTTCATAGCCTCAGACAGTGCATGCATTTTATATACTGTGTTCATTTTCGCGCATTAACATCGATTGCGGGTGCGGCTAGCAAACAGGGGATACTTACTCCTCCCGGGCACCTGATCCCACCTCTAGCTTGCTAGGGGTCCGTCGATGCTCAACATGGTGTTCTACTCTGAGTGCTTTCGAAATTATCGTCAGGATCTTCTTTATCTCATTCAGCTCATAGACTTACTCGCCAGAGAGTTATCGTTCTTACATTATACCTCTACTATTTGTAAAAAAAACAACAATTTGAAGCTTTTGAATGGCTTCAGCAATACTCTTTTAGAATTTGTGATGTACAATTGTTTTATACAAAACGATTACAGTCTTACCTACGAGAATAAAACGTTTAGAAAGAATAAATTTCAAAATTCATGGAACGTCACGTGTGTTTCTTCTTACTTTATCATCGAATATAATTCATAAATGTTTAAAGACAATATATATGATAAGCATAGTTTATACAGAATAAAATCTCCCATCAAATAAATCCATTATATACTTATTTCCAGGACCAACAAATAATTCCTTGACTGACTTCTGGCAAATGGTTTGGCAAAGTAGTATTGATATAATAATCATGTTGACGAATCTCTCCGAAGGAACAAAGGTTTGTTTTCTAGTTTTCACAATCACCAAATGAGATACATAATTGTTGCTTTGTTGTTGAGTGTTACACGTCTACAAATTCAATGGCATCATTTAAGAACAGACAAATTTGCAGCATGGACCACACATGTATGTATCGGGTACATTCTTTTAAGCAAATCTTTCTCAGATGAAATGTAGATAAACATAACAAAGGAGATTATTTCAACAAACATAACATATTAAATAAATTAGATGAAAATGTATCTCTATTTTCATTTGCATCGACAACTTTCAATTCATTCTATTTTTCGAGAATTTTTCCCTCTGTAATTTCTTGTTGAATGTAATTTCACTTTTTATTCTGCTAAGACTATTTGTAATCTTTGTTTTAACAATTCTCAAACCCTTGAGAACAATTAATGTTCAACGTTTGCAAATACGACATCATCATTTAAGAACAGATAAATTTGCAGCATGGACTGGACATGCACATTTCGGGTACTTAACCCTCGTCAGTGATCCTCAATCTAAACAATGTAATATAGCCAAAGAATGTGCAAGTTATTATGTCCAAAAATGTTCCGAAAGACGAAGCAGGATGAGATGGTTGGGATATGATGCTACAGCACCCACGTTTCAGATATTTCAAGAATTTTGTTGACAGAAATTTTCGTATGCGTTGAAAGGACAGACGATAAACCGAAGTTGATCGAACTTGGCTACATGTTTGGTCCACCAGCAGTGACGCTCACCAAGACGTATAAATGTTATATGTCTTCAAATTCGATAGCATCCGTTGAGAACAGATAAATTTGCAGCATGGACCAGACATGTACGTTTCGGGTACTAAACCCACGTTAGTGATCCTTAATCTTAACACTGTAACATGGTCAAAGAGTACGAGCAGGATGGGTGGGATATGATGCTACAGGCCCTCGTTCTAGAAATTTCAAGACATTTAACTTTGGGGTTGCATGGTAAACGGCAGCTGAATTTTTGAAATTTATGCCATTTTGAAGGTGAAAAAAGTCCTAAAATGAATAAGAATTTTTTTCATAAATTTATTTTATGTCATTCTTTTACAGAGAAAATGTGAGCAATATTGGCCTGAACAAAATGTGCCAAAAACCTACGGACAATTCAAACTGACCTTGAAAGATGAAAAGAGCTTTTCATTTTATGTTTTACGGGATATAAACTTAGAAGATACAAAGGTAAATCAAAGCAAGAAACAAATTTATTTATTATTGTCATCAAAGTATTTTACATCCTGATTGCAAGTGATAAGGATACATGTATATGCATAAATTTTCATTCAAATATGTTTCATACATTTTTTGTGTCGCTTACGAAGCATAGCAACACTTAGGGATCACTTGTCCGTCTATCTGTCTGTCGGTCCATCTGTCTGTCTGTCACACTTCAGGTATCACAGTCCATAACTTTTGAATGGATAGTAATAGGGATTTGATATTTCACAAGTGTATTCCTTGTGACAAGACCTTTCTACACATACCATAACTTTTGACCTAGTGACCTTGACCTAGATATTTGATCTACTTTGATTGCTGATATCTAGGATTGGTAAGTGATAGCGCTTTGATATCTCACAAATGTTTTCCTTGTGACTAGACCTTTGTACACCATAATGCTTAATCTTGTGACCTTGACCTAGATATTTGACCCACTTTTCAAAACGTTAAGATTCGCTGTATCTTTTGAATTGTTAGTGATAGGGCTTTCATGTGAGAGTTCTACCGAATTAAAGCGGTTGGTGTTGCATGCAAGCAGGATATGCTTACTCTTCCTAGGCACCTTGTCTCACTCCCATATCACTTCATATGGTGGAGGTTTTTGTTTGTTTGCTTTGGTTCCTGTTTTATCCCGATTTTGTATGCCTCCGGTTTCCGATTTTCTGAATTATCGATTTTGTGCTGTATACAGGGATATGGTCATTATCTATATTTGATATTTCACACGTGAATTGCTTGTAACAGGACCTTTCTACACATGCCATAATTCTTGACCTAGTGACCTTGCCCTACATATTTGACCTTCTTTAAAAAATGAGATTGTATATATCTTTTGATTGGTAAGGGATAGGGCTATGGAATTTAACTTGTGTATTGCTTGTAACAAGACCTTTCTGCACATATCATAATGTTTTACCTTGTGACCTTGACATAGATATTTGACCTACTTTTCAAAAAAGTAAGGATTCGCTATATCTTTTGATAGGTTAGTGATAGGGCTTTAATATTTCACACATATATTTCTTATGATGTGACCTTTTTTTACCAAAACTTTTACGTAGTGACCTTGATCTAGATGATTGACTCTATTTTCTGAAAATTTGAGATTGACCATGTCTTTCAATTGGTAAGTAAGACGTCTGATATTTCACATATGAATTTCATTCGACAATACTTTTCTAGTAATACCAGTAATTTTGAACCATGTGATCCACCTCCTAGAATAAGCCGCTTCGCAGGCGACAAAAGCATTCCTTGGATTGCTATTGTTACATGTATACATGTATACGAGGGCTGTTCCATAAGTTCATGGACAATGCAATTTAAGGAAAGATCTAGAACATTTGATAAAAACCAAGTTTATTTCTTTATTCTATAAATAATTGTGAATACATATACGAATTTTCATTATGATCGGTCAATAAGAACCTTTCAAATCCCCTATTGAACAACATAAGGTCATAGGTCACGGAGCAGCTAAGAAAAAGTTATGACGTCGTTAGATTGCTTACATACATTCGACATTTTAAAATAGATATAACACCTCTCATCTGTACAAAATTTAGATATGTTTTCGTACATTTTTTATGAAACAGACATGTTCTATTTTCATGTGTATTTGTACCTCTATATCATCATGTACTAACATCTTTGAATGGGTCAAAGGTAGATCACCATTAAGAGTGGGAAAGGCATCACTTTTGTTAGTTTCGTTTACTTTTTTGTTCCACTCCATCCAAAATCGTGTATCTATATATCTATTCATGATGAAAACACTTCTTCTGTTTTCACAACATTGGTTTTACAAAATGTAATATATTTGGCCCATATCAAGATATATCCATAAGCTATTAAGTCTGCGTCTGTTTTATTCAACCGATATTCAAAACTGAATGACTATCAGGTGCTCCGTAAAGAAGTCTGACGTCATCAATTTTTGGTTTGTTTTATAAACAATTTCATGCATATATCCTCATAAAATCCATAAATTTCGTTCGTTTCGCAGGGATCATGGCAAATAATAGTTTAAATGATATAGAAAGTTTCATTGATAGCCAAGTATTTTTCATTATTTAATTACGCAACATAGCGTAAGGGATGGGTTCATTTCAACAATTCACATTTCCCTGCTCCGTAACCTCTACCACTCATTTATAAATATGACAATTAGGTCATTTCTATGAATTATTTTAACCTGATATCATTCGTTTCTTCATTCTGAAAGTATCCCTTCATTTCTAGAAAATTTCATTCACATAACACTTCAAATGCGATTTTTCCAGCACATGTCCACGGACTTTTGGAACAGACCTAGTATTTCAAATTATTCATTAGAATACGTTTCATTATTTTTATTTGAATATATTCTATACATCCATACATTGTGTATGTTTAGACAATAAAGAAAATGACTGTCGTGCTTAAGTGTCGGGAAATTCCGACATCAAAATAGTTAAAACATTGATGTGACGTCATGTCTTTGTTCGAACAGTCCGAAATTTATCTTTGACTGTCCAATATCAAATCTAGGTCGCGTAGAAAAAATATACGCGACCTAGATTAAATATTGGACAGTCACGGGTAAATGTACTTTGACATCTACAGAAACCGTTACAATCCTTATTTAGAAATCACGTGACAAGAAATCAATGTTTTCCATTTTTATGCTCCCGGAATCAAAGATTCGGGGTATATAGTTCTTGGCCTGTCCGTTTGTTTGTCTGTTTGTCTGTCTGTTTGTCCGAAAAACTTTAATATTGGACATAACTTGTGAATGGGAAGTGATAGGGCTTTCATATTTCACATGTGTATTCCTTGTGACAAGACCTTTCCATTGATACCAAAATTTTTGACCTTGTGACCTTGACCTTGACCTTTGACCTACTTTTCAGAACCTTTAACATTGGGCATAACTTTTGAATGGGAAGTGATAGGGCTTTCATATTTCACATGTGTACTCCTTGTAACAATACCTTTCCATTGATACTAAAATTTTTGACCTCGTGACCTTGACCTTTGACCTTTTAACCCAGTGACCTAACATACATGTACTTAACAGATAATAGTGTTCATACTAACAAAGATGCCACCGGGGGCATTCGTGTTTCACAAACACAGGCTTTATTTGCTATTTTTTCCGAAGTAAACAAAATCCGGTACAATCTTATATCCTAGTATCTAAGGAATCGGCCATTGTGTCGGAAATAACAATTTAAGAGACACAATAGTTCAGTCCGTTTTTTCTTCTTTTCTTCAGTCTATTTTTCCCATCTTTTTCATTTTACTTATAATTAAGATTTTTGCTCGACTTTCACTAGCCCGAAAAACCTGACCTAAATTCAGCCTTTGACGCTTATTTTGACCAACCCCCCCCCCCCCCCCGCCGTTGCAAATAACCGTCAATTGCTGAGTTTAGGTCAGGTTTTACGCACTAGACTCCTTCAAAATATCTTCCCGAATTGTTTCTTTCATTTAACCTTGCACATAGTTAGTTGAACGTCCCCACTGATTTCTTTTCGGTATTTAAAGACACTATATTATTTCTTGCTTGTCCGGAAAACGACACTTTTAGAGACAAGCCCTTTTATTCTATATATCCAAAGAAGCTTCAACTAAATCGTCATCACGCAAAGTATTCTCGTTGATTTTTTCCCAAAAAATTGCATCCAATTTCGTCTTGGTTTACGGAATCTGCGTCATAATTTGTCACAACTTCTTTTTTTTTTAATTGGAAGTTTCATCTCCGTTATCTTCTTATATAAACGAATCCCTACTGCTAGTAGCGAGAATGTAAGAACCTGGAGTGATTACATTTCATTACAGTAAAGGCAATTAACATAATAAGAACAGAGTCAAAGGTCACGCCATTTTGAATAGTGATCAATGTTTTAAGTACGATATACGCCTCAAACAATTCATTCTTAAAGATATTGGACAGTTTTCGGCCCTGCGCGCCTCAAACTGTCAAATATCTTTAAGAATGAATTGTTTTCGGCGTATATCCAATACTTACAAAAATAAAGGTACTGCTATATTTGACTGATCGGTACCTCTTTAATGTTTAATTTACAATGGGGAACATTAATATTTCCATTACATAAATCATAAGGACAACAAGAAAAGAATAGAAAAGAATGGGATTAAAGAGTAAATATTAAAGATAATCATAATTTCAGCTTAAGACAAAGAGAAGTATTTACCAGTTTCATTTTACGACATGGCCGGATCATGGAACACCGGACCCATTCCTCCTGGTTAAGTTTCACAGACGAGTCATTTCTCAGCAGCACCATCTAAGCGGACCTATGTTGGTGCATTGCAGGTTCCAAAATATCTTTTATAATTTTTTTTACTGATTTTACTTATATATTATGTTCATATTGAAGATTTGAAATTTCCCTTATCTCTTTCTTTTGAGGATTAAAAAATAAGAACAATTAATGTAAAAGGTTTATTTTAAGCAGTGATTCTAGTTTACATTTTTCTTTTTCAAAAACGAAAAAACAAAATGTAGATTTCTTATATTTACCAAAGTGATGCTTTGAATGTATGAGTCTATCAAATTCTTTATTCTTAGTACCAACATGAATTTTATATCTTATTTGCATTTCAAAATTTAGGTGTAATATGTATAAAGTATTCCAGTGCAAAATCAAATACTCATTTAAATAATCTGATTCAATAAAAAAAATATTTCATGATATTGAGGTCTTTTGAAAAAAAAAAAATCCGACATAGATTCGGTTTGTATTATAATCGACATTGGATTTTTATATGTTTACTTACTTTTTAATTTTAAAATGATTTGTTAAGTGCTGGAGTTGGTAGAACTGGAACATTTATAGCACTGGACGCCTTACATAGAGAAGGTCAAACTTCTGGGAGAATTAATGTAGAAGCTTACGTCAGGACAATGAGAAAAGACCGAATGAACATGATACAGAATGCGGTATGACATTAATACTTTTAAAAGTTTTATTTTGAATGTTAAGAGATCCATTTTTAATTATGAATTAATATTTTGATATCATTGACGAGACAAGATCCCGTGGCACTGCCAACTTTAACATATACTTCTCTCTACTGTTATCGTTGAAATTTTCCGGTGGGAGTAATTTTTGCGCTTTGGCGATAGAATTATTATAACAACCACCAACCCCCTGGTGGAACTTGAAACCAGTATAAACATCTTAGGAAAATACTCCCGATTTCGCCAAAATTAACAACGCGTTGAGTTTCAATAGTCATTTTGCGAAAAATCCCCTCAAAGAAAATAACCACGTTTACATTTATAAAGGTTACCTAAAAAAAAGAGTATCGAGCGATAAAATAATAACGAAAAAGAGAAAAAAAAAACACAAGCGAGAGTAAATTAGCCCTGAAATTAGAATACGGGAGAAAAATTTCTTTTACGTGTTAAGAGCAAATGATTCAGTTACTTTTCTTTCCTTTCAAGGATCAGTATGAGATGTTACATGATGCTTTGATAGAGGCATATCAGTGGCAGGACACATCAACTACGATGGACACCTTTCCATCTCTATGGGAAACAATATCCAAAGACAGAAAACCTATAAACCAACAGAGACTGAAGCAAGAATATGACGTAAGGAAATCGTTCATTCATTTATCTATCAATATATAGGATCGCTTATCATATAACATTCAAGGCCATTAAGGGTACCTACAGGCTTGAAAATAATTCTTGCAATTTGATAGGAAGTATTCGGAAAGTATTTGATGTCAATAAACGTATGTTGATTACAATACGTAAATTCTCATAAATCAAGGTTCAGAGTAAGAAAATTGAAATGAATTAATCAAGATAAAGATGCTATTTCTTACATCCTGATATATTACTTCATGATTGCTCTTCAATTGAAAATTGATAAAATTGTCTTCTTTTTAATGTCATTATTGTATGATAATCATTTATTGTTCAAAGAAACTTAATTCTTTGAAACCAAACTGTCGACATTGAATTAGGCCAATTGTATTTTCAAAACATGATTTTGAGGAATTTTTACCCCACTAGAAAACATGTAAGTTTTAAAATGAAAAAGATGGCATTGGACAATATTTATAACAGTTTTTTATTCCTCAAAGTACATGTATTATGGGAACTCTGCTTTGATACAAGTTTTCCGTATTAATTAATTCGTAATAAACTGTTTCCGGTTATTGATGCTCAGCATGCTCAAGCAAGCAAACTCAATTTAAGGTATATTTATGAAAGGGGAAAATGAAATATTTTTTTTTATTTCAGATGCTTATAAAATTAAAAAGTGAGGTGGAAATCGCAGATAAAACCACTGCGAAGACCGAAGAAAACAAAAGGAAAAATCGCTATACAGACATAGTGCCTTGTAAGACATCCGTCCACGTGTTCATTTTCGCAATAAAATTCTTTATGTACAAACCTTAAGATATTGATAATTTAGTAAAAGCATTCTCAATGTATTTTGTGACTTCATCATTGTGATGAATAAAACTAAATTAGAATAAGAGGAGGTAATCTCTAACAAGACACCGATTTAGCAAATACAGTGGACCAAACGCGCATACGCGAGAAACAAACAAATGACAACAAGTGAAGTATTACATAAACAAACAAAATGGGACAACGAGAGCAATCATATTCAACCTCTTCTCATTAAGAAAGAACACGTATGTGACATATAAGAAACGAGGGGATCTCCAACCTGACTTAGTTGCAGCTCCGAAAGCCAAGCACCAAAACACCACATGGTAAAACAGTAGAGAAGCATAGCATGAGACGGAGAAAAGACATAATACAAAGACATGTTAAACACAGACGACTACGTAAAAAAAAACGAGACCGATGAGCAATTCGTGTCGACTTGGGACGGCAAATCTGCGAAGCCAGTAGCAAATTGTGTGGTTATTCGGACTATGTGAACACAACCCTCCCACATTTCCACTTACTCGATGTTCTAAATTAATGCAAAAGAATAGTGTAAATAAGATACTCATTGTAAGATGACCACAAAAAAAAAAAACAAAAAACAAAAAAAAACAAAAAAGCAAAACACAAAGGGGCCCAAAAAAACTACATTAATATGTAAATGCATAATAAAAAGGGTGGCATACGAAATACAATCCTTGCTCTTCCGGCTGTAGCGAGCTCATGGAAAGGAATCACATTAAAAAGAGAAATAAGGGAAAGGGCACATTTAGTGTTGGGAAACTTTTGCCAAATTCCCATTTCTGTATTTTGAGAAACAAAATATGTTTAAACTAATTACATGTAAAAAGAGTGGAAATGAATGATAAACCGGTCTGTCTTTGAAGGTCAATGCGCTTTATTCATTGAAATAAGTATAGTTACCTTGATCACTTAAGGACAACCCTTCAATGACACAAAGTTTATGTATAAACACACGACTGTATCACCGTATGGTTACACCACAAGCCAATTAGACAAAGGGTCGCTAGGAGAATACTTGTCAAGAGTATCTTAGCGTTGTTCAATTCCCATACATACAGTACTTGAGCGTAGCTTCTCTACACGGAACCTGGATGATCATGCTTTATTCTTCTTATCATATGGGTGCAAATATCAAGGTTCTATTTTGTCTTTGTGGAGTACAAAGTTATTTCTCATTTGAGATTGTATCTGACGAAAACATTTTAAAGTTATGAAGATGGTACGGTGACGTCGATTCTATACCGTCATTTCCAAGAGTTTCAGGACCTTTTGATCTGATCCCTAACGGGAAGTAACTCCAATTTTCGAAAATACTGCAAAATACGGCAATGAGAAAAAAAAATCTTACTAATAAACAAACATACCATTTTCATTGAGTTTAAGCAAATATTGTATAAAAAGGTGGGAATCTCCAACAACACTTGGTTGCAGCACCAGCAGCAAAACCTCAAAACACCCAATACAAAACACAGAGCAGACACACACAGCAAGAGACGGAAAAGGGACAAGGAACACGAAAACACAACATAGAAACATCAAACACAAAAGACTACACATTACACGGTTACCCAGAGGTTCGCAAAGAACGCACAATAGTGGTGTTACATTACCTCCTCACTATAAGATGATCATACAAACAAGAGAGGACAAAAGCAACACATCTGTTTGTATATAACGCATTTTGTCTATGCCATTTTGTTTTAATTTCAGCGGACAACCATCGACCATATCTGAGTTCTTATTTCAAAGAAGGAACAAATTATATCAACTCCGTTATAATTCCGGTAAGCATTCATAATGTATTACCTAAAAGTCCTAGAGACAATACATAATGAATTATGTATATATATATTAAATGATTGAATAGACATTTGGAATAACTTTCAACGGTTCAAATATCCGTTAGCAGTATTTTTTGTCGAGTTCGAGTTTTAGAATAAGAAATAATACACTGTCTTGTTTTGTTTTTTTAAAGAATACTATATTATAATTAATGACATGTGAAACATCTAGTCCTTGTATAAAATATTCTTTTTAACAGTCAAGCGTTTCAGTGAAGGCATACTTCGTTACCCAGACTCCATTGCCGTTCACCGTTGTCGACTTTTGGAGACTTCTGAGTGACCATGACTCTTTCTGTGTTATACACTTCTATTCCCCTGGGGATGATGAGGTAATTGCTAAATATAGATTTGTTTTATTTCCAAACCTTAGATGCTATATGGAACAATAAAAGAACTACTTTTCATGTGCAGAAAATTTCTATTTGTAATCTTGTGCAAATAAACTGTGGGTTTTTCCACTTTGGTTTTCAAGGGATTATTTAGTAAGTCGATTCCTTCGTGTATATTCAACAAATCTATACTCAGTCTGCTAATAATGATCAGTCTTGATTCTATAAAAGAAGAAAAGAATACTTGATTCAAATCAAGACATGTTCTTCATATCGCGAAGATACATAACAGTAAATTACCGTATCAATAGATGTCGACTTTCAGAGAAAAAAATATATATGTGCATAGTTACCTAGTTTCTTTACTCATCTGAACATGTGTTAAAATATAGAATTGAGTCCATATGATGCATGCCAATATTTCTTGTTATTTTTTCAATCTATTTGATTGTATTTCCTTGCAAAATGCGCGCTTATATTTTACACTTTAAAGTATACTTTATTTAAAATTCTAGGTCAGCTTTTATCCTACAAGTGATGTAACTTTGGAAACTGATTTGCATCTCATAAAGAAGGAATTCCTTCGGGAACATCAACAAAACATATCCGAAATTAAACTTCAAATGAAGAACAAGGCAAGGCAAATTTAATGTTCTTTTCTTTGATTTTCAATTGATGACATTACTTAAAAAATGTTATTTTGATAAGTAAATTTGTATCAGATTAATAATAAAACAAACTATTCTATAGAGCTACAAGATACTTGAAATTGAAGATTGATAATTTAATTAAATACGTTCAAAGTGTAGAGATACTTTTAAACAAAGAGTTCCACCTTAAAAAATGCCTTTCTGAAATAAAATGTGACATCCTGTATTATTAATTTATATGGGTTTTATTGTGATATAAAATGTCATGCATAAAGCACTGAAATTTCAAAATGAATCAAAATTATGTCTCTTAATGAATTTATATAAACTGCCAATATAATTAGATAGGAGCAGTGATTGATACGATTGGCTGTCAAAGATAGCTGGATACAATGAAAAAAAAATAAAGTACAGATTTAATCAACAATTTCGATCAAATGTACAAATGTTTTCAGAAAAGACTTTTTTCATTAATAAAGCTGTATTTAATAGCATACAACTTCACCCATTTTCAGAAATCAGACGAAGCAAAAGATGTTACTTTGCTTAGAGTGGATCTTGGAGAACAAAAACTTGTTTTCTCAACAAAACTATTCAAAGCCATAGAGGTTGTCGAGACATTCCGACGAAAGCATGAAGAAAGTCCGGTTACTATTGTATCCAGGTACATAAAGTCAAAATGATATTTAATTACAGAGATTTAGGTTTGCACCAAATGATATCGTCATATTATATGAATTTTATCATCTACATGTTTGATATGTTATAATTGATTTCGATGAGTATTTTTCTCTTTTCTGTTGGTTTTTTATTATGAATAATCGTTTCCGCCTGTTTGTTTGTTTAGATGATGTCTATATTTGTTACAATTTTCGGCGATGCGTAGCATTGTCTAATATTTGTTATTAACACAAGTACACGAGGAAGGTTATGAACCTATCGAGAGAAATAGACCGAACTTTGTCATTATGTTATACATGTACTCTCTTTTACAACTTGTTGAAGTGAATACTGAACTACATAACTGTTTTGACCTATTTTTGAACAAACCATCGTTGTTTCGAATTAAAATTAAGACTTAATACATTTTAATTGACCAGACAATTTCGTTCTTTTGAAGCGATGGGTGTACACATTGTGACGTGTTCTGTACTGTAGCAAATACAATCGAACACATGAAAATCGATAACACTGTTGATATCTTCCAAACTGCCAGACAGCTGCTGTTTAGAAGACCCGAATTTTTCAAAGATTATGTAAGTAAATTGAAATTCAACTATATAGGTATTTATGAACATCAGCTATAAATTATTTGATATTTTACCATCACTGTTAAAAAAAAAACAATTTAAAAAGAGCAATAACAGAAATTTCAATTGAAATTGAAATTCAACTATAAATTAAATTCAACTATAAATAAATTAACTATTAATAAATTCAACTATAAATTAAATTGAAATTCAACTATATAGGTATTTATGAACATCAGCTATAAATTATTTGATATGTTACCATCACTGTTAAAAAAAAAACAATTTAAAAAGAGCAATAACAGAAATTTCAGACAACACTATTGTATTTAGAAGGGAGGGAGGATTTCCCACAGGATTTCCAACAGGATCATTCACATTAAAAAAAATGTCATAACATTCAAACATTGATCGAAAACTCCATACATGTAGATTCCTAAATGTTTAGCTTTCAGTTCAAAATTCATGTTATTAGTGTCCTTCACTTCCTTAACGGTTTATTCCTTGTTTGATAATGAGTGTGTGCAAAATCTTGCAAAAATAACTTTATACCTTTTCAATTAATTGTTTACCAAATCTTCCTATTTTTTCAGGAAACATATCGGTTTTGCTACCAAGTGATCAATGATTACCTATCCATGGAGAGTGTATATGTTAATTCTTAGGTTCTAGGCAATGCGATTTTATACAATAATGAATACTTGAGGCTTATTTCTGTCCAACCTGCTCCTTTCTGACAGGAGAACTTCACACTTCGTTTTTGTATTAATAGATTGCGTTTTATTCTTAAAGCTGAAGTATGTTAACTTTTGATTCGTAATACATGTATATGCTGTTTTGATTTGATACATATGTATATCATATGTACAGTGAATCAATTACGTTTTCAATCTATAGGGATATTCATATAACTTATTTACTTTTAATTTTTGCTGGTCTTTGTTATGCTTTTGATGACGGACTTAATTTGTTTTGTTTTTGTTTTTGTTTTTCATTCTTTTTTTTTTTTGTTTATATGTTGTTTATTTTATGTTTGTGGTGGTAAAGCGTCCGTTCATAACCGTGCCCTTCTTTAACGATTTTCAATAATATTATTTTTTTCTGTGACATTGCAATTACATCAAATGCAATTACTTCCATTTTTATACAGGCTTTGTGATTTTGTTAAACATATCAAGATTGATCAGAGTTTTCACCCAACAGCATCTAAAATTTAACTGAACCATTACAGTAATTAAAGTAAGAAGCAAGATTTCAACCAGTGAGGAAACATCAGTCAGATTCAATAGATATTCGATTTCATAATATGTTCAAAAGATCGGCTGGATCTTATACCTGATATGAGTAATTATGATAATAATAATGTCATTCAGACTCGTTGTTTTCCAATTAAGTGTTACATATCACACCGTTAGAAACTGGATATGCATTCGTAGTTGTTATCTCTCTGCATATAATATGTATATATATATATTTTATTTTTATTTATTTTTCTTTTTTTTTTTTGAATGCATCAACGAGTACAGTGGTATATAGCAATAGATATGTAAGTTTTATATTATAATCTGCGTTGTTACACATGTATCATGATACTCAGAAGGATAGAATATACATTTTCATTAATTAAATTGATAGTGATGCTTTTATATAAAAAGAAGGGAGGGAGAGAAAGAAGGACAACTCTAACACACACTTGCATACTGGAATGAAGAAATATATTGAAAATAGAAGACTGGCATAATTATCCAAGGGTCCCATATGTATATTTTTATGCTCCCCGAAACATTTCGGGGAGCAATATATATCGCTGCCCTGTCCGACTGTCTATCTGTCCGTCTACCTGTCCGTCCAAATCATCTGCCTATCCATCCGTCTGTCTGTCAATCAAGGTAAATATCAATGCTCCTGTTGAGAATATCGTCAGGATCTTCTTTAACTCATTCGGATAGATCCTTTATAGATAAAGTCAATTATAGATTAAAAATAATTTTGTCTGCAATAGAAATTTTAGAAATGCATGAAAACATTTGTGTTTAGCCCAAGTAGTCTGAAACGAATAATGATAGAGATGTGCATATTCCTTTATATCTATTACGGTTGTTGAGAGTTTTGAATGTATTGTAAAGAAATTGTGTTCCAAAAAGGGGAGATGAATTAACTACATGGTAATGTTAAGATCTAGGCTGCTTATGGTGATTTCATTAAATATCACACAATTAATTATACGGAATAAGCCACCCCATTAAACCCATTAAAAGGATAAATGTAGCTAAAGGTAATTCATCTGTCAACAAGGTCCTTTTTAAGTTAAAATATCTACTTGTTCAAGCAGTTCATTTAAAATCTATTTCATGTCAAAATGGTCTGACAATGTTTCTAGTAAAAAAAATATATGTTCTGTTACATGTATTTATGTATACGGATTTTTTAAGATTTGATTAGAATAACTTCTGGTGGAATATTTGTTTAAACTTCACAAACTGTTTTCAATGATTTGGACTTTCAGACAAAGGTCTTCAAGGTCATATTATGATGAAAGGTCAAGGTCATACATGATCATTTCTGAAAGGTAAAAAACACTCAGGTAATCGAATTTCTAGGACCAATGGCAATATTTTGTGAAGGAGAATCCGTCAGTTTTACTATCTTTTACATATATAATATATATTTGTGCAAACCTTTCAATGTTTGCCTGTCTATGTAAAATGTCATTGAATCAAATACATGTATCAGTGAAATGTATTTCATTTTAGCTGTCAAATTGTTCCTAACACAATCGCTAACCAGAACAATTTCAATTCATTGTGAATCCAATGTATAAGTATCACGTCCTTCTTGTTGAACTACGTCATTTCCTGTTTTTCTGCTAAATATTACGTTATAACTAAATGTATCAGCTTCTACTATGTATGCTTGTAGCAAATAAATGTATATCTACTCCAGTCTTTAAAAGAGTATATCTCATTATATCGAGCTCCATGGGCACTCATGATATTAATTAAAAGATCGACTATGATGTTATATGTATCACAGAGGAACACACACTGCTACACAAAAGAACCTTACAAACAAACATCCAGAAAGTAAAACAGACGAAATAATATTTCCAAAATCCTTTTGAACTGAGTTTATAGATATACAACCATATTCTGTAAATAACTCCCTTTTTTCAGCTCTTTTTTGCATAAATTATATCATCGTTTTATTTTGGATTTTATCAGTTTTTACGGGTTTTTTATAAAGGAGCTAATAAGATAGGGACTAGATATAGCCCTGAAATGACTCGAATATTTTCTCTTGCCTTCTCCTTCTATTTAAGGAAACTTTTGGTATTATAGAACTGTAAAGTAAAAGAAAATCCCTATTAGGTATTTTATTGAAAAAGATATGGTGTGGGTCATTCTACAGCTTTAGTCCTAAAATACTACATTTTTTTTGGGGGGGGGGGGATAAATTTCCTCTTTTTTTTAAGTCGATTGGTATAGTACATTTAAGGTAACACGTTCATCGAATGGGCGTACTGTTTTATCGTATTGTGATGGTTTTTTTTACCAATAAAGTATTGGCAAAAGCTGATATTGTCATTACCGAAACGTAATACAGAACAATACTACAAACAGATTCAACGCAATTTGAAAGATTATTAGATGATGACATGCGTTCTGGTAATGACAAATGTGTCGGTGCTGGCTTGTATTTCTGCATTTTTGTTTCGGTTTCTATCTGTATAGATGGCATTATAAAATTTCATTCCGTACATTCATCAGCACCTTCGATCAAGCCTTCCTTGTTTGTTCTTGATATTTTTGTTGAACTATGCATTTTCGATACCGTAGAATTAATGACATATAATAATGAGCTTTCTTATGGACATTTCTGATTACACATCCAATTTGTAGTCCCCTATATATCACTGAGACAAAAAAAACTTCATGGTAAGACAAAATACCAGTGCGAGTTATCTTTCCTTCCATCAATTCTTTAAACGTGTCGGTAATGACATGAAAACGAAGGACATACATTTTGAATATTTGAGCATGTCAAGTTATCTTTGAGTTGCTCGTATAATTCCATTTCATCTTTATATTCAATAGATCCAATTCAGTTATCTGATATATCGCAAACGCTGAATGAAACAAATTCAAGATTTGAATTTAATGTGTGTCGCTGATTATTTCTTTAAACTTTTACTGGGATATGTGACTTTTGGTTTTCTGGTCTACTTCGCTTGGTTTTCTTTACATAAAAAGAAAATAAGTTGTCAAATCCTTTCCTTTTCGTAAATACTAGATTAATCTTCCGATCTATGATTATTAAAGAAATTTTTTCGTATGGAAGAAGATTAATTATGATTTGTAATCTGAATTGTTAGAACTTGTTAACTTTTGTGTCTTTATCCGTTTAAGATTTTATAATAACGAATCGAACTGTAAGCTGAATCGATAACATATAACGTCAAATATCGGGCGACGATGAACAATCATGCATTATTTAACATGAATTTCATATGTATTATGTCTTTGTACCTTTTTGTCGCAATTGAATAAAACAAAATTAGATTTGAAGATAGCATATCAGTATAATGAGCAAAATCTGCAATCCAGAATCTTTTTTTCAAATTTGATCGGAATGAAGATTTTGACGATAATATCAACAGCAGTCGCAGATAATATCGGAAGACACATAGAATAAATTTATCCATGATATTAAAAAAAAAATTAAATTTTGATATACTTTACCGTGTAAGACTATTTCTAAAATATTCGTTTATCCTCCCTGTTTTTCGATTTTCGTCTGTTGGACATTGTCCCTTCCCTCACCTTCCAGTGAAAAAAACCCACTTGGCCAAAATCTTGAAAAGGGTTGTAAAAACGTTTTACGTTTATTTCTATGGAAAAAAAACGATTTATACAGTACTGATAATTTATCAAATCAGACAGTAGATTGAGATGTTGAACAAGTAGGTTGTAATTTCTACCAAGAATTTTTTTTAACTTTAACATTTTGAAATTATGTTTCCTAAGGGAATATTTTATGGCATAACATGAATTTTCATGTGAGATATTGAATATGTTGATGATACTGAGCGTTTTAACAGCACCTCCTCAATGAATTCAATTCTTGCACTGGACTCTGAATTTTTTTATTTGAAAGTGTACATGTTGTCCTTCGTATTTCCACAGTATTATCTTATTGTCTCCGTCTTTTTTTGCCACTGACTTTATTTTCTCATGATAAAACGGTCCGCTGTTTACACTGTTTGGGGTCTCCTCTGCTTTTTTTTCATTTTTCTTTTCTTTTTTTATTTATTAAGAGTTTGTATGCCTATTTATTATGATTTTTGGTATCTGGTTATAGATCTTGTGTTTGACATTCAATCACCAATTAAGAGCTGCTTTCCGTTGTTCTGAGTTACCCAAAATGAAGTATCAACACATTGTTGAGAGAAAGCTCCCCTATCGCAAAAGTCTAAATATTTTATTTCATAGTCAAAATTCGGAAAATAAATCTTACACCACTGCAACTCCAATGAAAAATGAATCAAGAGATCTAAAATAACTAAGAGGTACCTTAGATATAAAAGAACGGGTGTGACAATCTGGTTGTTTCACTGTTTGCCTCACGTTTAGGAGTTTTAAAATATCTTAAATTTACTGTTGATCTATTCATTTGCTCATTTTTCTTATTCAATTAACATGTACTGATTAACGATGTATTTCGTCGAACACTATACAACTATTCAGTTACCCCCCGTTTACACTATGTTCCCGGCGGCCACGGCGGCCACGTTTCAAGCCACCGTGAACGAAACGTGGTGACCGTGAGACAACGTAGGGGAACGGGATCGACAATCGTAACTAGCCGTGGGTGCCGGGGCTGACGGGGCAAATGTTTAAACTGTCAAAACATTTGTCACGGCAGCCCACGGTGCAGATGGCCTACTTTAGAAACCGTAGCAAAACGGGTCGAACGCAACGCAACGTGACAGAACGTTACAGACCGTGACAAAACTTGGGACAGTGTCCGTAGCGGAACGGGAAGCAAAAGTATGACTCGACAAATTACGATCCTAGCGAAGTTGAGTTACGGTCTGCCACGTTTATGTCCCGTTTAGCTGCGGCTGCTTTAGGGCAGATGTACGTTTTATCAAGGTGAGCTACGGTTCCTCGTGGCGAGCTAAGGAAGTGTTAGCCGTTTCGTCACGGTACGTCCCGGCTTGTTACGGTTTATTTCAAGTTCTACTATGGCCTGGCACGGCACTCACGGTCACACAAGAAGTATAACAAACCAAACCCTTTTATGCAGCTTTTTTGTCTCCTGTTCCCGGTTAATCGTAGTGGGCCTTGACAAAACTTGGTAGTCGTGGCCAACTTGATTGGATCGTAACAAACCGTGACAGACCTTATCAGAACGTGACAGGTCGTGAGGAAACGTACAAACGTCCGTAACAAGCCGTAGGTTGAAACGTAGTGCGCCGTCAGGTCTCCGGGATTCAGGAGCCGCGGCTCGTCAAGGATACCTTGATAGACCGTGCGAAAACGTAACGAGACCTAACAGAACTTGAATACCAAGATAAAAACTGCTAAAAATCATACGGTGTGCTACGTTTTTGGCCACCGTGACTGCCGTGGTCGCCGGGAACATAGTGTAAACCTAGGGTTATCTATAGAGTACATCCTGGTTATCATGAAATTCTTTGTTTCACTTATCCGTTCTTCCGTTCGGCTTAAATCTACTTAAACTTTGAATATAACAATACGAAGAAAACGTATGTTTATTTTGATGACCCATTTGAAATGACACGATAAAAGGAAGCATAGTAGATTTTAGAATTCTTTACTGTTCTTTCTCTCTATTTATTCGTTTTAACCAATGTTATGAAATAAATGGGGGAATTATATTTCAATTGACAATTGAAAAACTGCATACATGTACCTCTAGGTAACTTTTGTGCATTTTCAATAGGTCAGAAATTTCGATTTTAGCAAGACATTTAAACATATTCTTCGATCAACTGTTTGTTTATCAAAGGTTTATGATTTTCAAAAACATTTTGAAATTTTCTCTGTCCAACATATTCCCCGGGTCCCTTGGGTTGAACATCCCTCCCTAAGCAAATACCTATGCAACTTTTTTACAAGTATTGCAGTAGTTCCAAGTCAAAACATCGCAACGATCAGAATTAGAAAATCATAATATATAGGCATAATAAACTTTGAAAAAATAATTAAATTAAAGAGAAAAACTCTAGCATGACGACAACGCAGTGATAACATCGGAACATATTTTCATAAAACGAGAAAAGGAAACTACGTTGGCCATAAAGGGCTGTGTGAAATATAAAAATTATTTCGTGGGAACGAAATAATATTGAGCGGGAACGAAATAATATTGCGCGGGAACGAAATAATATTGCGTGGGAACGAAATAATATTGCGTGGGAACGAAATAATGTTGCGAGGGAACGAAATAATATTGCGAGGGAACGAAATAATATTGCGTGGGAACGAAATAATATTGCGAGGGAACGAAATAATATTGCGTGGGAACGAAATAATGTTGCGAAGGAACGAAATAATATTGCGAGGGAACGAAATGATATAGCGTGCGAACGAAATAATATTGCGAGGGAACGAAATGATATTGCGAGGGAGCGAAATAATATTGCGTGGGAACGAAATAAAAGGTATTATCTTAGTGCAGTCGGATGTAGCAAACATGTCATGTTTATGCATTACAAAATGTACCTTGTTTGGTTTAATGATTGAATATCATGTTATATCATGAGCATTTTAGGTAAATGGTATAGAAATTATACCTTAGCTAAGCATTAATTAAAATCGAATGCCCTCGTATCAAAAATGGTTCGATGAACCGTTTACATGGCCGATAAAATTTTGTGATAAACCGGTTAGAAAATATCGTCTGAATCAACAACACTGAAACATAGTATATTTCCAACAAGTAAGATTCTTTTATAAGCATTTTCACGAAGATTAGAATTTTGCGATTTTCAAAATTCGAATGGCGAAATCGACCAAGCTCCAGAATTTGAAAAAAAAATGTGGAAAAAAAGTGTAATACCATGTGTAAAGAAAACGTAATTTATTCTCAAACCAATACAGTAACTTCTTAAATATTCGTCATTTTGAGCTACCGTTCTTGTTAAATGACATTAACTTGTACATTGCATTGAAATATATATCCATTATTTGACTACTAACTATGTACTGAGATACAATGATTTCACCCTCATACTACAAAGTACTTCGTTTCCGTGACTACCGAGAATTCGGAAGGAAATAAATTCGATCCCATCTAAACATTACGTTTTCTCTTAAGTGGAAAGCATAGGCGATTCCAAAAAGAACAAGTGTGCTGTACACAGAATACTTATATAGATATATCACGTTTTAGATGGTTTTTTCCATAGGAGAATTATAACATTGAATAATACTGCTCAATATCAAATGCTGTCCTTGCTTGCTTTGAGAAATTGAATAACGGTAAGAGTATTTCATACAATACAATAATTCGGAAGGGCTCCAACTCTATACCTTCTTGAAGAAAATTTCCAACCAATTCCATGCACCAGCCATGTGTTTCGAATATCAAATTCCCATCAGTGATGCTTCCAGCCAAAATTCTTTTTAATAAACAGCCAAAATTAATTTCACTGGCGACCTATTGTCTTATGTATAGAATTTGAATTTCTGCATTTATTTTACAGAGAGAACGCGGCTCCAAATTTCCCGTAGGGTCGATTTAGCTGCATATCCAAATAAAAAATAAAATCTATTTTCAAAATAGCATTGGAGGGATGGTGCTAATATGATAGCCTCCTTTAACTTCGATGATATTTTTCGGTGAAATGGCAATTTTCCGAAGTAGGAATAAATAAATGTGATGTTACATTGATAAAGGGCCAAAGCAAAGCTTCTTTCAAGAGGTAATTAATACACTTGACAAACATCAAGTCACGGGGCACGACATATACAAGCTGGATATGTTTTCTTTTGCACTTTTATATCAATAAAAATAGTGAATGTATATGGGGCGCTCAAATCCAATCGATTTTCACATGTCATGTTTAATATGACTTAGAAATGAAAATCGAACCTCTAAAAGGAAGCTATTCCAATACGATGTTTTCTTTATTTTAAGTACTTAAAAAATAACGAGATGCCAAAAAGATTGTGCTGCAAAGTGCTCATTTAAAGATAAGGCCATTTCTTTGTTATTTTCTGTTTTGCGTCCTCATGCTGGTAGGTTCTGAGCCAAAAGCCATGAAACAAAATAAAAATAAAACAATGTAATCTTTTGCAAATTAAATGTTTTTTTCTACAAAAATGGAAGAGAAATTGTATAATAATATTTGATGTAACATGTAAAAAAAGATACCTTATTGCAACTATTCATGAAATTTCATAATCTATCATTTTTTAACTAACTAAAATTGGTAAATAATCAAATGAAAGAGGTTTCTGTCATATTTCACATAGTCACATAATATGAAATTGCAACTTTGTTTTATATGTTTGTTTGTTTTTTCTCCCTGCCTGGCTGGTAGCTTTCTCAATTTCAAGAGGACTCAAAACAGAATAAAAACAAGATGTGGTCTAAGGCTCTAAGCTGAATTACCCAGTAGTGTTCCTACATGCCTACAACGTTACAATGATAATATGATTAAATGAGACTGCCCTTCGCTATTAGGGATAGGTCCCTAAGAATCCCAAAATTGAATGGGAAAACCTCTAAATTCATCATTAAGCTCAATGCATTGAAATTGCTTTATATACCTGATATCAAACGTTTTCAAATTCAATAGCACCATTTAAAGTTAAGATCAAACCGTGAATCAACTATTTTTGTCAAATTTTCAATTGAAGCGAGTCTTATGTTTAGAAATTAGAAACTAGCTGGTTACTACAGTCACTTACACCCTCAATACCGAGCTATGATCAAATATTACTTATAAAATGGGTACATGTACCTTTTTTTCAGTAGAAGACCAAATGCGAACACGTGTAAGCAATTAATTGTATAAGCCACCTTCACACTTTCACGGATCGGGCCAGGGATAGCTACGGATCGAGAAAATTTTTACATGGGTAGCTCGATCAAGCACTAGTCGTGACAAGTCGTAACTATCCTTGGCAATCCGTAGCTATCCGGGTTGAGACAGAAAAAAAACTTTTGAACATGTTCAAAATTTCCCACGACTCCACTACGGATAGACTTGTCGTAGCGGAGTCGTAGGGGAGTATTAGCAACCCGTAGTGGAGTCGTAGCTATCCATAGGGGAGTCGTAGTAACCCGTAGCGCATCCGTAGCAACCCGGGACCATTTATGTGATGAAAATAGCAATACGACTCTGCTACGGATTGCTACGACTCTGCTACGGATTGCTACGACTCTCCTACGGATTGTTACGACTCACGGGTTGCTACGGATAGCCAAGGATTGTGTCTTGTATGAACTTCAAATCTATTACGTTTCTCTGTGTTTTTCGGTCAATATATGAGTTGTTACTTCAACTATTCAATATCAGGTCATGATATAAAGACATGTATAAAACCTCAATAATTTTATAAAACAAGTGAGGCCATCTCGATTTGAAAATATTCGGTGTTTTAGTAAATAATTATGGATTAAAAATGCATAGAAAATTCAAGCCAGTCCTACCAATCCGTACTGAAGTCGTGGCTATCCGCACTCGAGTCGTAGCAATCCGTATCTATCCGTACACGTGTCGTAGCAATCCGTAGAAATTTCGGGACGATATCCGTAGCAACCCTTAGCTATCCATAGCTATCCGTACTCAATTCGTATCGACCCGTAGCAATCCGTACTGGAGGTTCATTGTTCATCGAACATTTTACGTCCCGACTCGCCACGGATAGACCTTTATTGGAGTCGTAGCGGAGTCGTGGCTCGATCCGTGAAAGTGTGAAGGGGGCTTTAGGCTGTAGCAAAACAAAACAACATGGCGGAGGGATAACACGTGGGACGAGAAGAAATCGACAAAAGGTGTTATCATTATCTGAAATGCTATTTTATCGAGTTGGTTTTAAAAACATTTCCATGAACTGATATCAAATATAGCCAACAGCAGAACAGAAAACAGGGAAGAAAAATATTTCATGATCAACAATGACTTTTCATCTATCATACAGAAGGTTCAGGAAATCGTTCCTTCCTTGTCACTTATCTGAGAACTGAGAAAGTCACATATTTTCTGCTTGCTATTGTCGTATACTAATATTTAATTATGCTACTGGATTCAACCTGCAGGAAATAATGAGACGCGCAACTATACAGGATAGATGAAAAGGATGTAAAAATGCAATCTAGAGGGTTCTTCTTAGATACATTTGACCAAGTTCAACACTGAGTTTGAGGATTTAGTATCCGTAATGATTTTTTCTACGTTTTTTTTTTTTTTTTTTTTCTTTTCGCAGCAGTGTACGTTCATTTCGTTTCTAGTGTATTTATTGCATTCTTTCCTGCTCTGTTGCCTGAAAGAAGCTTTGTTTTGGCCCTTTATAATTAAACATCATACATTACTTTGATAGTTTTGAAACTTGTCAGTTCTTCTTAAAATATCATTGAAAATAGAGGTTGACATTCTAGTACTCATATTGTCCTAGAATTAATTTAAGAATACTAGTCAATTTACCCTAAAAGAAGTTTGGAGCCCCACACACTTTACAGTGTAGATGAACAGGATTAAGAAAATATGATAAACCAGAGGACGCTACTCAAATAAATCTTGTTGTTGCTGAGCATCACTATGAATTGAGGTACTTGTACCACTGATTAGGATTTATTATCCGACACAAGGGTTTGGTGTTTTAAATGTTAAACGTCTTCAAATTCAATAGCATCGTTTATGAACAGATACATTTGCAGCATGTAACAGATATGAACGATTCGGGTACTTAACCCTCGTCAGTGATCCTCAATTTCAACATATTTAAATGGCCAAAGAGTGTGAAAGTTATTATATGCAAAAATGTACCGAAAGACGTAGCAGGATGTCACGAAAAAAAACTTGTTTGAAATGTTGGAACCAAATAAAACAATTCAATTTCCATATTCAGTGAGGAGAAACATATTATCTGAATCTGATTTTTGTCCAATTAAACAAAATAGGTCAATATCTTTAATTAGTACCCATTTTGTTTAAAAATTATGCAATTCATTATGAAGGAGAACAAGGAGTAACAATATTGCAGGTCTTTAAATTCATAGCATCATTTAAGAAGAGATAAATTTGAAGCATGGACCAGACATGCGCGTTTTGGGTGCTTAACCCTCGTCAGTGATCCTCAATTCAGATAATAAAATATGGCCAAAGACAATGAAAGTTATGTTATTTCCACTTTCATTGGCTCAGTACTGTCACATGACTAGTCTTTGCCACATCATTTTAGTCAATAGGGACTATTTCAGTCAATCAAACTTCCGCAAAAACCTCTTGCTTCCAGGTTACCATTTGATGGTAAAATTGAAGAAATGCGAGGAAATTATAACTGTGACGTCATTTCGCAAAGAAAATCGAGGACACTAAATTACTTGAAATTCGAACAAATGTAAGAATGTACGGCGAATTATGACTCTGAAATCTTCCTCGATTAATTCATGGAAAAATTGCTAATACGTCCAGGATATTTCAGCAACAAATAACGCTGATATGAAGTCTTCGAATATTTATACTTTATAGTGACTCGCCAATTGCCCTCCTCCGTCCCCTTTCTTTTTACATAACACAGTGAAAACATTTCAAATCATCTTTAAGCCATCTTTCCTATATAAAAATGTAATAAGAAACTGCATTGTACATAACGATGAGGGATATGCCTTGGAGATCTTCCCAGAATATTTTTGGGAAGCCGCGTTGTTGGGGATCCCCTCCTTTTCATATTAAACACTAAAAGAGACGAGCGAAGCGAGCCCGGAATGCTTTCGGTATATAAGCGAGCCCGGTGAATTCTCCAGTACATGACTGGTGATACAAGCATGGAAAATATTGTTGGGTGGATATTGAAGCAAGGCAAACTTTTGAGTGTAGGAATTCTTTGACTAGCATATTTATTTTCGGGGTGTCATAATTTTATTACGCATTATCCACATTTTTGGGGTCAGAATACTTGTTTTCAAAATGTGTCTCTTCCTCTGCCCTTAAAGTATACATTTATTTCTAATTTACATAATTGTATTATTTGCAGATGAATAGCACAGAAAGAAGTCTACATTTGGCGATATTTTTTCTGGCATTCATAGCTTCAACAAGAGGAGGTAAGTGCAAAGAATATGTAATAATAAGGACGTTTTCCAGCTCTTTACATTTGCCTTCTGTAAATTTGATGTAAAATCTTATGGTCATGAGCAGCAAATTTATTAAAATATAAAAGTGATCAGGTAAATAGTTCAACTCAAGTGAATTATTGACCGGATACGACATAGGCCTTTGAACTCAATATTCAAACCCTAAAATATTTCTTAGAAAGTGTTTCACGAATTTTCAATTTGTGTTTAAAGAGATATCATAAATTCAAAATTTAGAAAGATCTGCTAATTTTTGATTACTACTGTAATTTACTTTATTAACGAATTCTAAATAAATATCCTTCAGAAAGTATGTCTTATTACAAACACTTAGCAACATTCAAGCGACTCCTCTTGAGTTTTCTCCATAAAAACAGTGAAATATAATTGTATTTTACAGATATTAAGTAAACTCGCTTCCAACATTATTACTACATAAAAATATATAACTCCGTCTTAATATTTGAATGTTTAAATTCGTGATATCTTACTCTAAACATTTAATGCCATCAGTATAAGGGGAAATTAAAATATTGTACCGAGTAAGACTGAGCGGTTTTATCGCGGTACCGGTATATTGCGATACGAGGCTTCGCAATACGCAAGCATTACAGAAGTGCCCATCAGTTATTCAGTCTCATAGTCGAGAAGGCAAGACAAAATCATTAGATTATCCACAGGAATGGTTGCGATCCCCAGAATGAACAAAATTCCAAAGTGAGATCAGGTGCCCGGGGAGAGTCAGCGTCTCCTGATTGCATGCAACACTGTCGCAACAGCTCCATGGAAACTTTTTTTTTCAAAAACCGGTTTCTTACGATATTTGTTTATCGTCATATTTTCATGTTGTTTCTTTGAAAATCATGAGTGAATTCGAATTACTACTCAAAATACATCAATAGTACAATTTTCTGGCCAGCAATTTATAAAAAAAAATGTATAACAAAACGAAGTGTCCGTACTATGCTGCACAGACATGTCAAAGACAGAAGTAAATAATCATTCATTTTCAAAATTGGTATACAAATTAGCAAGAAAGACTCTTAGCAGAAATTGCATGTTTATGTTGATATGGATTTCATTTCGTGCGTGAACATCGACGACGGATACGGCTAGCCAAACAGGGAATGCTTACTCCTCCAGAGCACCTGGTCCCACCTCTTCTTCGATGCTTAATTTTATGTTCTATTGTGAGTGCTGTTGAGATTGTTGTCAGGATCTTCTCTATCTCATTAGCAAGTATCTAGTTCATGATTGGCAGATTGTTTGAAATTACAATGTCGTTGTGTCTTGAAATTTACAGACGTGCGCCTTCTCTCTCATTTATTCAATAAATCATTACATCATGGAAGCATTTTAAGATATTTAAATAAAATTTTTAAAGCAAAATTAAAGTAGAAAAATGAAAATCATAAGGAATTTCAATGTTATGAAATATTCCAATTTTCCAATTTTCCAATAATATCGCAATACAAACTCAACCATAGTACCGAGTGCTATCAACTCCGTCCAATAACCGACTAGAAATATTCAAATGAGAAAATACATAATAGGAAGTTCATAGATATCCTATATTTATATGAAATGTTCGATAGGTTCCGAATTGAAAGTCCTGCAAAAAATATGTATCCTGATTATTTTTGGAGAGATAAATATTTATGAATTACATATTCAGAATAGCCAAGACTAATTTTAATGTCCAGGTATTCAGCATCCATAATCTATTTTGATTTTATCGCAACATCAGTCAATCACTTGCAAAACAAACATAAGAAATGTGCTCAGAAATCAACAAGACTGTCTTTTTTTATGAAAAAAGACCAAATTTTCTCAAACTATGCAAACTTTCCAGAATCTCTCCAATACGACTAATTATGGGGACGATGGCTAGATGTTTTAACAAACAAATATTTCTTAATACATAGCTAACATAAAAAGGGCAATGATTAAAACAGGCTGGAAAACAAAGATCGTAGGAAAATAAGTTTTGAATAATTGACACATTTAGGTCAGCACAGCACTATTTCTTACAGTGAAATGTTTGATGATGCAAACGAGAAACCCATTTATGTAAAACCTAATATTGAGAAATCTATCTCATTCCATAGATTTTCAAGTTTTCATAAACTTCAAAATTCATTTACCTTGTTGAGAATTTGATTTCTTCAGCATTTGCATTTCTTTTCACGATTTTTATTTTTTAGCACAGCTTGAGACATCAGAAAGAAGAAGAAGAAAAATTTTAAGTAGAGCATATGATGTTATTTTTAACATATTTTGTTTCAATACAATTAGTTATCAACGTAGCAACAGGAAGGCCTACAGAACAAAGTACCACTAAGGAACAACAATTTTCTAGTTTAGCAGTCGATGGAAACTTTTCAAGTTGCAGTCACACAGAAAGTGAATTAGAAAGTGCCTGGTGGAAAGCTGATCTTCAGACAATTTATATTGTTCTAAGCGTTCACATTAAAGTACCTGTCAACAGTCGTAAGTATATGATGTAATAGAAGAAAGGAGGGGATCTCCAACAACACTCGGTTGCAGCACCCAAAGCAAAACTCCAAAACACCCAATGCAAAAACAGAGAGCAGACATCCATAGAAAGAGACACAAAAGGGACAAGGAACACCAATGAGTTAAAGAAGATCCTGACGACAATATCAACAGTACTCACAACAGAGCACCAGACCGAGCACCATAGAAACATCAAACACAAAAGACTACAGATAAACCAACGAGACCAATGGGTAACCGATGTCGACTTAAGACGACCATCTGTCACGAAAGTAGCAGACGATGTGGTTATCCTTGATTACTATTTCGATTACCCAGAGGTATCGAAGAACGTAGAATTATGATGTAAATAACATCCTCACTGTTAGATGTCCACTCACAAACAAGACCGCAAAACGCATAGGACAAAGTAACACAGATGACTATGTTACATTTTTGAAATGGAAATAAAACGAGGGCGTATGTTATAAAGTCCGTGCTCTGCAGGCTGTAGCGCATTATCCTAGTGTAAGGTGTATATAAACATGGAATAACTGTCACCAGACTGACACTTGGCTTGGCACTTGACCAATCTTAAGAAAAGGGAAGTACCTCCAGGATGACCACCCTGCACTCCCCAAGCGAAACAAACCTACAAGAAAGTGACACATAAATGACATAAATCAGACGAAACTAAAAATCGCAATAATCCACAATAATATTCACTAACATCATACAAAACAATCGAAACAGACGTTCAGAAACATCAAACATTAATGACAACACATAAAAGGAAGTAAACCAATGTGTACCCGGCGCCGACTTTGGACGGCTATCTGCTATTAGGTTATCCGTATTACGTGCGCAAAACGCTATCACTCATCCGAATACACAGATGCCTCCATAGACGCACAATTGTTGTTTTAACATAACATTGGTCTGACCAACTTTCAGATAGGACAGAGATGTCAACAAGGCCCGTCATAAAGTCCTGTCGTCACGATTGGCCAGTGTGTAACGTTGGGAAAGACACTGGTACAAAGCTGTAGATTGGTTCAGTACCCTGCCCAGTGTTTTTGTGATGACGTTCGCTGGGTGAGTGCAGGGTGGTCATTCTGGAGATCATTCCCTTTTCCTTAGGATCATATCCTCGGTAAAGCAGGCGACCGACTATTTTCTTACATTTGTGGTTGAAATTTGATCTGCCTTTGATCCTTATCAATTTGTTTATTAGGTCGCCTTAAAATGATGGCAATGAAATTCCCGATGGTACAAACTCTGTTTCGTCCCGAATTTTGTAAGAAGTTCAGAATAATTATTGTAAAATTTCCAAAATGATTTTACAAGTTTATGATATCTAAATTCTTGTCTGATGCGTTTTTTTTTTTATTTGTATATTTTTATCATTTCAAGTTCGAAACATTTGAGCAAGCTCTAGGCTAAGCATATATGATGAGCTGAGGGATTTAAGTGCCGTGCGAAGGTAATCTTGGAACATCGCGATCAATCCAAGAAATATTTACTATGTTGAAGCAAAAGTCTTCTTTTTTGTCGTATATCTTTGTCTGAATTTCTCCGTAATTGACTTCTCATGCATGATCTCGCTTCAGCTGGCATAGCACGGACTGTATTTCGTATGCCTCCTGTTTTTATATCCATTTACATATCCACCTGTGTTTATTGGGACCCTGCGACATGTTGCCTGTCATATATTGATCTTACAGTGAGGAGATGGTGCAATTGTACGTTCTTCGAGACCTCTGGGCAATCGGAAAAGTGCGAGGGTCATGCGCACGTAATTCGGTTAACTACACCGTCTGCTACTTGCGTGGCAGATGGACGTCCTAGCTAAGTCGGCACATGTTGCCCATTAGTCTCGTTGGTTTATCTGTGGTCTTTTGTGTTTCATGTTTCTATGATAATATAGAAGTGTTCCAACTCTATACCTTCATGTCAAACCAATCAAAATGTCACACAGATTTTTATGCACAAGACACGTGCTTCAGGTATTAAATCATCATCAGTGATGCTTCAAGACAGCGACTTTTAGATTTTTAGATGATGAGTGTTGGTGTTCCTTGTCCCTTTTGCGTCTCTTTTTGTGCGTGTCTGCTCTGTGTTATTGCACTGGGTGTTTTGGGATTTGCTTTGGGTGCTGTTGGAGATCCCGTCCATTCTTTTAAATTATATATAGTTTTTTAATTGACTGTTTTAACATATTTTCCAAACTAAAGGATCAAAAAGGTAGGTGTATTCACTTAAATTAAAACAAGACAAGAACAAAACATTCACACAGACTATTGTGCCTCACACCAGTCCATTGGTTATTATTCAGAGTGCTTTTTTCAATGTTTGCTTTCTCTTTACATACTGTCGAATCGTTCATTTTATGTCTAGGTTTAATTATTGAGCAATCATTTTATTTTATTTCCTTTATTTTACTTTTTTCGTCGAGGTCGAGGTTTATAGTGAGCTTTTGTTAAAGCGTATCGGCAGTCTTTCATATTTCAACATGTTTAATGGGAGCAAGGACTCAGACTACTTGGCTTGTACGGTCGATGGATGAACGATTGAGGTTCTTATCATTTGATTCTGTTTCGCTTCAACATTTCTTGATACAATTATTTTCGATTCGGTTCAGGTTACTGTACGTAATAATATGTTACATAAAAACATGAAAAACATTTCAGATCCAAGATCCTTTAAGAAAGAATATACACATATTTTCTAAACTTAATAAAATAACTTGCTCACTTTAAAGATGTAAAAAAATATCTGGAGTTTCTGAGGTCAATTTTCTTATGGGTTTGTTTCGCTGGGTGAGTTCAGGGTGGTCATGCTGGAGATCCCTCCCTTCAGTCACTGTCACAGAGGATATAGATTTATTGTAGCTGTCATTGGTAGTAATGAGTATTTTATGTTAAACGTCTTGAAATTCAACAGCATCATTCAAAAACATATACCTTTGCAGCATTGACCAGACGTTTCGGGTATTTTACCCTCGTCAGTGATCCTCAATCTAGACAATGTAATATGGCCAAAGAGTGTGAAATTATTATGTCCAAAACTTTTCCTAAGAATTTTAGTGGTATAATTAAAGAGAACATTTTATTGGGTTTTTTAAGTTCGAATTTTCTATTAAATTCTCACTTTAAAAGCTGTTGTTTCAAAAACTTCATAGAATAATTCAAACTTTTTTTAAGGATGGTTCTTCGATGTGGGGATTTTTTATTTTTTTTTTTAATTTTATTTCCAAAAGCTTGCTTCGATCTATCGCCGTGCAAAGTGTATTCTGTTTGTTATTCAACTCCTCCTACTCCACATCTTTGAGCTGGAATAATAAAGTAGGATAACTTCTTGATCATTAAATTGGTGTTTTTATCAAACACAAAAGGCGAAACCATATTTCAAAAAACACATTCGAAAAACTTACGAATTTTGGAAAAATACAAAACAGAACTTTCTCACGCACAAAACAAAAATAGGACAAACGGACGGAGACAATGATTCAAGCTCCAAAGAAGCGCAAAGGACAATTTATGTAAATTTCTAAATGAAAAAAACAAATCTCCAGAACGAGTGCAGATGATGGAGGATCACTGATGAGGGTTAAGTAGCCGAAGCGTGCATGTGCGGTCCATGTTGAAAATTTATCTGTTCTTAAATGATTCTGTTGAATTTGAAGACGATTAACATCTGTACCACTTGGTGAGTGTCACTGCTAGTGAACCAGGAGTCCATGAGAGCATGTGTAGCCAAGTTCGATCGACTCCGGTTGATCGTCTCTTCAACGCGTTCGAAAATTTCTGTTATCAGATTTTCTTGAAATTTCTAGAACGTGGGTCCTGTAGCATCATATCACAACTATTCTGCTACGTCTTTCGGTACATTCTTGGACAAAATAAATATCACACTCTTGGGCAATATGACATTGTTTAGATGGGGGACCACCGATGGGGGTTACATTGTAAGTGCCCGAATCGTGCATGTCTCGTCCATGCTGCAAATCTATATTTTCTTAAGTAATGCTACTGAATTTGAAGACGTTTAACATATATAATTATATCCAAGTAGATAGGACCGAATAGGAAGCCCAAATCCCAACATAATTTCTGTCTTAGTGTTACCAACAGTTTCGTTCATGGATGACCAAATATAATAGTAAATTGCGTCAGACTCACCTATATCATATTAATTGGCAGATCTGTATACAATTTGTTCCATAGAACAAACAGATAGTACTTGAAGTAACTTCTGTAACTCATTGAAGTACTTGACAAACCTGGATAAGTCTTTTTTACTAATAAGGATGTCATGTCAGAGAAATCGAAGAAGACTCAGAAGAAAATCTAAATACATTCGATCCATGATATCCATGACTTTGTGTAGGTTTTATTATTTTTTTCAAAAAGTTGAATTTTCAAAACTTTGGTTTCCTTTTGTTTTAATAAACGTAATATCCACACAATATCACATCAGAAGTTATACATGTACTTTATGAAATATTTGTTTTGCATAACATTAATCATATTTTGGGTCAAATGTGCCATTTGCCCATAGAAATTAATAGAAAAAGAAAAATGATTTAGAACATCAACCACCCCCATGTGAGAGACAAAACGCCACTAAGTCTGATACTTCAGGATTATATCATTGAAAAATTACACAACAAATACAATACAAATTTTCTGCAAAGTGGAGAGGACACCATATATTGACGGTTGTATAATCCTAAGTTTGAGTTTGTCTTGTTTATGTTTATTTCGATGAATTCTTGTAACAATGACGCATACTTTTCTTGAAAGGATCTAGGAGAAGATTAGCTGGATATTCCGTATTAGTATCAGATGCAGGAAACGATGCAAATTACAGAACATGTTATGATTATGGCACACCTGACGCCTTACCTGATGTTACAAAGGTACAGTTAGCTAATTGCAGTAAACCATTACGTGGACGCTACGTTATGATTTACCAGAGCAGGGAACATACTCGTACACCTTACCCTGCAAACTATAGTAGATACGCTGTGTTAGAGCTGTGTGACGTTCAAGTCTTTGTTCATGGTGAGTAAATTGTTGTCATGCCAACTGAAATTCAAAACAAATTTACAATCTCACAAAAATGTTGTATCGTTTTCCCTAAGATTTTTTTAACTTCTGATTCGTCTTCTCTTTTCAGTTTGTATGAGATGATTGTTCATATGCTGAATTTCTATTTTTTCAAGACAGTTTCAAACGAAATAGACATAAACAATATAATACTTTAAAATAATTCTATGTGAACCTCTTTTAAACATTTGTATACGGAGGTAGTGGAAGAAATGGCCAACAACAATCTGCTATATGAATTTAAAGAAAAAAAAGTGTAAAATTTATAAATTATAATAGTTTAAAATTTACAGAAAAAAGTGTAAAATTTACACATACAAGTATAAAATTTAAAGAAAAAAGAATAAAAAACGTAAGATTTACAGAAAAAGGTGTAAAATTTACACATTGAAGTGTAAAATTTACAGTAAAAAATGTTAAATTTACAACACATTTACACATAAAAGGGTAAAATTCAGAAAAAAATGTCAGATTTACAGAAAGACATGCAAAATTTACGGAAAAACTTGTAAAATTTACGCTTACATGTGTAAAATTTACACATAAAAGTGCAAACTGTGCAGGAAAAAGTGTAAACTATACACATAAAAGTGTAAAATTTACTCTTTTATGTGGAAAAACAAATTCAAAAAAAAATATCAAAATGGCACTTATACGCTTCCGTAAGAACGACATAAACGGGAATTTTAAAGTAGTCCATTTCTGCACAGTTTGAATTTTGCGCCTGAAGTCTTCTATACTAATAAATTCAAAATAAAAGTAACCGTTTGATTTTTTTCTTATTCAAACCGAAACCTAAACATACATACAAATATAAATACAAATCAATTCATGCATTTGCTGTGTGAATTTGTAGCGTATGTTTGCTAAATATCTTAAGTATTCCGTTATCAACTTATTAGTACTACAACCACTTCAATCCGTAAGAATGAACTTGAACAACATTTATTGAAATGAAATATCTACAATGAATCTACTATTATATAATGTTTTTCTCCTCCCAATTTTGTGTAAAGCATTCTTTATATTTGATCCGTTCGTAACCATAGAAATTAAAAACATGCAAATACTCTGGATACTACAAGAATAAAACGAGTCAGCTCACGGGCTATATAATCGCAATGCAATAGACCGTGGGTTTACGATGATGGTGAAAATATATAGAAGAAAAACATTCTTTCAAGTAATAATGATAAGATAGAAATTAATAATGATCCAATTTCTGAAAGCTTTTTTTTTCTTCTTAATTAAATGATTTTAGCGAGTCAAGTGGCAACACATAAGCCGGCAAAACAAAACTCCTCCTTTAACAATAATTTCATCGCTAGTAACGTTGTTGATGGAAGTATGGGGGACATGTTCTTGAGAAACTGTAGCCATACTGCTAGTAACAAAAATACAGCTTGGTGGCGTGTAAATCTTGAAAAGCTTTATCTCATTCAAAGTATTGTCATCTATCCTCGACCACACAACGGTAAGTAAACATTTCTTTATACGAAACTGCATTTTATTCTGTTTTATAAAAATACATCAGTATTCTGCATCTTGTTGTTATATGCTTTTACATTTGTTGCTAGCATTACTTTTAGATTTCGTTCTTCGAGGACTCATTTTTTTTTATTTCCTCTGTTTTTGGCCTCGAACATCTTAACAGTAGACATCAATTACGATTTTGATTACAATACTGTCTCTGAAGAAGATATATCGGTATTTCTGTTGATAAAATGTTAGATAGAAAGTTCACTTTCGAGATTGGTGATCTGAAATGTCTGATTAGTTGGGCGTTTCTTACATATGACTCGAATCACAGTAATCGGTTATTAATTTTCATGTTTAATGCATAACATACATAAAGGATTTAATTCTATGAAGAATTCAACCAATGTGTAAATTATTTTACGTGAGGAAGGGTGTGTGTCGTGTGAGGGTGTGTCGTGTGAGGGTGTGTGTGTCTGTAACTTCGCCCTTTGCATACGTTGAATGTGTATGTTATTTTAATTCTTGACAAAGAACGTAAGAGTAGGTACAAATTTATGAAACAGAAAAGTATTCACACGTAATATAGACAAATTTTAGTTTTTGTAATACTCCTATGACTACCAGCATGGACGCTAGAATCAGACTTCGGTTCTTAATTGACATATATAAGGATATTTTTGTTGGCTTTTTTGTAACAACATGAGCGAAAACAGTGTTCGGTACCCGCGCTATCTTATTTTCATATTCATATATAATAAAACGGATTAATTCTCGACATGTATCTTCGAAGGAAGACTCGGACATCAATAGACAGAATCGTTTCCCGTTGGTCTATCAGATGTAATTATTAGATACACTTGCGATGGAAGACAAGCTCCAACACAGTATTCTCTAAGAAAATAAGATTTTTCACAGACTTAGTCTTCCTTGACTTAGTTTGATGTCGAAAAAAGTATGTTTACTAAATATCTTTTTCATACCTAAGAGCGCAGACAAAGTCCTTATCTTCTTATTGACTTATATGAATATGATGATGATAGGTAAAAAAATTATCGTTGAAGTATTATGATAAAATATAAGATTTAAAGTTTCTTATATTATTCTTAAAAGGTGGCAATTGTGAAATTTTCGTCTTAAAATGATTTTGGGTAATACTATTTATTTTTGCAGTAACGGAGACCCAGGGAAGATTCGCCGGTTTTTCTTTATCGGTGTCTGACAGGGAGAATGGACGGTACCATAAGTGTTTTGATTACGGCAACTTTGGACCTGTACCAGATGTTACTGTAAAGCATGTGGTAAACTGCTTCCCGCCTAAACAAGGGCAATACGTTAAAATTGAAAATAAAAGAGATAATGGACCATATGGACCTTACTACAGCAACATGGCGTATGTCAATTTATGCGAAGTTGAGATTATAGCTCAAGGTAAAATGATGTAATTTAAAATGAGTTTAAGAAGATCCTGACGATAATCTCAACAGCACTCACAATAAAGCACCATGTTGAGCATCGACGGACCCCTAGCAAGCTATAGGTGGAATCAGGTGTCCGGGAGGAGTAAACATCCCCTGTTGGCTAGCCGCATCCGCCGTCGATGTTAATGAGTTAAAGGAGATCCTGACGATAATCTCAACAGCACTCACAATAGAGCACTATCTTGAGCATCAACGGACCCCTAGCAAGCTAGAGGTGGGATCAGGTGCCCGGGAGGGGTAAGCATCCCCTATTGGCTAGCCGCATCCGCCGTCGATGTTCATGCACGATAAAGAACACATTATATGAAATACATGCACTGTCTGACGTTATGTCTATATAGAAAGTGCTATGGCGACCATGTCAGGGAATATATTCTAAACACTTACTGTCAAACCCCTCGCGGGGAACTTTTTTACGAGCTCCACACGGCAAAGGGCATAAGTGTGACACAAATGAGTTAAAGAAGATCCTGACGATAATCTCAACAGCACTCACAATAGAGCACTATGTTGAGCATCGACGGACCCCTAGCAAGCTAGAGGTGGGATCAGGTGCCCGGGAGGAGTAAGCATCCCCTGTTGGCTAGCCGCACCCGCCGTCGTATCGCACGAAAATGAACACAGTATATAAAATACATGCACTGTTTGAAGTTATATCTATATAGAAAGTGCTATGGCGACCATGTCCGGGAAATATATTCAAAACACTTACTGCCAAACCCCTCGCGGAGAACTTTTTTACGAGCTCCAAACTGCAAAGGGCAAACAAAAAACGATGAAAATCTTTCCTTATCTATAAACACATATACTCGTATATTCGATTATTGGTGACTTACTCAACTTTAAGCTAAGAGTATCTAAATTGTATTTATGATAAAAACATGCAGTATTAAAATAAAGCACCCGAAAAAAAAACTTTGCCAAAATATCGCGATAAATATGCCTATGAGTGTAATTTTGATAATTTAAACCGGAAGGAAGGAATTTCGGTCAAGGCATCCACAGCAAGACATCAAAACACCCCAAATGAACATGAAACTTTGCCCCTAACCATGCTAACTGGACGATAATACCCCCGCAGTAATATTTTTGGAAAAGTTATCTTGGGATCAAGGTCAAGCATCAATTGTGACCCATGACCCTTGACCATGGTTCAAGGTCATGACACACCCTTAGGTCCCAAGGAACATTTCCGTGAAATATTCTTGAAATCAAACTATAGGGGGAGGAGTTATGCTCCGAACAAGGTTTGATGGAAAGACAAACGGACGAACGGACAGACAGACAGACGGGATGATTCCTATATACCCCCCAAACGTTGTTTGCGGAGGTATAAAAGCAATGAAAACACACAAAAGGGGAAAGGAACACCATATACAGCATCAAAACATTGAGCACAAAAAAACTTCACATAAATCAACGAAACAAATTGGCAAACGGTGCCGACTAAGGACGGTCATCTGCCAGGTTAGTGTTTAAATTAGGTGTTGAAGATAATCCAAAACTAGTAGTGTTCTTTTGGATAGCTCATTACAGAAGTTAAAATCAAAATTTATTTTAACTCACGAGACCCTGATGAAAAATGCTGAAAAAATTACAAATAGGCATACACGGCACTTCGTCTCTTTTTTATTTAATGAATTGTAAACGAAGGACTGTTAATAAACAATCTAAGGAAACCCATTAGTGCCAACCTAAGTGAATTTTTAAAGTCGTTATTACGACTTAGTATGTTGTTATTACGATTTAACTATCCCGTAATTACGACTTAGTGCAAGTACGTCGTAATTAAGACTTTATTATCTCGTATTTACGACTTAACTATTTCGTAGTTACGACTTAGTCTGTTGTGTAAGCCCACTTTAAGTCCTTTGATACGAGCATCAAAGGTTAAGAAATCTGTTTTTTACATGGACCAAACTATAGAGCTTCAAAGTAGCTCAAGTTTGCCAATTTTCTAACTTTATAGGCCGTTGACATGGTACCCAGCTGACCTAGAAATAATTGTTTCGTCAAATTTGTCTGTTTTCATTGGACCCTGACTATGAATGAAAAATCGGAGATCATGCGTGCAGAAATTTTTTAAATGGCTACAGAGAATTGCCCAAAACAGACGCTGACCAAACAGAGACTGACCGACACAGTTTTATTGCATTGTTCGATTTCATATACATGTATCGACGATTTAAGATAAGCATTTGACTCTCAATTATTTTCTTCATTAAGTTTCAATGTTCAGAGTATTGGCAAGACATAAAAGTAGTAAATGTATTTTTGTATTTCATCAACAGAGTGAACCTAAATTGATTCCACACAGTCAGATATAAATCTTAATGTTCGTTATAAATCTTACTCGATTGGATAATGTCGTTTGAACTGAGTATGTGATTTATGTTTCAACTTAAGACAGGAAGGAATCTCGAACAACACTCGGCTCCACATAATACATAGCAAAAAAGCACGTGCAAAGATTTAGTTGACACGCAAAGCAATTGACACATAATGGACAAGGAACACTCAACATGCTCAACTCAACAAAGAAATATCAAGCACAATTAATAGACCATACATAAACAAACGAGACAAATTGGTAACTCGATACGTCGCGTTTTTAATAGTTCTTGCCCTGAACCTTTGATATTTCTATTTGATATTGTTTCCGTCGTATTTCTATGGTGCTGAGTTATTGTCTCCGACTGTTGGTCCGCTTTTACTTTTCTCATTATTATGATCTCTTTTATACATTTTTTCAAAAAAATGATGTGATTTTTGGATTCTGGTTTTTGGATTTAAAAAGATATGCTGGACTTTCATCCACTGATAGGAATTTTTAATTTCCTACAGTCGATAACATGACCATATTACAAAAGTATTTGTGAATTTGTTTGTATTTGAGTGAGTTTGAATTTGTGTAGCGTCGACAAGACGTTATACACACGCTTTTACCCGAAATGCCAACGCGGAACACCCGTGCAATGGCCGTGCTCTGACCGTGATAGACCGCTTAAGCTTTCGCGTCTTACCGCGTCTTCTTCAAGTCTTAATCACTGCCGGAACACGGATTATCACGTGTGTTTCGCGTGCGTTGCACGTCTTTACCACGTACACTGTCCTTGGTTGTTCGCGGTATAAAGGCCCGGTCACACTGCGCTTTACGGCTTGATCACGGCCAAAACACGTTCAAAAAAGGTCATCCGTGAAGCAGACGTTGTTGTGCGCTTTTAAGACGCGCTACAGACGATTTGTAGACGTGCTAGGACGCAGTAAAAAATCTGAACGGCGTTGGACGCGGAAAGAAGTTTTGAACTGCTCAAAATTTTATACCGCGGACAACCACGGACAGTGTAGGTGGTAAAGACGTGCAACGCACGCGAAACACACGTGATAATCCGTGTTCCGGCAGTGATTAAGACTTGGAGAAGACGCGGTAAGACGCGAAAGCTTGAGCGGTCTATCACGGTCAGAGCACGGCCATTGCACGGGTGTTCCGCGTTGGTATCACGGGTAAAAGCGTGTGTATAACGTCTTGTCACGAACGCGTTTAGTTTTAGACGTGGTTGGACGTTGTTAGCCGTGCTTAGGCAGTGTTTCAGCAGTGGAACAGCCGCTGGCGGTCATACCTCGTACAAAGCACAATCATTGCAAAAATTACCACGTACGACCACGTCCAGCAGGTTTTTGAACGTGACATGGACGTGGAGTGCAGTGTGACCGGGGCTTAAAATTTTGAGGAGTTCAAAACTTCTTTCTGCGTCCAAGGTCGTTCAGATTTTTTACCGCGTCCTAGCACGTCTACAAATCGTCTGTAGCGCGTCTTAAAAGCGCACAACAACGTCTGCTTCACGGATGTACTTTTTTGAACGTGTTTTGGCCGTGATCAAGCCGTAAAGCGCAGTGTGACCGGGCCTTTAGATATTATACATATATATCTTGAAGCTCTTCTTCTTTAAGTATCTTAAATGTCTTCGTCCGTTCTCTCAAATGTGTTCTCCTGTGATTATTGCACCGACATCATGCATGGCATCTGTTTTTTCTATATAATAAAATAACCCAATTATATGACCTCAATATTTTCCGCCAATTTTATCTTTTTCGTACGGACTTGTCAACAACTATGGTCTCCAGGGTATCTTAGGGGTTGTCGCATATGCTGGACACATTTTCGACATCTTTTCTTTAACCACCGCACAGAGTTTCACGAAATCTTACGGGAAATAAGCACTCAATATTCAACCTCTTCAAATTCACCAAGTTTTTTCCGATCGGTCAAGAAATATGGCCAAAAGCTCTGATTTGCTGACACATTTTCTTCCCTGCTATCCCTGCACAGAATTTTAAGAAATCTTACAGGAAGCAAGAACCCAAGTTTCTCTACCAAACATTAACGCCAATTGATCATTAACCATGGTCAGCCAGGATCATGATTGGCTAATCGTTTTCTACCTCTCCTCTGTAATTCAACATAGAATTTTATAGAGCCTTGTAGAAAGCAAGTACTTAAGGTTCTCTACCAAACTTTCACCACAATTGAAAATTTAATATGGTCAGCTAGGGTTCTGATTGACTGAATCCTATTCTACTTCTCCTTAGTGACTGCCCTTTAGAATTTCAAGGAAGTGACAAACTGGCCACTTTCTTGCCATCATCGCCAACTAACATAAACGGTGTGGCCCCCTTGTCCCTCTTTTTAATGTTGTTTTTCGTTTCATACATAGATTGTTTTCATGGTTCAATATATTATCAATACATGTATACGTGTATAACGGGAAAATCAAATTCTAATAAGAAATTTGAATTAAACAGAAATTAACAATCGTCGATCGGTGAACAAAATAATACGGAAGTTTCCCAACTCTAAACCTTCCCGAAGAAAATTTCAAACCAATTTCTTATGCACAAGACACGTGTTTCGGATATTAAATCCTCATCAGTGATGCATCCATCAAAAGTCAACTTAAATGTACATGAAAGTAAATACTATCTTGTCGCTGGCCTCGAATAAATAACAACGGTTTGCAACTCTTGTTCAAGGAAAAATGTTATAAATCACATGATTGTGATCTTTCAACTATTAAAACAGACTGCAAAGGTTTAAATGTTTATGACTATTTTTAAACAGATAAACATACCAAATCAAATGCTTTATAGATGCGGATTAATATGAATTAGCACACCAACGATAAAGAGATGTTACAAACCTCCAAAAAAAGGTCGTTTGCTGATTTAAAATGTTATCAAGGTGCCTTAATAAAAATCAAGAAATACCTATCGGTAATTCAGTCTCAAAGTCGAGAAGGCAAGGCAAAAACGTTAGACTTTCCATTAAAATGGTTGCGAACCTCGGAATGAATAATATTACGTAGTGAGACCAGGCGCCCGGGGAGAGCCGCTACTCCTGATTGCATGCAACACCCGCTTCAACAGCACCATGAAAACTTGTCAAATTCGGTGATTGTCTCGATGTACATATTGATGTACTCGTAAATATCAGGTAAATATCTCTTGTTTGGTGCTGATCATATCCATTTAATCGCAATCCAGACTGTCATTGATCATTCTGGAAAGGGGGACCTGATATTCTTTGATTATATCACCGTAGCGACCGAAGAACTTCTTCAAGATTTCAGCCGTTGTGTAATATAACCCTGAACAAGTAGCTTATTTGCAATTCTTCTGGATCTAACGATGAATACTTCGTAATTGGAACAAACCTTGGAGTACCGTTATCTTGATGATATTTTAAATATTGATACATGTAACCCAAACAATGGTTGAACATACCATTTACATGTACATGTACATGCTGTCTGTTTGTATGTTCATTTTACAGTGCAAAGGTTATTTTACACCACAATTGTGCGTTCTTCGATACTTCTGGGTGAACGGGTTGTGCGCATTTGTTTCGTTGGTTGAAGTGTGTTTTTTTTTTTGTGTGTGTGTGTGTGTGTTTCATGTTTCTATGGTGAGAGTTGGTGTTCCTTGTCCATTTTACGTCTCTTTCTGTGTGTGTCTGCTCTGTGTTTTTGCACCGAGTGTTTTGGGTTTTGCTGTGGGTGCTGCAACCTAGTGTTGTTGGAGATCCCCTCCTTTATTTTTAAGATAACAACGAATGCTTTGCCACACCATTTATTCAGAAATTAAAATCTATCTTAAAAAAGAATTCAGTTTGGCTTCGATATATTTAATTTCCATTGTCTTAATGGTTATATCATCTACATTTCCCAACTTTATATAGGGATATGGTCATTACCTATATTTGTCATTGTTAGATACGCTATATCATGTTCACATTTATGATACTTTTATGATACATGTAAAGATTAACAAGTTACTTAGGCACAATAATTTATATAGATATAACACAAACTCGTGAAACCTTCTTGTAATTTTAGGGGAATTACTCGATTCAAATGGGAAAAGCTCCAATCTAATTGATCATTTTAAACTCCATTGCCTTCATTGACTTAGCCCAATATTGACTTTAAAAGCAAAATCACTCAAAATTCAAAACGTAGGTCAATGTCATTTTATGAAAGTTTGATCAGATATACATCCAATATACAATTTTGGTTCATGTACATGTAGCTAAGCACCTTTACTTTGCCCATTGCCAACTTTGAAGATTGCACCCCTTAAAGTTCAATCACAACTAACAAACGCAAAAACATTTTCAAGATCAAGGTCAAACTCAAGGTCAAGGTCAGAACAATACCTGCGTTCAGTTCTTCTCATCATGTTTTGTACCAAGTTTGAAGATTGTACCTCTTATAGATCTTTTACAACTGACCTAAACGCAATAGCTAAACCAAATTGTTGACGCAGACGGACGGATATCGCCATTTCATAAGCCGGATTTTGCTTCGCAATTCGGCTGAAAAGAAGAAAATGCATGCAAAATAGGCCATGTTTCGTTTCCTTATCAGACTACTGACATTAAATGCTTTTGCTGATGTATTGAATAAATGTAAAACTAACGATTTTCCTTAATAAATTATGACAACAATTCAAAGATAAATTCGATGTCCATTAGCTGGTGTCATAAATCAAGGTCGTATCCGAGAAATGAAAATTTAGTAGGTAACTGTTTGATTGTGTGCTTATTCTTTTTAAAGGTCAATATTTCTTGTAGATTGTTTCGATACCTGCATTGACTGTGTATGTAGCGCTTGTAAAGAAGGGTTCTATGGAGTGAATTGTAACAGAACATGCTCACGATTTTGTGGTGGCAACGGGTTATGCAGACATGAAGATGGAAGATGTAAAAGTCAATCTTGTTTGCCTGGTTATCATGGAGAACAATGTGACATGAAATGTCATACCAGCTGCATCGGGAATACATGTGATTTCCATAATGGATATTGTTTTAAATGTAATGGAAATAAATATGGAATAAATTGCAGCAAGAGTTGTCCAACAAACTGTAGGTCATGTAGGTCTGAAACAGTTTGTACCGAATGTGAAAATGGTTGGTACGGAAGTAAATGTGAGAAAAACTGTAGTAATTGTGGAAGTGACAAATGCGAAGAAGACACAGGACGATGTCAAGGAGACCATTGCAAACTCGGATATTTTACTGTTTATTGCAATTTAACATGCTCAGAGAATTGTGTCGGATCATGTGACTTTTTATCTGGAGCATGTAACAAGTGCAATGTCGGATGGAAAGGAAATTTCTGTAATATAGGTACAAGTATATAAAGTTTATTATCCTATCTTTTCAATTACAGAATTATTATTCTAATAGATACATCTGAAATAAAAAATATAAAATATTTTCATCAATCTGAAGTTTATTATCCTATCTTTTCAATTACAGAATTATTATTCTAATAGATACATCTGAAAAAAAATCTATTGTTCTGAAAAATGAAAGTATTCGAACATGAATGAATAGTTTAAATTTAATTTACTCAACTTAAGATAGCAAACCCATAACTACTTAATTCTTGACTAATGCTATGCTACTGGTAAAATGATATTCGGCAACGATCGGTAAACTTTTGAGGCTGTAAAATACAGACAGTTTATTTCAACCGTTTTGTGCAGTTTCTTTTCATGATCATCTGTAGGACTTTATTCTAATTCATTTGATACCAAACATGACTACAAAACTCCAATTAAACGCTCAGAAATAAATTCACAGTCGCACAATTAATTTGTTTTGGTAACCAAAGTTCTTTTTGCTAATAACCTGTTTTGTTTCAAGTCCGATTGTATTGAAATAACCTTTAAAATGACTCCTTCAGAAAGGCGGTCAAACATATACGTATACATTAATGACGTTTTCTTAAGGAATGTTTCTAAAATTCTTTTTGGTAATGGGAAATAACCTCAAAAAGCCGATGCATCCCATAACCAAAAAGAATTTTAGAAACATTCTATATAATTTAATTTTAAGTTATATATAATACATTGCGTGCATCTTATTAGATCTAGGAAAATCGTGAAAATGCTCATTGCAATGTTCCTGTGTAGGGATTATCTCCCTCGTTGCTAATAACAACAACCGACATCACATGAATGGAGGCTGGTATTTGAACGGCGCCGGCGTTTGTTATCGTGCATTTCAGCCCGAGTCACTTGATATATTTTAAACGATGAGAATAGAATGACTCTGGATGGAATGGAAAAGCATATGACAATCAGTTACATGTTTGATAGTAGTAGATTTTGTTTAAAATGCAATCTTTCATCAGCGTGACCTATCATCGCACATACGCGATATGTTTACCAACAAATCTCGTGGTAAGTACTTCATTTAATCGTTTACCTGTTGCTACAATCAATTATGTTTGTATATCTAAAGATGAAAATAGTATAAATAACGTGTATGTTGTATTTAATCATCGTTCTCGAGGTAAAATTAAGTGAATCAAGTATGCATGCAAAATAGGCCATTTTCGATATGTTTTCCAGTCAGACTACTGACATTACATACTTTTGCTGTTGTTTTTTTTATGACGTTACGATTGAATAAATGTAAAACTTACGATTTTCCTTGATAAATTATGACAACGATTCAAAGATAAATTCGATGTCCATAAGCTGGTGTCATAAATCAAGGTCTTGAACGGTCGTATCCGAAAAATGAAAATTAATTATCAAGGTAACTGATTGATTGTGTGCTTGATTATGTGTAATTTTTAAAGGTCAATATTTCTTGTAGAATGTTTCGATACCTGCATTGACTGTGTATGCAGCGCTTGTAAAGAAGGGTTCTATGGAGGGAATTGTAACAGAACATGCTCACGATTTTGTGGTGGCAACGGGTTATGCAGACATGAAGATGGAACATGTAACAGTCAATCGTGTTTGCCTGGTTATCATGGAGAACAATGTGATATGAAATGTCATACTAGCTGCATCGGGAATACATGTGATTTCTATAATGGATATTGTTTTAAATGTAATGAAAATAAATATGGAATAAATTGCAGCAAGAGTTGTCCAACAAACTGTAGGTCATGTAAGTCTGAAACTATTTGTACCGAATGTGAAAATGGTTGGTACGGAAGTAAATGTGAAAAAAGCTGTAGTAATTGTGGAAGTGACAAATGTGAAGAAGACACAGGACGATGTCAAGGAGACCATTGCAAACTCGGATATTTTACTGTTTATTGCAATTTAACATGCTCAGAGAATTGTGTCGGATCATGTGACGTTTTATCTGGAGAATGTAACAAGTGCAATGTCGGATGGAAAGGAAATTTCTGCAATATAGGTACAAGTATATAAAGTTAATTATCCTATCTTTTCAATTAGAGAATTATTATTCTAATAGATACATCTGAAAAAAAAATATCTATTGTTCTGAAAAATGAAAGTATTCGAACATGAATGAATAGTTTAAAATTAATTTACTCACCTTAAGATAGTTAACCCATAACTACATATACATCTTGACTAAGGCTATGCTAATGGTAAAATGATATTCGACAACGATCGGTAAACTTTTGAGGCTGTAAAATACAGACAGTTTATTTCAACAGTTTTTTAACTCACCTGAGCAAAACTCAAGTGAGCTATTGTCATAGCGTCCGTCGTCCGTCGTAAACTTTTCAACATTTTCGACTTCTTCTCCAGAACCACTGAAAAGATTTTCATGACACTTGGTAGGAATGAAGTACTCATTGTCCCATACAAGTGTTGTTGTTTTTCGTCCAGATCCATCAACAGGTGGCACCACCACAGGCAAAAGTAGGTCACAGGGGGAACCCTCCTTTGACAAACTTCTTCTTCAGAATGGAAGCACGTATCGACAAACCGAAAGCATCAGGATGATCTAGAGAGATATCTAAAGAAGTGTTGTTATTTTTGGTTCCACTCGGAAGTCAAATTTTTGACGCGTTTTTGACGTCTTTTCGGACTTTGTCAGAAAGGCACATTTTTGCACTATTTCTTTAAATAACTCAATAAGTGTATGAATTTACACATTCATTTACTGCATATTTATCATATTTAAGTTACTAAATGCTTTGATAAGTATTTTGTTCTAGAATTTAAATGTTTTGATTTTTTATTAATTTTTTTCTTATGTGAAAAGGAAGGGGGGTGATTTTCATACATATTCAACTTCTTCTCCAGAACCACTGAACATATTTTCATGAAACTTGGTAGGAATGAAGTACTTTTGGTCCCCTACAAGTGTTGTTGTTTTTCGTCCGGATCCATCAACAGGTGGCGCCACCAGAGGCAAAAGTAGGTTACAGGGGGTACCCTCCTTTGACAAACTTCTTCAGAATGGAAGCATGTATAGACAAACCGAAAGCATCAGGATGATCTAGAGAGATGTCTTAAGAAGTGTTGTTATTTTTGGTTCCACTCGGAAGTCAAATTTTTGACTTGTTTTTGACGTATTTTCGGACTTTGTCAGAAATGCACATTTTTACACCATTTCTTTAAATAATTCAATATGTGTATGATTTTACGCATTCATTTACTGCACATTTATCACATCTAAGTTACTAAATGCTTCGATATGTATTTTATACTGAAATTTTAATTTTTTGATTTTTTTATGATTTATTTTCTTATGTGAAAAGGAAAGGGGGGGGTGATTTTCATATATATTCAACTTCTTATCCAGAACTGCTGAACAGATTTTTATGAGTATTTTTTCAATCATGAATAGATATGTTTACTGTGAACATGGACCCAAGGCTTGTGGGTTCAAATTCTGTTACTTCTTTTATCTATATTAGGAATTTTAACCCTGGTAACTTTAGTTTCGTATAAGTTGGTACATGTTCATGTATGCAAGAGTTGTCTTTCTTTAATATTGATATATGTTTTTGAGGTTTAATTTTTTTGAATATCGATTCATTTGAATGTTATATATTTCAAATTATTAAATAAGTATGGAAAAGGAAACTAAATAATTTTAAAAAGATGAATAAGTATTTTCAAATTTATCTTGTGAAGACCTAGATATACAACTTTGAAATTACAATATTGAGAGCAGCTCAAAATATTAATGTAAAAAACAGATCTATGTTATCAATAACGCAGTGAAAGGAGGGGGAGGGGGCTGTAACTTTGCTTTAGCTTCTGTATAACTGTCTCTCTCGGGTTACTTAGAAGGGGAGATGATTTTCATACATATTCAACTTCTTCTCCAGAGCCGCTGAACAGATTTTCGTGAAACTTTGTAGGAATGAAATAGTCATGGTCCCCTACAAGTATTGTTGTTTTAAGCTCACCTGAGCGAAGCTCAAGTGAGCTATTGTCATAGCGCGACGTCCGTCCATCGTCCGTCGTCGTCCGTCCGTCCGGCGTAAACTTTTAACATTTTCGATATCTTTTCTGCAACCGCTGCACAGAAACTTCACAGGAAGCAAGTACTCAATGCCCTCTACCAAGTTTGTGTTTTTCAAGCCGATCGGAAATCCAAGATGGCCGCCACAGGCTTTGATTTGCTGACACATTTTCGACTTCTCTTCTGAAACTGCATCACAGAATTTCATGAAACTTCACAGGAAGCAAGTATTCAATGCCCTCTACCAAGTATATGTTTTTCGAGCCGTTTGGAAATCTAAGATGGCCGACACAGGCTCTGATTGGCTGACACATTTTCGACTTCTCTTCTGAAAGTGCATCACAGAATTTCATGAAACTTCACAGGAAGCAAGTACTCGATGCCCTCTACCAAGTTTGTGTTTTTCGAGCCGATTGGAAATCCAAGATGGCCACCACAGGCTCTAATTGGCAGACACATTCTCGACTTCTCCTCTAAAACCGCTGCACAGAATTTCATGAAACTTTACAGGAAGCAAGCACTCAATGCCCTCTACCAAGTTTGTGTTTTTTGAGCCGATTGGAAATCCAAGATGGCCGCCACAGGTTTTAATTGGCTGACACATTCTCAACTTCTCCTTTGAAACCGCTGCACAGAATTTCATGAAACTTCACAGGAAGCAGGTACTCAATGCCCTCTACCAAGTTTGTGTTTTTCGAGCAAATCGGAAATCCAAGATGGCTGCCACAGGCTCTGATTGGCTGACACATTTTCGACTTCTCTTCTATAACCACTGCACAGAATTTCATGAAACTTCACAGGAAGCAAGAACTCAATGCCCTCTACCAACTTTGTGTTTTTCGAGCCAATCGGAAATCCAAGATGGCCGCCACAGGCTCTGATTGGCTGACACATTTTCGACTTCCTCTCTCAAACGGCTGCATAGAATTTCACAAACCTTCAAAGGAAGCAAGTACTGATTGCTCTCTACCAAGTTTGTGTTTTTCGAGCTGATCAGAAATCCAAGATGGGCGCCACAGGCTCTGATTGGCTGATACATTTTCGACTTCTCCTCTGAAACCGCTGCACAGAATTTCATGAAACTTCACAGGAAGCAAGTACTCATACATTTTATCAAGTTTGCGTTTTTCGAGCCTATCGGAAATCCAAGATGGCCGCCACAGGCTCTGATTGGCTGACACATTTTCAACTTCTCCTCTGAAACCGCCTCACAGAATTTCTTGAAACTTCACAGGACGCAAGTACTCAATGCCCTCTACTAAGTTTGTGTTTTTCGAGCCGATTGGAAATTCAAGATGTCATCTATAGGCTCTATTTGAATGACACATTTTTGACTTATCCTCTTTAACTACTGCATATTATGTCACCAAACTTTACAGGAAGTAACTTGTACACCTTGTCCTTCTCAAAGCTTCACTAAAAGCGATTTCCTTCAGGTCTTGACTTTGATTGAAAACATACATACTGTCTCCTCAGGTGAGCTACGTGGCCCCCTTGGGCCTCTTGTTTCAGTTTCTTTTCATTATCATCTGTAGGACTTTATTCTAATTCATTTGATACCAAACATAACTACAAAAATACTCCAATAAACGCTTAGAAAAAATTCACAGTCGCACATTTAACTTTTTTTTTTTTGGTAACCAAAGTTCTTTTTGCTAATAACTTTTTTGTTTCAAGTCCGATGGTATTGAAATAAACTTCAAAATTGCAGTTTCGGAAAGACGGTCAATAATATATACATTAATGAGGTTTTCTTGAAAATTCACAAACTTTCGATGCCACTTTTTTGGGGATTCTCCTAATCGCACTGTCGTCAATTATTTTTACATCGATGTCAACTTTTTTACATCGGTGTAACAAAATGTAATGTAATGGAAAGGTACCTACGCACTATCCATTCTGAAATTATGGATCGACTACACTACCTTATCTTTTTAGTTTCTGACTTTGAAACTTTGACTTGCGAAACGAATAACAATAAATACCATTTAAGATAATGGGATGTATTACTTTTTTTGTAGGGTATTCCACGTTCTTGTTGTCTAAAAATATCCTTTTGACTTTTAAATTGGATTGTTCATTATATTTTTCAAACAAAAAATTTAAAATCTAAGTTTTATACTATGATTTTTCAATGACTCGGGGTATCATCGTTCAAATTGCCTACATAAGTATTTTTTTCTGTATTTGTACAAAGAATATGCATAATCATGATAATGGGGCGTTTTTGCGAAAATGGAAAAAGAAGAAGAGATATTTCCTTCAGGACTTGTTTATACTTCACGCATACGAACGAGACAAGAAAGGAGGGATCTCCAACAACATCCAGTTGCAGCACCAACAGCAAAACACCAACTGTAAAACACAAAGCATACACGCACAGAAAGAGACACAAACAGTACAAGGAACGCAAGATCACAGAGAAACATCAAACACAAATGACTACACATAAATCAACGAAACCAATGGACAATCGGTGCCGACTTAGGACTGCCATCTGCCACGTCAGCAGCATACTAGACTATGTGGTTATTCTGGATTACGTGCGCACAACCCTCATACTTTTCCGATCACCCAGATGTCTCGAAAAAAGTACAATTGTTGTGTGAAATAACCCCCTCACTATAAGATGAACATACAAACAGACAGCATGTATTTGCACTAATATTGGAATCGCAAAATATGTACACTGTTTAATATTCAGACGATTTTTATGATGAGGGTTAATTACTCGAAACGTTCATGCTGCTAATTTATCTGTTGTTAAATGATGCTATGAATTTTAAGACGTAACACATGTACATGTTTTAATGATAACACGATCTTTGATCAAAATGTTTTACTGATAGTGATTTTTTATTGTACTATGAAAATCCTACTACGTACATTTATGCGTTGTGTTTTAGAATGTGGGAATAATACATTTGGAGAGAGTTGTTCAAAGACGTGCGGCAAGTGTAAAGATAACTTGTGTCATCATGTGTATGGAAGTTGTCTTCAAGGATGTCAAGATGGATGGTCTTCAATCCTCTGTAATATTGGTGGTAATTGTTTTTTTATACATCCGTCGTTTGACGGGACATATTACGTTATTGCGATATCCGTCTTACCGTTCGTCCGTCCTCAGTCCGATTATGAAACGCAATTACTCGAATATACGTCACCAGATTCAAATGAAATTTATTGACTGTGGTCAGACTGTAGATTCCCAGGTTCCATCGATTAATCCTTAATGGGATTTAAATATAAATATTGTGAAAATATACAAAATAGTTCAAAAATTATTTAAGGTATCCATTGTACAAAGAAATATCAAGTGTATTATACAGTTAGAACTATGGCATATTTTTACCTTAATATACCTACATGTAATACATGTACAACATAAACATTATTTCTATCATCAATGTTTAACTAGCCAACAGTTGCTCAAGCCAAGGAAACTATAGAGACACTACCCTGCCGAATATAACCGAAGATATCTATACACAGAGATTAGAATGTGGAGAGGAATCAGCCTTTTAATTTTCATATGAATTCATCTAACTTGTCGTAACCGAGTTGTTTATCTGGAAAATGTATCACAATGAGCGTATATTTCTGTGATAGCGAAGCCTTTATTTCCTTTTCCAATACAATTGTTTATAATTTTACTTTGAGCGGAGCCAATGTGTTTGATATTATGACTAATTTGAGACATATACGTTTTTCGGTATGTTTAGGACATAATTTTCACAGATTTTGGTCATATTACATTGTAAAGATTGAGGATCTTTGACGAGGGTTTATTACCCGAAACGTGCATGTCTGGTCCATGCTGTCAATTTATCTGCTCTAAAATGATGCTAATGAATTAAAGACGTTAAACATGGTATCAATAGATAAGCTAAATTTAGATTTATTGAACTTTTCAGAGAATATTACAAACCCACAAGCGATCATAGTAGGAGCAATCGGGGGATCTGTTGGAGGGGCATTGTTCGTTCTACTGGGAGTATTTGCAGTCGTCATCATATTTAGGTATGCATTTATATTCTTTCGTGAATAGCGGTATGACTGAATGACTGCAGTTCTTTGTTGATTTGTATTTATTATAACCATTTTGAATATGTTCTTCGACACATTTATTTTTTTCATTGGCACCACAAAAATGTATTTTTAATTAGTTTTTTTTATATTATGACTTTGTGGACATTGTTCATCGATGTGATATTAGTGTTCTCGTTTTCGCTTTTTTATTTCTAACCTTTCTTTTATATATTCCGATACGACAATGAAAATTCACAATGTTGGTGATATTCTCCTTATCTCAGAAACATCTTTATTCTACTGAATTTGTTCCATGGTTACGATGGAGTTTATAAAAGTGAAAATAATTTCCTCCTTCTTTTTCAATTCACTTTACTTTAATAAATGCTTATATAGTGTACTAAATCATAACGACAGAATAAATATTTCAATAATATTATGATAATTGTTTTCAAAATAATCTTAATGTTCCTAGATAACCGTCCTATGGTATCTATATTTCACAGCTCATCCGGTGTGCTAGAGCATGTATTGATGTTTTGGATTTTCATAGTAGAAATTTACAAATTCCTAAGAAACTTTAAGGACAAGGTTTTAGCATTCACAAAGTAAAGACTTTCTGGAAATTTTACAAAAAAATATTATTGTCAACTTCTTCTGAAATTCGGACCAATACAGGCAACAGAGTATATAACTTTGGGTATTTCACAACCTGCATTTTATGGTGACATAAATAACAAGATAAGAAAAACCAAAGATAGACAACATAACTATCGAAAATGCGTCAGAATTATCAAACGCCTTTCATACCGTAGATATGATCCTAATGTCACCAGATGGAGACATGGCTTGATAATTGACCAATCTACAGTCTTGTACCTGTGCATTCTTAAAACTTGCACTCTGACTGACTGTGACGACGGGACTCCATGACGGGCCCTGTCCAAACTTCTTTAGAGAAGACAGGGCCCCGACCACCTGTCCTCTCTGAATGTCAGTCGGACTCCTCGGGTGATAATTTACATGAGCTCGCGGCGGCAGAGCACGGATTGTATTACGTACGCTCTCTTTTTATATCCATTTACATATTCATCTGTGTTGCTTGGGCCCCTGCGTTTTGCGGTCTTGTTTGTGTGCGGTCATCTGACAGTGAGGAGGTTGTTTTACACAACAATTGTTCGTTCTTCGAGACCTCTGGGTAATCGGAAAAGTGGGAGGGTTGTGCGCACGTAATCCAGGATAACCACAACTTCTGCAATTTCCTTGGCAGATTGCCTTCCTAAGTCGGCACCGGTTTCCATTGATCTCGTTGGTTTATGTGTAGTCCTTTGTGTTTGATTTTTCTGTGTTATGCGTTGACGTTCCTTGTCCCTTATGCGTCTCTTTCTGTGCTTGTCTGCTTTATGTTTTACATTGGGTGTTTTGGTGTTTTGCTGTAGGTGCTGCAACCTGGTGTTGTTGGAGATCCCCTCCTTTGTTTTACTTTCAACCTTCGGAGCTTGAAGTCAAAGAAACTACAGAGACAAATAATTCAGCATACTTTTTGGACATAATGTTGTCCTACGAAACTCACCTCACTCTATGATTAACGTAACGACTTCAATTTCAACGAGTAGCAACATCCCTTCATTGCCTTCTTATGGTGTGTTCATATCGAAGTTGATATGCTTTGCTAGAGCATGTACCAAATACATAAATTTTATTCTGAGAGCTGGGCGTCTTTCAGATAAGCTTCTTAGTCAGGGATAAGTTTCTGACCGACTTACATCGTTACTTAGGACGCTCTACGGTCGATATGGGGAACTCGTCATACACTATGATGTCCCACTCTCTAGAATGGTGGATGATATTCTGTCATAGACCATTTGTACCGTCCAACCAAAGATTATAGTTTATATCTTCCAAAATGGAAGTAACCGGATGTGACAGTTCTACCGAATTGAAGCGACGGGTGTTGCATGCAAGAAGGAGGTGCTGGCTCTTCCTCGGCACCTGGTCTCACTCCCATATAAGAAGTTCGCTTCTTTTCATATGGTAGAGGTTTTTGTTTGTTTGCTTTGGTTCCTTTTTTATCCAGATTTTGTATGCCTTCGGTTTATGATTTTTTGAATTATCGATTTTGTGCTGTATATAGGAATATGGTCATTATCCATATTTGTCATTTATGCGTGTGCCTTCTTAGGATACTTCCTCTCAGGAAGTCCCCTACATTTAACGTAACAGTTGAGACATCGCTGCTTTGAAACGTATCCATACACCTCAAAATATAGTGTTTTTATTATTTATGAATTGGCTGTCTTTGACACATGCAAGAACAAGATTATCCTCCTTCTTGAAAAAAAAAGCTTCGATTTCATTGTAAATAAGCAAATGAGATGCATAAAAAATCAACTATTCACTGCTCGCTGGTGGCGGTACAATACATGTATATTACTTCTAAAACAGCTAGTTGTCTTTGGAGTTCCCTATGTAAAGGCAAACCGATGAAAAACGAAGGTAGAAACGAAGCATGATCTTGTTGAAAGAAGTAGGACATTCTGGTAATTAAAATGAGAATTTTAGGAAATAACCAGTGATAATAAACTTAAAGTTACGCTGCAACTACATGTAACTGCTCTTTTATCAAATATATTGTAGATTGTAAGTAATTTTAAACATGCATTCATGATCTTAACTTAATGGGTTAATTTCAAAACGCTGCTCCGGGTTTAAGTCGTCAGAATAAAATGTAATTTAAAGTATACCTCTTATAGTAAATATAAACAGTTTTTGCTATTTATAGAACACATGAGCTCATAGAAATGAAAATTATTAGCTTCACATGCACATGCATCCAGGTATCTAGGTATAAAAAATCATCATCCATTCATCGTTACATAAACAATAAAATTATTCAACATTTATCTGCTGAGTATACATTTTGAATAGAAGTATCGTTCAGGACCTTCAGTCCTTTGATTTATTTTCTTTTTTCAGACGACGAAACAGAAATGACAGTACTTATATGTTACCAAGCAATTCCCCAGGTAAATGATATGAAAACAGTAAACAACATTTCCTCTTTTAGCTATGATTGTCATCGTTTAATTGCTAAAATTTAACGGAAGGTATTTTATTCCATATTTTCGAAAACCAGAGTTATTTCCCGTTTTGGGACGGTATATGAAATAGAGAAATTATTACGTCATTAAAATCTATGGAAACGGCCGTTAAACTCTGGGAAGTGACGGTACAAATCTGACGTTACCATATCATTTGCATTACGTCATAATTGTGTTTCGTCAGATACCGTCCCAAATGGGGAATAACTGTATTTCGCAAATACTCAACATGGTCCGTGCTGCAAATTGACCCTTCCAAACGCGGGAAAATTTTGATTTTTCCATGACGTCACAATGCAATTCCGATGTTTGACCGAGGTTCGAAGCTTGTTTGTCCGAGGTAAAAGCATTGTGACGTCACGAAATTTTGCATTCTTTTTCCGTAATCGGAAGGGTCAATTCATCTGTTCTTAAGGCATGTCATTTCTGAATAAAGGAATTTCAACAATTTTATGATAACCATATGAAAATATAGTATTCATGTAACTTTATCATTTTATGATGGAAAATTGATAGCTCCGTGATGAAAATCAAGATTAATGCTTATTTGTAAACTAGGTAAAAAATGCCGGAAATTTGTTGCTCAAAATAGCACATTTGTAAAGAAAATACAAAAAGTGTTGGAATGCACTAATTCGATTTTTATTTTACTTTTCTTCGTTGTTATACAATAAAACAGGTTAGAAACTTTGTATTAAAGTTACTGTAGAATTTGATAAAGTGCTATCTTAGGTACCAACTTCACCGATAATTTAACATTTTCTAGATTTAAAACAAATATAACAAAAATCATCAAAGGTAAGGTGAAAATTTCAGAGAAACTGAATTTCAACGATTTTTCCAAACACAGGTACCGGTAAAACGTGCTGTTTGGGAAGACTTTTCAAAATATTGAAGAAAAAGTATATGTCCTGTTGAAATAAGAGAGAACAGACGCTCACAAATAGTGCCATTTTGTGGTTTTCTTGAAAAAGTGTCAGAGCTGAAAATTCGCCTTATTTTGGGTGGAATATTAACAATTTATAATTTGTCGGTATTCATCAGTCATACCTTATAAAAAAAACTTCAATCAATAATATTCCATACGTAAAATAAAATCATGGGTAATTACTTACGTAAAAGAACTCCAAAAAGTTTTTTACAGAAGTTACTGCGAAGCATTTTCTCACGCATACTTCATTCATTTTAGATCAAATTTTCAAACTTGGCCGCTTTAATCTGTCTTATGAATTAAAGTCTTAAAAAGAGTAAGAAATGATACATTGGTCATAATGAATTGAAATATATATTAAAGTCAAGCTCAATGAGTGCTAAAACAGGAGATGCGCAAGAATAGTTCGAAATCGTGACCAATGACGCACCTTAAATGATTCTATTGAATTTGAAGACGTTAAGCATAGGCAGAAAACACCCTATAATGACGAGGATTCAATATCCGAAACACGTGTTTAGTACAATAAAATTGGTAATATAGAACACATATTTCAATATTAACATGTACATGTACATGTAAAAGCAATTATTGAAATTTACATCGAAAAACGGATTAAATTAATGAATCATCTACCAATTCACCAGATAGAACTTATTGTTTCCAACCTATACGACAGTCATTCCTATAGTCAGCGTGTCAGCCTGTCTTTCACATTTAATTTTTATGAATTTTTGCCCTTTAATTGACAATATTGAATTTGTTTTCGATATACTGTAAAAGACGTTTTATTAGCGTGGACTTTATTTTTGCGTAATTTCGCGAGCTTGATCAAACGCGAAAATGAAGTCCTCGCTTATAAAAAGTTGTCCTAAAGAGGAAAAGTAGACCAAATTTGACAAAAATAATCATGGCGCATTTCTTTATATTTTAGATCATCTCGTTTTCAATATGTTTCAATAATGTAGACAAATGACGTGTTTATAAGATAAGTACGCAAAGAGATGGCTATACGAGACGTGGAATTACAGCTAATTTGAAGTAAGCATTTCAGCAATTGATAGAGGGTGATAAGGAAATATACCTATACAGAAAACAAGAACTAATATATGTATTGAAAAATCAGACGATGAGCTTGCGAAATTAAAGTCACGCGAATTATTCTGTCGTCGATTTATCGCGAAAATAGGATCACGCGAATATAAAGTCGTTTACAGTATTAGTTTACCTAATTATCGGAGATATATCCATCAGTTATTCAGTCTCGAAGTCGAGAAGTTTTAAATTTCTTTTAGAACAGATGCGAACCAAGAAAAAAAAAACAATATTTCAAAGTGGCAAAAGGAGCTCGAACGATAAGTATAGAATTCCGCCCAGTTAGGACCGAAAAAAATTTTTCCTCATTAAAAGAAATTAAAACTCTGAATTCGGTGAGATTTTTGCTGAATTTTATGAAAATAGTAATATTTTAAAAATGCGACCTATATTTTGCGTATAATTTGGGTAAAAACTGGAGATTTAAACACTTAAGCCTACGAAAACTGGAAAAGTTTTTTAGAGTATTGTTCCCCACCTTGCTACAGGATTTCCTTTTGATAGAAACTTTAGTTTGACAAGATCTTCCAGTATGGCGAGTAAGATCCTGTAGCAAGGTGGGGAACGATGTCAACCAGGCGATGGAAATATAAAATGGGGGGGGGTGAGAAGGCTCAAAATCTTGAGTAATTATACATAAATCTATTACGTTTTCTTTCAAATGGTTTAGAGTGATGATAATTTGCAATAATTTCTAATATGGTAATTAATTAATTATTTTTATGATGTCATTTTATGATTTGGGTGAGTAGTAAACATTTTGCGACTACATTTTTTTCTTTCGAGATATTCATTCAAACACTTCCAACAAAAAATACTGTTCTCGATTATATTTTATTTTCCTCTATTCATCAAACGCTCCATTATTTGTATTTACGAACAACCACAAAAAATCTCTTTTTTCGATAGTTTTTCGCATACATGTAATACTATCTTTTCGTAATGTAAACGCACTAAGCGCATTCATTCATTGTGAACTATTGGGAGTATGGTGATGGACCAAAAATGTAGTTCTGAATACGGAAAAGAAATACTAGTTTTTGAAGGAGGACAATAATTCTACCGTTTATTAAATCACTAAATGTATGATAACTTAATATAACTCAAAGTATAACGATTTTCTCCATTTTATCTCATCTCATTGAATTTTATAACGTAATACCACGGACTCTAAGGGAGCAACCATTTGATTTTTATGGGGGGGGGGAGGAAGACTTTGCAAAAAAAAAAATTCCGGATCGAAATTTTAGGGAAAAAAATTTCCGTCCCGAAGGGCCGGCGAAATAATTTTTCCGGATCATGAAATTGCCCCTCGCCCTCTCTTCCGACATATCCACTGCCCAGTTAACACTTTTTTGTGTATCATAAACTAAGTATGAAAAATGGAACAAACTTTCTGCAATTTGGAGTGAATAAATCAAATTTCAAAGTCATTAGCACCATAATAGCCTGTCTCCGTTGAGTATCATTTAAGTAAATAGATTATAGGCATCATATGCCATTCAAGAAATCAAAATGAAGTGATCTGCTGGCAAGAGATGAACTAATTCTGTGTTTGATGTTTAATATGGCCGAAAAATCAAGCGAAAAAATTTTCCGGCTCTTAAAATGGCAGAAAAAAAATTTCCGGCTGGCAAAAGTCTTCTTGCCCCCCCCCCCCCCCATAAAATTCAAATGGTTGCTCCTTAAATAGTGGACCCCGCATTGCTTTGATTTCGAATAAATGCCAAGTAGGTTATGTCAATGATAAACATTTGAGCAAATATTAAATATTATAAGTTTTTCTATCCATAAATATGTATTTTATACCTTAAAATAGTTTTAGTAGCCCTAGAGAAGAGTTTTTTTTTATCTGGGCGAATTTCCCGTCAATTCGTGCGAGGTCCTTTTATTGTTGCTTGATCAAAGTCAATATCATTACTATTATCAAAACATACATTTTACATGTCCATAAATATAGTTGATTTAAATTTGTGAATATGTATGTAGGAATGATACAGATCAACCCCTATTGTGTTTCAATTAATGATCCTTTCTTGGACTTCGTACGTTGCATAAATGTTGGTTTATAGATTTCTATTGCTGATATTGCAAATATTGAACTGATTGTAGGTATGTATATATCGCAAAAGTATTCAAATCCAGTTTCATCGACGGACCCATAGCAAGCTAGAGGTTGGACCAGGTGTCCGGGAGGAGTAAGCATCTCCTGTTGGCTATCCGCACCCGCCGTCGCTGTTCATGCCCGAAAATGAAACAATATATAAAATACAGGTACTGTCTGAGGCTATGTCTATATAGAAAGTGCTATGGGACAATGTCAGGGAAAATATTCAAAACACTTACTGTGAAAGTAAGCAACAGAGCTTAGTTTTCCTAAAAAAAATCCTTTTTAAAGAAACATCATCACTCGAAAAAAATATTCCTTGGATTCTAAATTATTTTCAATATAAAGATAAATCGATTTTCTAATGGTTTTTTTCATGAACATGATGGAGAAATGGCTTCCTGAAACAGACCTTACATGAAATTTGGAGTTGCTCACTTTTTATATGTAAGCTTTCTCAAATTCCCAAAAATCAACAATATTGAAAATGAATCACTTTGGTTTGAAAGAAAGGAGGGTATCTGCATTAGGACTAGATTGCAGCACTAATAGCAAAGTACAGAAAAAATGCAAAAACACAGGGGACAAGCATTACAAGAAGCAAGAAAGGGATCTCTGAGTGTTTATTGTCTGAGAAATGCATTTCTGGTGTAACAGATTCAAATTTTATATCCAGGAAGATAATTAGCGACAGAAACTTTCTTCAGTTTCACTTTAGAATCAATTTATACCACTCATTTGCTGTCTTATTTTTATCGAAAATACTTTTGAATTTTAATCTAATATGTATTTTTCTATTTTATTAAGCATCTGCGGATGATCGCGTATATACATCTATTCAGACTCAAAGAGGATCACCTGCCATTCAACAGAGTGAAATGGATTCTATACAGGGAAACTATCAGAACGCTGTGTAAGGAAATTCAAAGAATTTCATTATATTACAGAGCTTCTTAGAGTTTATCCTATATACATGTTAGAATATACTCATGAACTATAGCCGAATCCCTATGTCAAATTAGATATTATTTTGCTTATCACGTGATTCTCTAGCGTGAATATAACGTTTTTTTTTTATTTCAAATAATCTATGTCAGCGTCTTTTCTTATTTTCTCTTTTCAGTATGGAAAACAGTGAGGACAGTACTTACATGTCACCATGCAATCCTCTAGGTAACAAGAAAAGTCATCCTTCAAATTTATGAAATATTCAATTTAGAAAAGAGAGTAATGTTAAAGCATACAAGGTCAATCAATGAAAGCTGTACTGTAAAGGGGATCTTGACATTTAAGCTTTTCATCTTGAATTAATACTGATTTATTTTGATAGAGTTTGTTTTTAGTTGATATATTTAACAAGATTTATGTCCCATTGCCATAGTAAATTAAATGGACCGTGCCTAAGTACATCTCAGACATAGATATCAAGAACTTTTATCAAAATTGATATATTTTCGCTAGAGGCATTGTACATGTACTTTGAATAGGAAAATATAAAAGATCACATGATTTTGGATATTTGGATATACTCCTATCTTTCGACGCAAACGGCCATTTGAACACCTCACTGTATGACAAGCGTGACGACTTCAGCTTCCACATAATTAACATCCCTTTCATGAGTAGCAACATTCCGTCTTTTCCTGCTTTCTCAACTGATACGATACGCCAGGGCATGTTCCAAATATGAAGATTTCATCATTAGAGCCAGACGGCTTGCAAGTAAGCTACTTGTTCAGGGTTATGTTACACAACATCTGAAATAATCATTGAGGAAGTTCTTCGGTCGCTACGGGATGTAATAAAAGCATACGATATCCCCCTTTCAAGAATGATCATTGACATTCTAAATTGTGATTGAATGGCTGTGATAATCACCAAATAATACATACTTACCTGATATGTTCATCAAAATGTACATAGAGACAATTACCGAATTTGACAGGTTTCCATGGAGCTGTTGCCGTAATTGCATACATTGAAATAAACAGTGGTATGTGAATACATCAAGTTTAATACCCACGTCGATATTTTATAACATATTCAGTTTTCATGAATTAAGTTCTTTATTTGATGCACGTATACTGAACTTATTTATTACAGTCACTACTTTTACTTTTAAAAATATTTCGTTTTATCATACTTTATCTAATTATATATTTGTTATTTTTAAATGTTGCAGACAGAAATTATGAGCAAACGTACATGTATAATCAATAGAAAGATATACAAAAGTATTCCAACAAAAATAAATTCAATTGGTTGGGTTTAACTACAAATATTTTTTTTCTGGATAGCTAATGGATGATACTATTCCGAATTCTTTTCAAGAAAGTACCATCCAGTCAAAATAAAACAGAGATATTTTCTGACGATGGCCTCTTGCAAAGCGAGATATGTTATTTGAAAGAATATTCGAAATAATGAAAAAGATATTTGTTCAATAAAGCGAATGTTTTGTTCTTATTTAGCATCGGAGGATCACGTGTATACATCTATACAGACTTCCAGCGGTGCACCGGAGAAATAGATTCTTTTAAAAGAAGAATGTATGGGCGACATGCAAAGACACTCACAAAATGCCGTGCAAGAAAGAGGAGCACTTTATTTAAATACGTACTTTTTACACTTATATTATATATTTTTTTTTAATATGCGTAAAAATGACTACCGAAGTTGGCACCGACCCAATTGGTCTCGTTGGTTTATGTGTAGAAATTTGTGTTTCATGTTACTATGTGATTGGCGTTTCTTTTACCTTTTGCGCCTTGTTCTGTGCGTGTCTGCTCTGTGTTTTTAGCACTGGGTGGTTTTGGGTATTGCTGTGGGCGCTGCAACCGATTGTTGTTGGAGATCCCCTCCTTCCTTAACAAACCTAGAAATGTTGGTCGATGAATCAATGATACCCATGCAAAACTACAAATCCCTTTCTCCAATTCAATATAAGAATAGGAATCTTGTAACGTCGTGCGAGCAATACTTCTTAAAAATAGAATTATGAATTGCTTTTTTCTGTAAGCCTGTTAAATTTCGTACGTCATGCGATATTCGTGTGAAGAAATTAGGTATTTTGCAGCTACATTTGCGTGATACACTGTTTAACTAAGATTTTTTTTTTTTTTTTTGGTTTTCAAAACTTGACCATTGTCGTTGACATTTTCCTTCATTACTCTATCTATCAATATCATTCTTGAATGGATCCTACAGGTCGCGCACTCTCTGTAAAGTAAAAACTAACTTTTCATCCTTAATCGACAGATATGGAGACTATTGATCCATTTTTCTACTTTTATTTTTTAGCAGATCGTCTTTCTCTGTATGAATTTCTCGAAAATATATGTGAATTTCTAGAGAAAAACCCGGATTTGTTAATCCTTCCTTGGTTTGATGAGCTATAATTTCGTAGGGGTGCATCAAGATGAAAAGCGCATTTTATGCATATATGTAATTGATCTTGTAGATAAATAAAATAAACCCATTTGATCAATTTTCACGATTTGAATTTCTCAGGAAACAACAGGGCCGATATGGGGTCTTAATGTACCTTCTCCTTTAAATTCAAAAAATAATACAAGACGGCGCTACAGAGAATTTTGAATTCGAAACACGTGTCTCGTGCATGAAAATGTGTTTGAAATTTTCTTCAAGAAGGTATGGAGTTGGAACACTTCCGTATTATTGACAAAAGCTTATGTGGTTTGGAAAGAAATTTTGATACGTGAAGCGTATAATATTTTTTATTTTATTTGTGCATTGCATTTTGTCTTTACATCGATACTCAGAAAAATAATTATAGTTATTTATATGTATTGTGATTAAATTAATGTTATTTCAAAAATAATTCTTCATTTTTCTAGAATAACCTCTTTTGTTTTAATTACAAGTTAAATTTTTGCGCGCGATTATGCATTATCGATTGACAAACAATATCTATTCAGATATAGATGCAATTTTGCCCCGTACTATTATATATATAGGCGTTATGCGGACAATGTGGAATGATTTAATTATATGTATTTAATTTTCTTTAAAATGATTTAGTATTGTATAGGTCCCTGTGCGCTAGTACTCCGTAGAACAACATCATCTGCTATTATATCAAGGATTACCATCAAATGTCGGTCTCAGTTAAAATCCACCTCAGTCATTTCATAATCGTTCATGATTCATGTGTTGGTATATCTGCTTTGATTGTCTGTTAATCTATATGGTTTTAGTACACGTATTAGCGTTTTAATAGCTTTTCTATGTTTTTGAAAAAAATAGAAATATATTTTCTTATTATCCTTGTTTGAGTTTTCTGTTGGTATGTCCTGCTGTGGTCGGTACATGACGGTTTTGATGGAGATCTTATCGATATCCTAAGTAATAAAGTAGGTCTGTTTTGTACAATCGTTTTTGTTTAATTTTTGTTCATAAGAATACTTGATATTAGAACATTGAATGATCGACATGTATCTAGATTTTTTTTTAATAATGACTTTTTTGTTAAACTGTGCATGGTAATCGATGTATTCTAATTTTTTTCTTGTATTTTAGAATGAATGATCGATATGTATTAAAAGTTTAGTAATTATGATATTTTTCTTTCGTTCTTCACATGTATCGATGTATTCTAATTATTTATTATCTAAATATGTATTAAGATTAAGGTAAAATGACTTTGTAGCTAAGATTTACAAATGAATCCATGTATTATAATCAATTTTTTATTAATCTTAAAAGAATGGATGATCGATATATATTTCAAATCTAAGAAAACAAAACGTAATTTACATGAAAATGTTTCTTTGCTCCTGCAGATAAAGCAACCAACAACACCATAACCATTTGAAAACGTTACTATACTGTCTCCCAAAAGAAACGATACGTGGTTGTACACCAAACAATTTTCAATCAATATTTGAAATATGTGGATTTTTATGATAAAATTGTTTAGTAAGTCTAGTTACTTCAATATGCACAATTTCTTTAGCTGTTCATTCATCCAGAACGCCAATATTGACATTTTCATGATTTGTACGAGCTATGCATTACCACGATATCGTGGTTTAATCCAGGTGAATTAAACACTGTTTTCGATAGAATATGATCTCACAAAACATAACATCACAATTTTTTTCAAAATTTCTCGCCCCACAAAGTGTCAAAATTAATCAAAGAGCTGCGACGTCAAGCAGTTGGAATGATAGAAGCAGGTCTACGTAATTCTGACGTTGCCGCGTAGTTCAGAGAAACGCAAATCATTATTTTTAGCTAGCCGTCACAGGATGATTGGATCATTCATCGGCCTTTAAGACCGTGTATAAGCACCACTACCCAATGTGACGTCACGTCTACGTAATCTCTCTACGGCTCACTCAACAGTAGCGTTAACGTACCAACAATAAAGTAAATGTGAGAGGTATCGGTAGGAGACCTGCAGAAAATGGAATCAAGACTTTATGTCCCTGCAATGGAATCGAATTTACCAAAATTGGACAAATTTGAGATTTTTATAATGCAATCTTTGCTTTTAGCAAAGGTATTGCGTTATGGTCATGTGATGAAATGAACATTTGTTTCACGAAATGCCCTGTTCATGATCTGAATTTGAATCATGCAAAAATTTATAAATGTGCGTTTTTATGTAGTAAATTTATTTCAATTTATTTATATGTAACGTTTCTTTTGGGAGTCAGTATATATATCAACTTTAGAACTTTCGTCTACAAGTACATTTATCAAAAGCAATGAAACTGTTCTCAACATTTTGAGCAAACATAACGGTGAAATTTCTTCATTAAACATATCTTTTTCTAAATTGGATCTTCCTACAATACTGCATACCAAAAACTGCACAAGGCTCCTTACAAATTTCGATACATAGCTAAATCTAGCAACTACTCATCTACAATTTTGTCTAGATATCTGACGTCAGCATTTACGGCGATAAAGGAACACGTAGCAGAATATTGTGAAACTGTTCTAAACAAGAATGATGTAAATTTATTTTGGTCTATTAACAATTCACGGGATATGATTGACAAAATGAAATCTAGAAATTTTCAAGCCAATACGATTTCTTCATACGACTTTTCATATATATACACCACGCTTCCTCACGACAAAATGAACTATCAATTGTCTAAGCTCATTCAATAAGAAAGGAAGGGATCTCCAACAACACTAGGTTGCAGCACCCACAGCAAAATCCAAAAACACCCATGTAAAAACACAGAACAGACACCCACAGAAAGAGACGCAAAAGGGACAAGGAACACCGACTCACACCATAGAAACATGAAACATAAAATACTACACATAAACCAACAAGACCAATGGGCAACCGGTGCCGACTTAGGACGGCCATCTGCCACGTAAATAGCAGACGGTGTGGTTATCCTGGATTACGTGCGCACAACACTCCCACTATTCCGATTTCCCAGATGTCTCGAAGAACGCACAATCATGGTGTAAAACAACCTCTTCACTGTTAGATGACCACACACAAACAAGACCGAAAAACACAGGGGCCCAAGCAACACAGATGAATATGTAAATGGATATAAAAAGAGGACGTGCGTAATACAGTCCGTGCTCTGCCGGCATTAGCGAGCTCATATATGTTTTCACCCGGGGAGTCCGACTGACATTCAGAGAGGACAGGTGGTCGGGGCCCTGTCTTCTCTGATGAGATTTTGACAGGGCCCGTCATGGTGTCCCGTCGTCACAGTCAGGCAGAGTGCAAGTCTTAAGAATGCGCTCGTACAAGACTGTAGATTGGTCAAGTACCAAGCCTTGTGTCCGTCTGGTGACATTAGGATCATATCCACGGTATAAAAGGCGTTTGATGACTCTAACGCATTTTCGATAAATATGATTTCTACCTTTGATCCTTCTTATTTTGTTAATTATGTCACCATAAAATGCAGGTTGTGAAATACCTGAAGTAATATACTCTGTTGCTTGTATGGGTCCGAATTTCAAAAGAAGTTGATAATAATTTTTGTAAAATTTCCAGAAAGTCTTTACTAATTTGTTAAAGCGAAAACCTTGACCTAAAAGTGTCTTTGTAATTTGTAGATTTCTATTATGAAAATCCAAAACATCAGTACATGCTCTAGCAAACCGGATGAGCTGTGAAATATAGATACCACAAAACGGTTATCTAGGAACATCACCGTCAAGCCAGGGGAAATTTACTATATTAAATCCAAAATCATATCTGTTGTCATACACACTTGTATGGATGTCTCCATTTACAATTTTGATATTTAGGTCCAAAAATGGTGTTTCTGTACTTGAAACGTTTGCCTTGTTTGGAATCAATTCTTGTGGATAACTAACATTTTTATACTTTTCAAAAACAGGATTTTCGATAGTAAGAATATCATTCAGGTACCTAGAAGTACCAATGAAACATTTCACATCATCACTTTTTCTTTACTTTTGCAGATTTTGGATAAATTCCTTTTCATACGTGTATAAAAATAAATCTGCAATTAGAGGCGCACAATTAGTACATGTACCCATAGGAATCCCTACAACCCGCTTTTAGAGTTTCTCACACAATCTCACATAAATATTGTCCAAAAGCAAGGACAAGGCAATGCACAGGTCACCACATGTCCATGATTTGTATGATTTGTAATCTGTGGCGGAAAAGAAACCCTTCGATTCAGATGTACAAATATAAGTCCCCCCCCCCCCCGCCTCGATCAAAACACCATTTAATGAGTTTGGACAGTTGACCATTTATTTTGTCGTGAGGAAACGTGGTGTACATATTATAAAAGTCGTATGAAGAAATCGTATTTCCTTCAAAATTTCTTGATTTCATTTTGTCAATCACATTCCCTGAATTTTTAATAGACCAAATGAACATGATGAAGTTGACACCATTTCTGTTCATGACAGTTTCAAAGTATTTGGCTACGTATTCCTTTATAGCCGTGAGTGCTGACGTCAGATTTCTAGACAAAATTGTAGTTGAGCAGTTGCTAGAATTGGCAATGTATCGAAACTTGTAAGGAGACTTGAGAAGTTTTGGTATGCAGTATATTGTAGGGAGATCAAATTTAGAAATAGGGATGTTCAAAGAAGAAATTTCACTGTTATGTTTGTTCAAAATATTGGGAACACTTTCATTGCTTTCGATATATTTACATATGCCCATTCATTTGTATAGAATTTTCACTGTGATTATAGGAGTATAACCGCGGTGGCGTGGTTTGAACTATGACGTCATAGTAACTTGGCTGAATTTGAACTCTGAGGGAACGTAGTAACAGAGCCTTAGCAACGGAGTTTTAAACGTATTTTAACGTCATTTAAGCGTGAAAAAACTGGAATGTAAATATATATATAATAACTGTATTGTGGAATGTGATTATACTGTGATAACCTACAATGGATCCAGGAATTATGAGAAACATAATTCCTGGATCCATTGTAGGTTATCACAGTATAATCACATTCCAAAAGACAGTTATTCTATAAATAAGTATTAGTAGAGGAAAGTTCCGAAACTAAAGTTGATATGTAGTAGCGTTTTCAAATAATTATGGTGTTGTTGGCTGCTTTGTCTGCCGGCGCGAAGACATATTATTCATGTAAATTACGTAACTTGGATTTGAAATATCTTCCAGATTTAGAACTGGGATTTTCAAAAAGATGAGACTTTTTCTGGTAGTTATCTATTCGAATATCGGTAATATCCAAAATGAGGTTTTCCAGTCATTCAGAGTATGCGATTCGACTCCTTCCGATTTACACCATCGTTTGGTATAGTTATCTAAAACTTCCCTTATCACTTCACGACATTTAATCAAATATATCTTGGGTGGAATTCTATACTTAGGTCCATTTTTGAGCAGACCACGGAGCTGTCTGTCTTTGATAATTGAAAAGTCACCTGTAATAATATGACCAGCTGGCTTATATAGATATTCAAGCGTTGCACATTCTCAAGAAGCAGGACATTATTCAAGATTTTTAGGATCTGATGTTACTTGGTTGTAATTTAAAACGAAATTTCGAATAGGTCTCTTATATTTTTAACAAATAAGAGGAGGTTCTAAATTTTCAAAATATGAAAATAATAAATGCTTCGTTACGTCTAACAATGAATTATAAACTAAAGCGAAATCGTTGAATGGCGTCAAAACTGTTAGGGACATAAGCTACTTGGAATTTATGAACACATCAGAATTGTTGTACTATTGAAATTTTGAAGCAAATACGATATCTTCATACGACTTTTCTAATATGTACACCACACTTCCTCACGACAAAATAAAAGATCGAGAGAGGGAAAAACTTATATTTGTACATCTGAACCGAAGGGTAACAAAGTATATTACTTTGTGTATTTCACAACCTGCATTTTATAGTGACATAATTAACAAGATAAGAAGGATCAAAGATAGACAACATCACTATCGTAAAGAATCGTCAGAATCGTCAAACGCCTTTTATACCGTGGATATGATCTTAATGTCACAAGACGGACAATAGGCTTGGTACTTTACCAATATACAGTCTTGTATCAGCGCATTCTTCAAACTTGCATTCGACTGACTGTGACGACGGGACTCCGTGACGGGCCCTTTCCCAACCTCTTTAGAGAAGACATGACCCCGACCACCTGTCCTCTCTGAATGTCATTGGGACTCCTCAGTTGATAACATACATGAGCCGACAGAGCACGGACTGTATTATGTACGCCCTCTTTTGATATCCATTTAAATATTCATCTGTGTTGCTCGGGCCCCTGCGTTTTGCGGTCTTGGTTGTGTGTGATCATCTGACAGTGATGAGGTTGTTTTACACCACAACTGTACGTTCTTCGAGACCTCTGGCTAATCGGATAAAATGGGAGGGTTATGCGCACGTAACCGAGGATAACCACACCTTCTGCAATTTCCGTGGCAGATGGACGTCCTAAGTCGGCACCGGTTGCCCCTTTGGTCTCGTTGGTTTATGTGTAGTTCTTTGTGTTTGATGTTTCTGTGTTGTGCGTTGACGTTCCTTGTCCCTTATGCGCCTCTTTTTGTGCTTGTCTGTTTGTGTTTTTGTATTGGGTGTTTGGGGGTTTTTCTTTGGGTGCTGCAACCAAGTGTTGTAGGAGATCCCCTCCTTTGTTTAATATGTATGAGGGAAATCTAATGTTGCACCATGAAAATATCTAGATATAAATGCTACAATAATCTGAAGGTATAACCTTTTCTAAGCGTGGACTCATTTTAATCTAGTATACTAATTTTCATAATATGAAATCAACTTATCATAGACACATATGTTTGCATGATAGCAATAAACAATGGTATTCAAATATTCAGTTATACAATCAAAATGCAAATTATTGGTAATTCTTATACACCCGCCTATCCAAAGGCAAGGTTACATCGTCACTATTGAAATATATGTTCTTTAGTACCAATTTTATAGTACTACACGTGTTTCGGATATTGACTCCTCGTCAGTAGTACATGTACTTAATGTCAAACAATTTCATTTGAATAAAGCCCAATTGAATTTTCCTAACGCCATCTACAATATAAACTTTTAATTTCCTCTTGCCAAAAATGAGCAGCTCCAAATTTTATGTAGGATGTATTTAGAAGCGTTTTAAGTTAAAAATATTGCTAGGAAGTCGTTAGATTGTAGGCGCAAGGAGCTTAGTTCATAACATGACCGAACAAAATATGCCAAAAGAAAGCTAAGGACAGAGATATGCAATGAGAGAGATACCCCTTTGTTTTAGAAATTTAGATCTAATTTGATGACAGAAAATTTTGAATATATTTCAAGGTGAGTAATTGGTACCGCCTTTTAACAACCCACATGTTATAAAGAGGAAACATGTAAGTTCACAACCCTTAAATTTTTACCGATTCGGATACATATAGGTCTGCAGGGATGCACAGTTGTTGTATTTATAAAACTACAGTTCACTTTGTACAGTAACATTACAAACAGGACGGTATAACTTTAAAAGGTAATAGGAAGAACAATGTTGCATAAGAACACATGCTCACAGTACTTTTGAAATAGATTAATTTTATATATTTATGTCTTTGTCTCAAAACTATGCATTAAAAATCATGTATCGAACATGGCAATATCTGCAAACTCAGAGGTTACAGGAACAATTTTTAATACCTTTTGTAATTTAAAAAACATCAATTAAGATTTGATTTCAACGATTTTAATTAGTAAATATTTTCTAATGGAAATTAAACCCTTTTCGATTGCATTGGTTAATTCTGCAGTCGGATGAAGGCTCAAACGTTATATCTACCCGAGGTGACGTTCTCCGAGGTTGATATGACATTTCAAATCTGATTAAAATTCGGGTTGAATTTTAATTAGATTGATCAACTACTTTTTACGGAATCAACTGAAGTTGCGTTTACTTATGATTTTTTTAATTATTAAATACATGTAACTAAACATCATTACGTGTACAAGTAGTGTTGTTTTTAACAAATCTCATAGTTAAATGTCACTACGATCGTTTGGATCAGGTTTCCTTCCCTTTACCAGATCGAGAACTTTATGGTTTCGCTGACTTTTGGGAGTTCAAATCTATTCGTATTTACTCGTTGTTCTTTTCCTTATTTTTTAGATTCTAGCTACTGATAAACTAGGGTTTAACTGTAGAAATTTATAGTCTTGTTCGGCTGTCTATCAAGTACATCCTGTTAATCTTGAAATACTTTGTTTTGCTTATCCTTTTTCCGCTTGGATTAAATCCACTTAAACCTTGTATAAAAATAAGAGAAGTATCTTTGTATATTTTGATGAACCAGTTATATGACATATGGTTAAAGGAATAGTATATTGTAGGAAATATTCATATTTTTGTCAATCAAAATTGTTTCTGGAAACCAGTATACCATATTTGATTTGGGAAGTTTATTCCATAGAAAATACAATCCAATGACAAATATTTAAATATGTGCTAATAAGTCTATTCATGTTGGCAATTGCTATGATTTTATATTTTAGTATGATATATTTGCTTATGGAAGATGAATCATTGATCCTTTTTATAAGGATAGTATCCCCTTGTTTCTATTTTTTCTTTTATTAAGTGTCAATCAAGAAGATGCCAATATAATATTCATGATCTTATCTAAAGGTCAGAATCTAGGATTTCGTTTGTAGCATTCGCTTTTTTTTTCATATCCTAAATATCTTAAATTTTTGAAACCTCCTTTTTCCGTTTCAATTCATCTCAATCCAATCAATTATTTAGAATACGAAAAGGCAGACGAAGAGCTCGGATTGAAATATAATATTAAATATTGGACGTCTACGAGATGAGCAGAGAGGAATAAAAGTGAAATGATGATCTACATATTTACTTTAATTTAACTGACGAGGGTTAAGTACCCGAAACGTGCATATCCGGTCCATCCAGCAAATTCATCTGTTCTTAAATGATGTTATTGAATTTGAAGACGTCTAACGTTTGTACCACTTGGTTGGTGTCACTGCTGATGGACCAGGAGTCCCCAAGGGCACATGTAGCGAAGTGCGATCAACTTCTGTTGATCGTTTCTTCAACGCATTCTAAATTTTTTGTTATAAAAAATTCTTGAAATTTCAAAACTGGTCCTGCTGCATTATATCCCATCCATCCTGCTGCATTTGTCGGTACAATTAAGACATAATAACTTTCACACTCTTTGGTCGTATTACATTGTTTAGATTGAGGATCACTGATGAGGGTTAAGTACCCGAAAGGTGCATGTCTGGTCGATGCTGCAAATTTATCTGCTCTCAAATGATGCCATTAAATTTAAAGATGTTTAACATTAAAATTTTGCACTACTTCTTGAGGGTCACTTTTGGTGGAACAGGAATCCCCGGGCACATGTAGTCAAGTTCGTTCAACTTCGGTAGATCGTCTGTCTCTTCAACGCATTCGAAAATTTCTGTTACCAAAATTCTTGAAATTTCTAAAACATGGGTCTTTTAGCGTCATATTCCACCCATCATGTTACGTCGTTCAGAATCTTAAGATCATAATCAATAGAAAATGCAAAAGAACATAAAGATACCAAGGAGATCCCCAACATGACGGCACAGCTGGTAGCGTAGTGGTTAGCGCGGTGGACTACGAATCCATGGGTCCTGGGTTCGAGTCTCACCGTCGCCGATCATTACAAGCCATTGTAACATTTGGCAAGTTACTTTAAAATGAACCAAATTGATAACATCACTATATCTATCATAGGTTTATGTATATTCATTATTCAATCAAAGGAGGATGGATGAGAAATATTTTTAAAAAAAAGTTTCAGATCTACAAAAAATGAGGACACAACTATCTGATATAAAAATATGAGCAGAACGAATGGTATAAGAAGAAAAACTCCAGCAGGATTCGGTTGAAGCATCATGACCAAAACATCAACACCAAAATACGAATGCACAGAGTGGACATTAGCTGGAGGGTCTGTTTTAAATAGTTCGGATTTCTCTAACGTAAGTTATAACCCATGAATTTCGTTTAACGAAAGGAATATTATTTCACTTAAAGTGTCTTATAATGTAGAGCTGATGGATACAGAGAAATTATGAATTGTTTAAATTCCAATCAAATTAAGGTAAATTTTACAGCGATGACACTTTTATCAAGAAAACCACAAAATGGTACTATTCTTGAGCGTTTGTATTCTCTTATTTGAACACGGACATACACTTTTTCTTCACATTATACTGTATGTTTGAAAAAAAATCGTTGTTATTCAAGAAGGGAGGAGATCTCCAACAAGACCTCGTTGCAGCATCAACAGCAGAACACCAAAACACCCAATACAAAAACACAAAAGATGAGTACAGCACGAGACGGAAAAGAGACACACGACATGTAAACATCAAACACAAAAGACTACACATAGACCGACGAGACCAATTGGCAACCGGTGCCGACTTTGGACGGCCATTTGTCACGCAAGTAGCAAATGATGTGGTTATCCTGGATTAATTCAGTATCTCTGATATTTTGACCTAAACTTAAAAGATTATTGTGTGAAATCATGAAAAAAATGATTAAATTTTGTGAAGGTACCTACGGTGAGACTTTATCAAAATCAAGTTTTATATTAAGTCTCTAACCTGTTTTATTGAATGTTAACAAAGAAAACTAATATTAAAATCAAAAGACTGCATTTTCGCACTTTTTGTATTTTCGATGCAAATGTAAGCAACAAATTCCCAGCATTTTAAACCCTGTTTTCAAAATAAGCATATGTCTTGATTTTCATCACGGACCTATTAATTCTTGTTCATAAAATTATCAATTGACATGAGTCCTATGATTTAATATGGTTTTCATAAAATCTTTGAAATTCCTTACTCAGTCTGTAGAAATGACATGCATCGGCTACCCCAAAATTAAACTTTGTTGTAAATTTTAGAGCAAAACATATCTATATTTTGAGAAAATAATTTTTTTTAAAAAGCCTCCTCGCTATCTAACACATTGTAAATGCAAAAAAAAAAGATCATGAAAACTGGTAATTTTGTCAATATTTCACGACAAATAGCTTAATTCATTATCATTTTCATTAGGATAACATCGAGCAGGATGGTAAACAAATTTTTCCTTTTCATACACTTAAATATATGCAAATGTAAATATGTATCAAATTATAAAAATTGTTCAAAAGCTCGCTCGATATGAACCCTTAGGAAGTTTGTTTAGCAGTATCCATCCTTCGGAGCTTGAAGTAAAAAAAAACTACAGACAAATAATTCAGCATCCTATTTGGACATAATGTTGTCATACGACACTGATGGTCACATGAACACCTCACTCTATGACAAGATTGACGACTTCGACTCCAATTTCAGCATCACAAACTTTTCTTTTCTGAGTAGCAACATCCCTTCATCGCCTGCTTATGGCGTGTTCATATCTCTGTTGATACGCTCTGCCAGAACAAGTACTAAATGTATAGATTGTATTCTGAGAGCTAAGCGTCTTTCAGATAAGCTTCTAAGTCAGGGATACGTTTGTGACCGTCTAACATCGCCACTGAGGAAGTTCTACGGTCCATATGGGGAAGTCATCATACACTATGATGTCCCACTCTCCAAGATGGTGGATGGTTTAGACGAATTTGTACCGTCCAACCAAAGATTATACTATATGTCTTCCAAAATTGAAGTAACCGGATGTGACAACTCAACCGAATTGAAGCGACGGGTGTTGCATGCAAGCAGGAGATGCTGACTCTTCCTGGGCACCTGGTCTCACTACCATTTCGGGAGTTCGATTCTCTTTATGTGGTGGAGGTTTATATTTTATTATTGTTTTTGCTTTGGTTCCTGTTTTATCCTGATTTTGTATACCTTCGGTTTATGAATTATCGATTTTGTGCTGTATATAGGGATATGGTCATTATCCATATTTGTCATTCTAAGAATATTGGTACAAATTTATCACTTTATTGAATTATAAGATTTTGTCCTGAAAGGGGGCGACTTTACTATATAAATCGTACATACCTGTAGTCCTTTAGTCTACTTTTGTTCCCCATTTTATCTTTAAAGTCATCAAAAGACAAGACTTAGTGTGATATCCCAAAAGTCATTTACTCTGTTGCAGTAATACATTTGATCATCAAAGACACTGAGATTATTATTTTTTTCATAAAACTTTCATAAAGACCTAATTAGTTGATTTTAATATTCTAGCGTATTGAATGAGTAGGACTTTTTGTTAGATATTAGGTATGATCGGAGATTTCTGAATATGATGAACAGAAGCGTTGAATAAACAGTGATGTGACCCCTCGCCCTCTCCTACAGAATTTAATATTGACGTACGACATCGAAGAGATATCCAACAAGATTACAGTGTTCTGACCACAGCTGACCACCTACAGAATAAAGAAAAAATAACGATTTGACAAAAACGACTTTATCAACCAACAAAGGACAACGAGGCATACAACAAATCCTTCACTGAACGGTCTAAGAATCATTCAAAATTAAAAAGACATTAAAACAGAAAACCCGAATGGCACTAAAGACGCTGATTCTCCCCGGACACCTGGTCTCACTTCGAAATGCTGTTCATTCCGCTCAGGTGGGAATTCTCACAATTTGGCCTTGCATTATTGACTTTGACACTGAATAACTGTTAGGTAATTCTTTGATGTTTACTAAACAAAGAGTTGAAGACCATTGTTAACTCGTTTACGTTTACAGCTTCGGACGGCTATTCGGTATGTTTGTACAGTTGTTTGAGTCATAAATGTTACTCCATGGCTATTAGACTTCGTATTTTCTTATGACCATTGGAAAGATAACAATAATCAAAGTGTAAGCGTTGTGAGTATTACACATTCTCTTAAAGGGTGATTAACGGCATATACATGAACACGTCTTCACAAAAGGCAGTCAAATGTAGCAACCATGTCACGTGTATGCGTTATAATATGTTATATAATAATAATTCAATCTCAGAGTCGAGAATGCAAGGCAAAATTATTAGAATTTACATTTGAACAGTTACGAATCCCGGAATAAACCATATTCCAAAGTTAGAACTCGTGTCCAGGGTGAGTCAGCATCTCCTGTTTGCATGTAACGCCCGTTGCAACAGTTTCATGAAAATTTGTCAATTTCGGTGATCGTACACTCAATGTACTTATTGATGTACATATCGTGTAGACATGTCTTGTTTGGTGAAGTTGACAGCCTTCCGATAGCAATCCAGAATTTCACTGATCATTATTAAAAGTGGAATCTCATATGCTTCTATAAGATCTCGTAGCCACAGAAGAACTTCCGCAAGAAAAGTAATTGGTTTCGCTTACTGATTAAACATCATATTATATCATGAGCATTGAATGTACCGTTCACTTGAACTAAAAACTTATTTATAAATATCGTCTGATTTGACAACACTATAGTATGTTTCAAACATGTAGGATTATTTTAGTGAGAAATTAAATCTATTTTCAAAATTTAAACGAAAAAGACCAAGCTCCAGAATCTACAAAAAATATGGAAATTTTGTGTAATACCATGTGCTAAAAAAATTACGTACTTTAAAAGACATAGTTATTTCAATTTAATATAACAAGAGCATTATCCGTCTTTTCAGTTCTTGTTGAATGGTATTAAATCGTACATTGTGATAAAATATATTTCCAAATCGTACATTGATATAAAATATATTTCCACTGAACTTTATACTGATAAACAATGATTTGATCCTGCTTCTAAGTTATTACGTTTCCGTGACTACCGAGAATTCGGAAGGAAATAAATTCGATCCTATCTATAAATTAAGTTTTCTCTCAAGTGGTAAGCATCAGTATTACCAAAGAGTACATTGGTATTATACACACAATACTTATATTTCAGATGCTTTCCTTTCCATAGAAAAATCGTAAGATTTTATATTGCGTAAAAATTGCTCAACATCAAATGAAGTCCCTGCCTCCTTAGGGAAATTAAATAAGGTAAGAATATTTCTATATTACACAATAATTTAATTCAAGCTGCATGAGTTATCTTTTTCACTTTCATGTCCAAAAACATATTAGTTAATGATTGCAACAACATGTAAAAGAAACACTGTACAATACTCAAAGACTACTGAAGGTATGCACGTGATGCGATTTAAGCACTCTAATTGGTTCTAACAAGTTCGAGACTTACTTATCTGGTTTATTGCTGACCGTCTACAAACAAAATAAGTTATTTATTTTGTCGGGGACTAAATTATCCGATTGTTGTCTTTGTAAACCTGCAAACCTGCAAGCCATTAGTTTACATTCGGATTTGAAAATGGGTGATACTGCGATTTTCTCTTACAGGCAAAGTAGGTGTCCGAAATATTAAATTTTTAAAGATATGGACATAAGAAACATGGTTTATCACTTAATTTAAACATATATTAAAGGAACAGGGAACATAATTGAACGAAAATTGCCGTTTTCACGACTCCTCGAAATCATATATACGGCAATGGCGAAATTGCTGACGGTCTACAGAGATTTATACGGCGTGCACGTAACGCGATGTGAGCACTCTTATTGGTTCTTACACTATCGAGGCAAAATAAAGAAACAGCCCCGACCAGTCGAAAGTTTAATATTCGCTTTCAATTCGTAAACGAATTGAAAGCTTTTTGAAAGTTTAGCTTTCAAAATTTCGTCAGCGATTGCTTTCAAAATTTTGAATACTCAAGAGATGACGAAATTTCATCAGCGATTTTTCGTTAAGTAATTTTCGTCAGCGATTCCCTAGCTTTCAAAATTTTCGTCAGCGATAGCTTTCAAAAATTTTGAAAGCTATAGTTAACGAAATTTCGTCAGCGATAAGCTTTCAAAAAATTTGAAAGCTATAGTTAACGAAATTTCGTCAGCTATAGCTTTCAAAATTTTTGAAAGTTAATCGCTGACGAAAATTTCGTTAACTATAGCTTTCAATTTTTTTGAAAGCTAATCGCTGACGAAAATTTCGTTAACTAGCTTTCAAAATTTTTGAAAGCTTTTCTCGTAAGCTATTTTGTGTCGAGAAAACCAAGATGGCCGAAATCAAAACAATCATCTTCATAATTTGCTTGATGAAATAGTATTACTTATGATGTTTATTCAGATTAAATTATGAAAATATATATTCTTGGATTAAATTAAATATTGTATCTTGTTTATTTTTATAAGTTTATTTGAAGATTCCGTGTTTCCCAGATCGGTGTGTTCCCCATACACCTACTTGGTTAAAATAACATAATGTTAATTGGGGGTGAATGGGGCCATCAAAAGGGTATGCTTTGCACTAATTAGTTACCTGAATTTACCTGTATTTGTATTACCTGTAAAAGTATTTCATCTTTAAGTGTATATATGAACAACTTCCATTCATCTTAAATCTAAATGTATATATATACAATATACCAGAAAATTTACATCTGATCGGCCAAATTCTGACTAAATGAGGGGAATTTATATCCAGTGAAACCCTGCTTCTCTGTGACTGTCGGAAGCTTTGAAAGATATTTCAGAATCGGTGAATTTTTAAAGTGCCACGCCGATAAAGAGACGGCTTCTTTCATCCTCTAAACTGTGCAGAGGAATTCGCCCGAGGCGTGCTGCAGCCATTGCAAAAACAATATGGCACCCGAGCGTTCAAAAAGCTTTCAAAATTTTCGTCAGCGATAGCTTTCAAAATTTTCGTCAGCGATAGCTTTCAAAACTTTCGTCAGCGATAGCTTTCAAAATTTTCGTCAGCGAATGCTTTCAAAATTTTCGTCAGCGATTGCTTTCAAAATTTCGTCAGCGATTGGTTTCAAATATTTTGAAAGCTCCGAGATGACGAAAATTTGAAAGCTCATAGCTTTCAAATCTTTCGTTAACTAAGATTAGTTAACGAAATTTTCGTCAGCGATTTTTCGAAAGCTTTTTAGAGCTTTCAAAATCTCGTCATCTCAGTAACTTTCAAAAAATCGCTGACGAATAGTTAACGAAACTTTCGAATTTAGCTTTCAAAATTTCGTCAGCTCGGCGTTAAACTTTCGACTGGTCGGGGCTGAAATGTACACCGAAATTCAAAATAAAGCACAAGTTAAAACAGCAATTTCAATACGATAAAAAGATCCTCAACCAGACTTGGTTACAGTACTCATAGAAAACTACCTGGTGCGAAACACAGCGTACACACGCACGGCAAGAAACGTTAAATAGACATGCAACATAAAACACCAAAATATTACACATAAACAAACGAGATTAATGGGCAATCGAAGCCGACTTAGGACAGTCATCTGCCACCCTAGAAGCAAATGATGTTGCTTTCCGGATTACGTGCATAAAACCCTCCCACTTTTCTCGTTTTCTAAAGGTCTTGAAGAACTCTCAATTGTAGTGTAAATAATCCTCAATTGTAGTGTAACATAAGATGAATGATTGTACGATGTTCTTTGCTTAAGTTACTTAAGAATTTTTTTTTCAAGAGATGCCCTAAGATTGTGCTACGAACTGCACATTGAAAGACATTTTCAAAGAGGGTTCTTACATGCCTACAACGTTACAATGATAATATGGCTACAAAACACTTTCGATATTAATGGTTTTATCTAAAATAATTTAGTATGCATTCTCTTTTTTTATTATTTTTTTTTGTTTGTCTTTCATACCACGGGGAAAGCACATGTACACCAATGTAGTGTTAAATGTGATCAAATTATAAATTCGAATAGTGGCATACTTCTCTGTGATGGCATATTTCTGCCTCCCACATGCAATATATTTTATATAGATTATGTAGTCATGCGACTTATTTATGTCAATATGCAACCTATTTATGTCAACATGCAAGATAAATATGTTGACATACAGCACACAAAATTGTACACTTAATCTATATAATTATGCGCTTTCAAATCCAAAAATAGAACAAAGGAAGATTCCAATTCTATTTATAAAGCGAATCCGTTCACCAATTAGAGGGGAGTAAATCTTAGAACGGAACGACTGGGTTGTCCAATGGCAACGTCTCTCTTAATTAATGCATTATGATATCAAATTTTACAAATCGGAAATTTAACGATGGAATAATGACAAATTATGACCAAATAAGTTATTTATCACTCTCTAGATGTTGACTGTTTGAAACTAATTTTGTTTTCGAAATTTATTCACATTTCTGTCTTCCGTTTGAGGCAGTTACAGTGCGGTGAAATCATGAAATGTTGACAGTGTTAGTTTATGAATTTTCCCACACTGTGTACTGTCTATGTGTGGCCTATTTTGGATTTATTACAAACAACGTTGAATGTTACAAGAAATTTTCATTCGAAATATCCGTTGAATGAAGAATGTGGCATCAATTGACAGAGCTGCGCCTCCCTCTTTCGCTTGTTGATGTCGTATTCTGTAATCGTCAAGACCCCGTCGCTGAAAGAGGTAAGGGATCAATTGGGATTATTTTAGTAATGAATGTGGTTTTTTTTATGATGATGTTCTTTCTTTCTGTATTGTATATCAAAACTTGTTGATATTCAATTCAAATTCATCCGCAATGTTGGGCGTTATGACGTCACACTGTTAATTATTCGGAAATCAATAACAATCGTCATGAAGGCTTTATCTCAGGCAATTACAGTGGTTGTGCATATATCTTCCTTTAAGACGATAAGGTTATACTAACTACATGAAAACAGGCAAATATTACCCAAAACTTTTAAGTTTATGCAGTAATTTCTAGGGTCAATGAAAGCGTGTCAAGGTTATGTTATTGTTTCTATGCACCAATGTCGAAAAAACAACACTTAGCCTAAAAAAAGAAAAACAAAAAATGTTTGAGGATATGAAATGTTTCTATCGCACATTATGGTATCCCTTTAATATTCTCAATAATTATATATTTTTTTTTCTTTTGAGAAAACTAAAAAAAAGCCAGAAATATCAACATAGAGTCACAAAAGGCCGTGTCACACTACAGCGTTCTGGACAGCGTGTGACAACGTATGAATTTTTTTTTGCAGCACAATGCCGAACGCTGAGATCGGTTATAAAGGATCAAAAGAAAGTTGCTTTCTGGGCGTTTGCATAACGCACGACCAACGTGTAACAGCGACTGCAGAACGTTTACTAAGCGAGTGTGTAACGTGTTAGTAATGTATGCAAAGGCCCCTTCACATATGGACGAAAGCCCTCCGACGTCAACTTGCGCAAACTGGCGAATAAGGTTTTTGCAAAATTCGTTTCCGTTTGCATATCAACGTTATACTTCGTTGTCGAATTCGCGCGGATTCGTTTGTGAGCGTCTTGATTCGTTCCGGTTAGTTCTGTTTGTCGTTAATTTTTGTACATGTTCAAAATTTCTCAGCGAATAAAATTTTCGTCCATCATTCGTAAATATTCGTTATGATGCGTTATAATGCGTTAATCATTCGGTATGCATTCGTTATATGTTCGTCGAAGTTCGCAAGGGACTAGAATGTGACCCACTGTTTTGCATATTACACAACGATTTGCATTCCAGGCGACTGAAAGCGCACCTTTGCGATATTTTACTTATTGGTGCGACCTGTAACGAATAGCGACGATGCGTAAATAATTCAATTGGAATTAAATGGCGAATAAAAACGAATTATTGCGATAGGTTGACGATACGAAACGAACAGCAAACGTTTTAGTAATAATCATTAACAAGGGTTACCACTGCATACGAATAGCAACGAAAACATTCGATGGCTTTATGAAACATCTTACATATTAATTTATTTTTATTGTGGAAAAGGAATTGTTCTGGAAATTACTTGTTCAAAATTGAAGATACACAACGTATGGTTCTTCAGTGTACGACTGCAATAGCCCATTAGGAAGTGCTACGGCAACAACTCAACATCTATCAGTATATCACATGCCGTATCAGATGGAGAAGAGAAGCAAGAGCAGGTCGTATCTTGAGAAGACCATGGCTGCATCACGACATCTGGCGCAAATTTAGAATTTATGATCAACTCATGGTTGAGTTCAGGAGAGAAAATTCTAGAACCTTCAAGAAGTTTGACTTTTTGGATGCGTATCACTGCTTCTGAACCAAGAAAAAAAATAGAATTGATAAAGAAAACTATACTTCCAAAACAATTCAATCTTAATGAACTTCTGGTTTCTGAATGGCCTTGGCCTTCAAGAGATTAATAAGAATTTCATGTATTTGTTAATTTATTTTTCATATGAATAACCTAAAACGACAAGTTCACATTTCTAACCTTGACCTTTAATCCTAAAATTACCTTGAATATCTTTGAGGGAAAGCTCAGATCATGCAAAACATTTTGTGAAGTCTGCTGAATTAGTATTTTCATATCCTATATTATCATTGGTTAACAAATGACCTTGATCTTTAAGAAATTGCCCATTTTAGTGACATGTCAAAAAGCTCACAATCAAAAACAATTTGTCGATGTATGATGATAATAGGAACAGCCTATACATAAGAAGTTGAGTGTAATCCCTTCTTGATAATAATTATAACTCGTATGTAATCATAGAACACATGGTTGTTTTTTGTTTTTGTTTTTTTTTTTTTCTAACATTGTATAATATTCTTTCATAACCGATGATTTTGGTGCCACTATAATATAACTATTAGCGTAGTTTTTTTATTCTACAAACGCTTCTATGGAGATTTAAATAATACGATCAACTTTAACATTCTTTAAAGATGCAAAAGTGAATCCCCAATGGATAAGAGATCAGTTGCCTGGGCAGAGTAAGCATTTCATGTTTGCTGGCAGCATTCGTCACGTAGGCTTTGCAGAAGTTAATCGTCTTCAAATTCAAAAGCATCATTTAAGAACAGATAAATTTGCAGCATGGGCTTTGTATAAATGTATAAATTGGTCTACTATACTTATAATACAGTGTATGTTACAAGATGAAAATGATAAATACAGCGCCTTTTAAAAGCACCGCCTACAATGTATTCTACATTGCCTTCCGCACTTGTACTGGAGATAAGTTGGCTTTCGTGTTATTTCAGTATCCATAGACTTTCTATTGTGGTTTTTGGATAAAGGTTTCTGCTTTTGTATTTTACTTTCATTCAATGATTTTGTTATTTCATAAACTCTATATTTACGATATACAGCAATTTCAATGCGTCGAGTTGAATGAAGAATTTAGAGTTTTCCCAATTTTGTAAATCTTCGAAACTAGCAAAAAAGAATGCAATTAAATAATTAAATAGATAATGTGAGATTCAATATATACAAAGATTTGAGAATCAACTAAACAGTTGTTAGATGGGACAAATAAATGTTAATGAAAAGCTGGTTTACTTGTTACTATTTCGAGATATTCAGTACTTGGTTGGCCTGGTAAATTAGCACCAAAGGAAAAAGGAATAACGGTAGAGCATCCCTCAGGTCTCAGATATTCATGTCTCCAAATTTACACCTTTCACAATATTTTCATTTCCATATATGCAAAGCTTATGTTAGAAAAAAGGTCTTATCTGGTAAATTGATAAATTTGTTGTAACAGTTCTGGATGGTTCTAACCCAAAATGTCTTCCAACATTGAGGACATCGAGATGATATATTAAAGTGTGTATGTTATCGTTCCAAATAAATCTTCAGTGACAAAGTCAGTCATTCAAAATTTTACCCTTGGTTCAGTTGGTTTTTTATGTTAGTCCCCTTGCCTTCAGAACGAGGTCGATGTGGTTTGAAGATTTCATTGATGGATCCATTAAAGATAGCAGTTTCTGAAAACAAGTAAAATATACTGATTTTCATAGGGCGCAGTGCTAAATCGAGAGACATATCCCCTGTAAACATGGCGAATATAGAAACATGTGACGAATTCAGACTTATAGAATACACAATGACATGCTTTAGTGAGGGAAACTAGGTATGACACAAGGAATTGTTAAGTTCAGGATAAAATGCACATACGATAGAATTATATTAATCTAAATATCAGTAAAGCTTCCAACTCGGCCTACAGGACAGAAATTTCTAAATGCGGTACACCGGACATGTTAATTTATGATAATGCATACTTATCTTTGGTATTTGAAGCCAAAATAAGTCGACATTTAGTGGTGTATTTATCTGGAACATATAGCCAACACAATTACTGTATATTTTTTATATTACATAGTTGTATAGAATTTCGTTTCTGTTATATACATTTACATGTGTAACCATTCTTTTGTAAGGTGGGTTTTTAAAACAATTCCATGAACTGATATCGATCATTTTCTAAATAACAGCAAACAGGGAAGGGAAATATTTCACCAATGAATTTCATTCAATCTGTATCCATATATATAGACTATAATTCATCAAGAAGTTTAAGCTGGTTTACTTGTTACTATTTCGAGATATTCAGTAATGGTTTGGCAAGGTAAATTAGCACCAAAGGAATTAGGAATTACGGTAGAGCATCCCTCAGGTCTCAGATATTCATGTCTCCAAAATTACACCTTTCACAATATTTTCATTTCCATATATTCAAAGATTATGTTAGAAAAAAGGTCTTACCCGGTAAATTGATAAATTTGGTGTTCTGGATGGTTCTAACCCAAAATATCTTCCAACATTGAGGACATCGAGATGATATATCAAAGTGTGTATGTTATCTTTCCAAAAAATTCTTCAGTGACAAAGTCAGTCATTCAAAATTGTACCCTTGGTTCAGTTGGTTTTCTGTTAGTCCCCTTGCCTTCAGAACGAGGTCGATGTGGTTTGAAGATTTCATTGATGGATCCATTGAAGATAGCAGTTTCTGAAAACAAGTAAAATTTACGGATTTTCATAGAGCGCAGTGCTAAATCGAGAGACATATCCCCTGTAAACATGGCGAATATAGCAACATGTGACGAATTCCGACTTATAGAATACACAATGGCATGCTATAGTGAGGGAAACTAGGTATGACACAAGGAATTGTTAAGTTCAGGATAAAATGCACATACGATAGAATTATATTAATCTAAATATCAGTAAAGCTTCCAACTCGGCCTACAGGACAGAAATTTTTGAATGCGGTACACCGGGCATGTTTATTTGTGATAATGCATACTTATCTTTGGTATTTGAAGCCAAAATAAGTCGAGATTTAGTGGTGTATTTATCTTGAACATTTAGCCAACACAATTACCGTATATTTTTTATATCACATATTTGTATAGAATTTCGTTTCTGTTATATACATTTACATGTGTAACTACTCTTTTGTAAGGTGGGTTTTTAAAACAATTCCATGAACTGATATAAATCATTTTCTAAATAACAGCAAACAGGGAAGGGAAATATTTCACCAATGCCTTTCATTCAATCTGTATCCATATATATAGACTAAAATTCATCAAGAAGTTTAAGTGGATCGTTCCTTCCTTGTTACTGATCTGTGAACTTTTGAAAGTGCTTCATGAGGGCAAATTCTATTCAAAGGCCTGCATCACAAATTATAAAGGAAATATCGAAAAGTCACAAATTGTATACTTTCTATTTTGGTATATTTAATTATACTACTTGATTTACCCTACAGGAAGTTTGGAACCGCGCAACTGCACAAGACAGATACACAGGATTGAAAAAAATTAAAGCAGAGGGCGCTTATATTATATATTTAAATGTTTAACAATTACTTGCTAGATTTGCTATCCGTAACGTCTTCCTACGCATTGTTTTCTTTCAGTAGAATAAAGCAGTATACTACGTTCACTGCGATTGAATTATTAAATGTTTCAAGTGTATCAATTACTTTCTTTCCAGATCTGTTGCCCAAAAGAAATTTAGTTTTTGGCCTTTTATCAATTTGGCATCATATATTACTTTCCTATTTTGAAAACTGGAAACTTGCCTTTACATCCTTAACATCATCGAAATTAAAAGATGTTGACATCGACGGATCGGATCGGGCTAGATCCGTCGGTGCTCATTCAGTGATAGATTTTATTTTAGTATACTACATGAAATTAATTTCGATCCCCATACATTGTAGTGTAGATACACAGGATTACAAAAATATCAAATTAGAGGACACTACTTAAATAAATTTTACTGTGGCGGAGAAGTACCACTGATGAGGGTTATTTCATCAGGTGTGTTTAAACGTGTTTGAAGTGTTGCAACGAGTTGAAACACCTCAGTTTTCATTTTTTAAGTACCCGGCAGTTATTCCGTCTCAAAGTCGAGAAAGCAAGGCAAAATCATAAGATTTTCCATAGGAACGGTTGCAAACCTCGGAATGAATAACATTCCGAAATGAGAACAAGTTCCCGGGAGAGTCAGCGTCTCCTGATTGCATGCTACACCCGTCGCAACAGCTACATAGAATCTTGTCAAATTCGATGATTGTCTCGATGTGCATATTGATGTACACATCAGGTAAGTATTTCCTGTTTGGTGAAGATAACAGCCATTTGATCACAATCCAGAATGTCACTGACCAACTGATCATTCTTAAAAGGGGGATCTGATATGAGTTTATTATATCCCTGTAGCGACCGAAGAACTTCCTGAAAGATGATTTCAGCCTTTGTGCAATATAACCTATAACAAGATCACTGACGAGGGTTAAGTACCCGAAACGTGCATGTCTGGTCCATGTTGCCAATTTATCTGTTTTTGAATGATGCTATTCAATATGAAGACGTTTACATTAATACCACTTGGTGAGTGTCACTGCTGGTGGACCAGGAGTCCCAGAGGGCACATGTAGCCAAGTTAGATCAATTTCGGTTGATCGTTTCTTCAACGCATTCTAAAATTTCTGTTATCAAAATTTCTTAAAATTTTTAAATCGTGGGTCCTGTAGCATCATATCCCACCCACTCTGCTACGTCTTTCCGTACGCTTTTTCGACAAAGTTACTTTCATACTTTTTTGGCATATTACATTGTTTAGATTTGAGGATCACTGACGACGCGGGTATGTTAAGGCGTCCCATGGAAAAACCATCACCTTTATCGCACCTTTGTAATGGACACCTCTTTCCCTCAATAAAATATACTTTAATTAAAAGTATTATTATGTACTTTACAGAAGGAAAGTCGAGGGTCACTGGCGAGTTCTGCAGGTGTGTTGAAAGTCACGTGATCGCTGTTTATAGCACATGTACATAGTACGAAAAAGAAGCACCGAGCGCAAGTTGTTCCACTAATTTCTCAGTGATCTTATGGTTTATGTTGTGTAGAGAAATGTTCAAATTTCATATATCTTGCTACGACAAGTCGTGAATTCCATATATTTATGGATTAAATTAAGGAATTATATGGCGCTATCTGGTTTTTGCGTTACACCTTCAATGACTACGTCCTTGTATAGGTTTGATATGAAAAAAATCAAGTTGTCGTAGCGAGAACTATATAGATAAATCATGAAAGATTCGATTTACACCCAACTTCTTTCAATTTATTTAGAGGAACAACTTGCGCTAATCTATTTCCTATGAGTACCCCCAAAAGTTCTCCTTCTGAGAACCATTTCAAACGTTCAAGTGATGCGCGATTAACAGGGGGAGATAATTTCTCAAAAATACATTTCAACGAAATTTCATATTCTTCTGTCTCTAAATCGGCATATTCAAGTGAAGTCGTCAAGAATTTAATTTTTCTTGAAGAATTTGAAGAGTAGAGTGTCAATATTTATTATAATATGTTGATGAAGACTTTAAAGTAATGTGCAAATCCAATAGAAGTCATAATGAAATAAATGATATAGCCAATGCAGTAGATTCTACGCTTCATTCAAGAACCCTTTGTGCGCCCCTCTGTTTTCCTATATTTATCTGCGACAATGTATTTCAAGTTTCTATTGATTTCAAACAAATTCATGATTTGATTTTAAAAGCATCATTTTAATTAAAGGTACGGTGTCCCTGAAAATTAATTAATTTTACAAAATTTCATTATGCAAAAATCTGTCTTTTCAAATTAAATTTTACATTCTCATTTGCATAAATTCAAATTTTCATGCGATTCTTACGCATATATTCGCAGTTATAACCGTTTGAAAACGTTCTTTTTAATTTTGGGTGCGCAGCTCCAATTCTTGTCACTAGTGCCACCTACAATATAATGTGTTTTTACAACAGAGGTATATGGAGATTTAATTTTACAAATTCCACAATATTATGGTCGTTACTGCATATTTCTTAAATAAAACTTTATATGGCTTCTTTCTTCCTCAATCTATACCCTTCGAAATAATTTTTTTCGTTTTCAATAAATTTTTTTTCAGGGACACTGTATCTTTAACTGTTTTATTATTTTATCACTATATTTATAGCTTTTATCACTATATAGCCAAGTCTTTCCGGTATATTTGTACTATCCATTCATTTCAACTTTTTTCTTTCCTTGGAGGAGGCAGATGCAGCGTCAAGTCTTCTGAAATTATTTTTCGTCAACCATCTTTTTCTTTTATTTACACTTTTAAATTATGCTGGTGATAATACAGGTCCATTATAAAGTAAGGGTGAAACGTTTACACGTGTACACGGAGCCGTTTCGTTTTTTGACTGTAAACGTTTACATAATTTCTAAACGTGTACACGGACTACTGTACATACAATAAAAAGATATTCTTTTATATCGTTAATATTATTCTAAAAATTCAATACTTGTATTGATTTCCTGAAGTCGCGAAGCCAGTCAATTGATTCTTCATTTAACCAAGGACTTATAAACTGTTTATAAGTCTGTTATGGGTCAGAATACCCCAAAACGCCAGCAAAAATCAGACAAAGACAGAATATAAATTTACAAGTTTAATTATGTACAAAATATATATATTTGAAATGATTACAACTTACAATACAATGTCCGGATCAAAGTGTCCGTTACGGTCCACAAAGTCTATCGAATGTATGGTTTCCGGTAATCACAAACTTCTCGAAAGATCGGTGTCCAAACGTTGTTAAATGGATTAAAGTCTCAACAAATAAAGTGTCCCAGTATATCAGAATAGATGAATGAATCGTGTCTACGAATGTGTACGAATGTCTCCCTTAACACAGTTCCTCAGAGGTATTTATACTTAATAACAATGAATTAACCAGAAGCTTCTAGAACAATGACTCATTACAAATGATTAACAATAGAGTAAATTCTAGAAATCACAGTCATGTGATGATAATGATGTAACAAAGAACATACTGGAATATTCTCTAATGAAATAAACATGACATAGTAAAATCTAGAAAGAATTATTATGAAATCATTAAATAACATGACTAAGTACATGTGTACCTACACATAAAGTAAAACTAAAATAATTCATGACCCACAACACCTCCCCCCTTAAAAAAAGTTTGAATGTCAATGAAAACTTAGGTGGTAAATTCTGCAAAAATCACTCATGAAACTCTCGATAGTGCATCTGCAATCACATTGTCTTTGCCCTTGATATGGTTAATAATGATATTGTACTCTTGCAACAATAAACTCCACCTTGTAAGTCTTTGATTCTTGTTTGACATTTTGTGCAAAAATGTGAGAGGGTTGTGGTCAGTATACACAAGAATGGGATGTAGAGTAACATTCAAATAAACATCAAAATGTTGTAAAGCTAACAATAATGCAAGACACTCTTTTTCAATAGTAGAGTAATTCTTTTGACATTTTGTCAATTTCTTAGAAAAATAACAAACAACTCTATCTACACCATCATCATTTTCTTGAAACAAAGCAGCCCCGATTCCTACGTCACTGGCATCAACAGTAAGCTTAAATTGCTTATCAAAATTTGGAGCTGACAGGACAGGACTATTCATAAGAACACATTTGATTTTCTTAAAAGATTCGTCACAGTCATTGGTCCACGCAAAATTCACTCTCTTTTGTAACAGATTGGTAAGTGGACCAACAACTGACGAGAAATTTGGACAAAATTTTCTGTAGAATCCTGCCATTCCCAAAAATCTCATTATCTCTTTCTTATTGGTAGGAATCGGGAACTTTGAAATAGCTTCCACCTTGGCCATGATAGGAGTAACAAAACCTTGACCTACTTTGTGACCCAAATATTCTACAGTCGCATGACAAAATTCACTTTTCGCAAGGTTCACTGTAAGGTTTGCTTTCGCCAGTATGTCGAAGAAGGTACGCATGATTCGGAGATGATCATCCCAGGTGTCGCTGTAGATGATAACGTCATCGATGTACGCCTCGCATCCTTCGAGATGATTTAGGAGCGAATGAATCATCCTCTGGAATGTGGCTGGTGCGTTTTTCATACCAAAGGGCATTACTTTATATTGGTATAGCCCATCTGGAGTCGCAAATGCCGATATTTCTCTGGCTCTCTCGGTAAGCGGGACCTGCCAATAGCCTTTGAGCAAGTCAAATTTACTGACAAATTTTGCACTGCCAATTTTATCGATACAGTCATCGATTCGTGGGATCGGATAAGAGTCAGTTTTGGTGACTGAATTGACTTTTCTAAAGTCCGTACACAATCGGTAAGTTCCGTCTGGCTTCGGAACAAGAATACATGGGGAACTCCAATCACTATTGCTGGGTTCAATAATGTCATTTTCAAGCATGTATTGAATTTCTTTCCGCATGTATTGAAGTTTTATCGGGTTTAACCGATAGGGATGCTGTTTGATAGGTGACGCATCACCTACAATGACGTCATGATGAGAGCCATTCGTCTTTTTTAGAACGTCCGGAAAGATTGTCGTATATTCCCGCATTAATTGGTGCACTTCCTCTTTTTGATGCACGGTCAGATGTCCGAGTTTCACTTCCGGACTTGTTAGAATTTCAGAATTCTTTAAACGGACACTTTGAGCGAAGTCTTTTTCAACAGTCTCTTCATTACATTCCGGTTCAACACAATTTTCAAATGTATTTACATTGGCCAAAGTGGAAACTGGTTTTACAAAATTTCGGTCACTTCTATCAAAATACTCTTTCAACATGTTAACATGACACACTCTTTTTTCTTTTCGCCGACCTGGTGTCTTAACCACATAGTTAACATCACTAATTTTACTCTCAATCTCATAAGGACCGAAATATCTAGCTTGCAAAGGATGACCAGGGATAGGCAAAAATACAAGAACTTTATCGCCTGGTTTAAAAACTCTGTTTCTAGCATCTTTGTCATACCATGATTTCATTTTCATTTGTGATGTTTTGAGATTTTCTTGAGCTAATTTGCAAGCATTATATAATTTCTCTTTGAAATTAGACACGTAGTCTAAGAGATTCAAATCGCTAGTCTCAGTCAACCATTTTTCCTTTAATAACTTCAATGGCCCCCTGACCGTATGCCCAAAAACTAGCTCAAAGGGACTGAACCCCAGGGACTCCTGAACGGCTTCTCGTGCCGCAAACAACACGAGATGAACCCCTTCATCCCAGTCTTTTCCATACTGGTGACAATATGTTTTCATCATAGTTTTAAGGGTTTGATGAAAGCGTTCAAGTGCCCCCTGGGACTCAGGATGGTACGCAGAAGACTTATACTGCCTGATACCTAGCTCATGCATAACCTGCTGAAACAATCCTGACATAAAATTGGAACCCTGATCTGACTGAATAGCCTTGGGAGCACCTACGAAACTGAAAAACTTTGTAAGGGCCTTAACTATGGTCTTTGCCTTAATATTCCTAAGAGGTATGGCTTCAGGAAACCTAGTCGAAGTACACATAATTGTCAGTAAGTACTGATTCCCTGACCTAGCCCTAGGCAAAGGACCTACACAATCAACTAACACCCTACTAAAAGGTTCCTCAAAGGCTGGAATGGGTTGGAGGGGAGCAGGTGGTATAACTTGATTGGGTTTACCTACCATCTGACAACTATGACAAGACTTACAAAACTCAGACACATCTTTTCTCAACTTAGGCCAGTAAAAGTGACTTAAAATCCTATTATAAGTCTTATTGACACCTAAATGACCTGCCATGGGTGTGTCGTGAGCTAAACTCATGATGTCCCCGCGATACGCTACTGGAACCACTATCTGGTGAACGACCCGCCACACTTCATTAGGGGGTGCATCGGGTGGTCTCCATTTCCGCATAAGGATGCCATCTTGTATGTAGAAGCACTCTCCGACTTTGTCCGCTTCTTCTCGGGGAAGGGCCCTCTTGCTTAGTCGGATGATCTCCGGATCTTTAGTTTGCTCGGAGAGGAGCTGCTCACGGCTTAAGGCATCTGTATCTCTGTCTAATGGCGGATGGGAATCATCACCAGGTACTGTCGGAGACTTGTCAACATGAAGTGGTACTGACGTCTCAGGTACGCTGTCATCAATGGTAGACATGAATGTGTCAGAAAGGTCTATATTTTCGGAGGGATGGTCCTCGTTAAGTGCAGGAGTACGCTCAGCCTCTTTCAGTCTTTTCCTGGCCATCGCCCTGGTAACTGCGCAGGCTGGGTACAAGTCGTCGTCTTCATCATCGGACTCGACATCGGACGTGATTTTCTCACAAACAATCGGATCGGCTACAACTTTGCCGCCAGCTAAATCGTTGCCAAGCAACAAGGAAACGCCTTGAACGGGAAGAGTAGGTCGAACACCTACGATAACAGGTCCAGTAATTAAGTCTGACTTCAAATAAATTTCATGAAGGGGAACATCAATGACGCCTAGCTCCACACCCTGTAATAAAACTGACCTACCAGTAAAAGTGTGCTCAGACAAAGGCAATGAACCCTCTAACAATAAAGTCTGGGCAGCACCAGTATCTCTCAAAATCTGAACAGGCAACGCTTCGCTAGAATCACTGAGTGAAACAAATCCCTGTGACAAAAAGGGCTTATAATGATCCTCCACAAAATCATCAGAACTGGACTTAGAACCCTGAATCTCAGGAGTGTCAGAACAAATCGAATCTAAGGCTTTCCTATCATTTCTAACAGACGCACAGGCCTGTGACTTAAGTTCTTTTTTCTTCTTAAGCTTCAAACACTCACCAATAACATGACCTTTTTTCTTACAATAATTGCATGTAGGAAGCGACCCCACCCCTGGGGATGCCTCAGAACGCTCGGACCTAGGACCGGACGTAGAACCACCTTGAGATGGTGACTGGGAACTAATGGACGACTGAGACTCTTGTAAATTTTTCTTTGGAACATCTGACGTTTTTGCGCTATCGCTAGATTGAGTTTTTGACACAAAATTTTTCTTATGAGTGAGAGCATACGTATCAGACAAAACAGCGGCTTCTTCAAGAGTTTTAACATTTTTGTCTTCCAAATGAGTTCTTAAATCTTGATGTACACACTCTTTGAGCTCTTCTATCAGAATGATCTGACGCAAATTGTCAAATGAATTGGGAATTTTCTTAGATCGAAACCACTGGTCAAATAAATCTTCTTTTTCTCGAGCAAATTCAACATATGTTTGATTTTCAAACTTTTTGTACTTTCTAAACTTTTGTCTGTACGCTTCAGGTACTAACTGATATGCTCTCAAAATCGTGTCCTTGACCTTGTCATAGTCTGAACTCTCAGCAATACTGAGCGCCGAGTATACTTCAGCCGCTTTGCCAATAAGTACGCTTTGTAATAAAGTTGGCCAAAAATCACGTGGCCACTTCAGATTGGCCGCGATTTTCTCAAAATGTGGAAAATATTTGTCCACGGACTTTTCTTGAAATTTTGGTACTAATCTGATGTTTTTGGCGGCATCGAATTCAGACTTGACAGGCGAAGGAACAGGATTTTCCTTAGCGCCTTTCTCTAACTTTAATTTTTCTAACTCAAACTGGAGTTCTTTCTCGTGCATACGTTCCTGTTTCTCTCTTTCTTCCTTTTCTCTTTCAAATTGTCTTATTTTTTCTTCTTTTTCAAATTGTCTTTCTTTTTCTTCTCTTTCAATTTGAAATTGTCTTTCTTTTTCTTCTTTTTCAAATTGTCTTTCTTTTTCTTCTTTTTCAAATTGTAATTGTATTTTCATTTTCTCTAATTCAAACTCATATTTTGACATTTTGGTTTCGCTTGAAACAGGTTCAACAGGAAAATCGTATGACGAAAAGATTTCCTTAGCTAAAAGCTCTTTAGCCACAATATTTCTAATTTCTTGTTTTCTCATAGAAGATTTTACATCTAACTTCAAGTGAAGACCTAAACCAATCAAATCATCTTTCTTCAATGATTCGAACTCTTGTACAGTCGGCGATTTCAAAAATTCAGTGACCGAAAATACCATGATTGATTTCTGCTGGCAAACGTTTTACTAAAAAATTCCTTTTTTCAAAAAACGAACTTTACGTAAAAAATGCAAATATGCAGAGATTACGATCCCGGACGAGCCCCCAATTCTGTTATGGGTCAGAATACCCCAAAACGCCAGCAAAAATCAGACAAAGACAGAATATAAATTTACAAGTTTAATTATGTACAAAATATATATATTTGAAATGATTACAACTTACAATACAATGTCCGGATCAAAGTGTCCGTTACGGTCCACAAAGTCTATCGAATGTATGGTTTCCGGTAATCACAAACTTCTCGAAAGATCGGTGTCCAAACGTTGTTAAATGGATTAAAGTCTCAACAAATAAAGTGTCCCAGTATATCAGAATAGATGAATGAATCGTGTCTACGAATGTGTACGAATGTCTCCCTTAACACAGTTCCTCAGAGGTATTTATACTTAATAACAATGAATTAACCAGAAGCTTCTAGAACAATGACTCATTACAAATGATTAACAATAGAGTAAATTCTAGAAATCACAGTCATGTGATGATAATGATGTAACAAAGAACATACTGGAATATTCTCTAATGAAATAAACATGACATAGTAAAATCTAGAAAGAATTATTATGAAATCATTAAATAACATGACTAAGTACATGTGTACCTACACATAAAGTAAAACTAAAATAATTCATGACCCACAACAAAGTCCTTGATTTAATGTACGTACGAAATGTACATGTATGTGCTGTCGGAGTTATGTAATGCATCCTTGATTCAAACACATTGGACAAACTTTAAACAAAAGCTTAAAACGGGAAGAAAATCTGTCTGAGAATCAATCTAATTCTGTTATAGAAAGAGCCAATAGCTCAAAATTGACACCGCCGCAATCGTCTCTTTCTCCGTCATTGCCGTCTATTTCCTCGTCTATTTCTCCGCCTATGCTTTCTCTGGATGGTCCGGTGTCCATCCTTCCACGAGTTACTGTTTTTGCAAGTTACTTGCACTTCTGAATTGTGGGAATTGTTCAAACACATTTGAAAATAACAGTTTGATATTTGAATTTTTGAAAGTTTTATTGTTGTACGAAACATCAGCATGTCGTATTAAAATTTCGAATTTGATCTAGTCAAGCATAACTAAGTCGTATTTATGTCAATGTATGACCATGTCTGCAAATGAATGCTAGTGGATATCACTTTTCACACTAGAAATACAAAGAAGCGTTTAAACGTTTACGTTTCGTTTACAGCCTTCCGTGTACACGTTTAGGAAATTTGGTAAACGTTTCACCCTTATTATAAAGTGCAAAGGTGTATACGAGGGAGAGAGATAGAGAGAGAAGAAGAGGGGGGGGGGGGTATTACTAGCTTATATATTTGTAGGTGCTGATAGCAAATATACGTTTTTTACGTTTTTTAACAAGTTTTAAATGAAGCATATTCATTTCGTAATTCCTTCATTTAATTACATGTTACATATGATAGAAATACAACAAGGGTTGGAAGGATCCTTATCGGGGGGGGGGGGGTCATTATGTTATACATGTATGTAATACTGCTCTCTTTTTAAGTTCAAACCTCAAAGTTCAAGCTTGTCTAATTTTCCCACCGGAAGAAATGTTTCAATTTACTGCTTATCGGAAAGATTAACAAAAAAAAAAAAAAAACGGCATCCAAATTCGAGGAAGAGGTTATGATCAATACTACTATAATTATGTACCAATCATGACAGGCCATGTCCTTGAAAATGGATGTAAGTGACGTGTAACTGCAATTATCTCTCCTCTCAGAAAAAAGCCGGAAAATACAATTTTATGCAACTGCGCGCAATGTTCAACGTCAGAGGCACCGAAAGGAGAAACCTACACACTGTCGAGATAAATCTATACTTAATTGAAACCTGTTTCTCGCCATCATCGACACAATTTTTACTTTGTCTTCCAATAATATTCTTTTTTTCTCTTCACGTTTTTCGAACTCGTGAGAGGAGGAGAGGGGGGTTCCATCTTTCAGCTTTGTATAAAATCATTCGGTCATTGTTTTTCCTCAATTTGAGATGAAATCCATGGTCATATTCAGACCAACAACCCAGTATTATATACATGTATAATAGGCTATATCACCCTGCATGGGCAGGCTTGAACCCCCACCCCCCACTCCACTTCATAACTCCGTATTATTTAGATTTAGATCTGTATATTATTTAGATACAAAAAACGGAAGATTTGCTATGATCAATTTTATTAAATTTGAAAATAAATAACTCAGCAGCTCTGTATTTATCAGGTGATAGACGTGAACTCCTTTGTACATGTACATTTAGAATGGCATCCTTTATCACAAGAATTGAATATCTCTGTGAAAACCATAATGCGTTAGGACTAACTTTTTGAGAGTAACATGTCAGTCTTGTATAACAAAGTATCTTTGAGTAGACAGTGGCGTAGCTACCATGTATGCTAAAGCTAAAATTCCTCAATTCAGTAAAATAAATTCTTTCTTCTGGAGCTGCTGGAGGTAAATCTTTATTTGCATTCGACCTCCTTCATTGCCATTCGAATGTCCTCAGCTTCTGATCTCATTTTCCTAGTATATTGAAAGGATTAACTTAGTTTTGCCAAAGCTACGCCACTGATAGAGTGGCTAGATCCCATGTTTAAAATAAAACACAATGATATCCCTATGTTTATAGACATCAGAAAGACTCCAAATGTAGGCTTTTATAGTGTAGGATTAAATATATCACAGATACATGTACTTCTGTACAACAAAAGATCTTTATTGACACATTTTTTTAACATTCGACAGATACTTGACGTGACATCTTCTTGCTGGCATTCGGGTAAAGTTATATTTTCTTCCAAAGGCAAATCTCTGAAATAAGAATAAAATTCAAATTTAGGTGAATAAATAAGGGTTTTTTTGTATTAAAATGTAATTTCTTACAGAACCTTTTGGGTTTTTAGTGTACTGTTAATTTAACTTCTTCACAAGTCAATTATTAGAACTTAAAAGAAAATAAAATGACACAAATAATGTTAACAGTTATAGATTTGTTCTGACAATATTTATAGATAGATCTAGATTTATATCAAATTTCAACTATGTATATAATAATTATGTGGGAAGATATTTTTACACTCAAGTCTCTAAAAAATTAATATCATTATTCATATATATACCTGGTAATTGAAAAGTTCTTTCAATTATGATTCTGGGCTAATGCAGCATCCAACACTGATCCAGTGCCAAAATATTTCTGCTTTGTTTTTTTAATGACTCAGAGATGATTAAATATGTAATTTCCATCAGTCTGAAATACAAATGAATAAAAAAATAAGTGTTATAAATTGTATAATACAAAGTAGTTCCATTGTTACATACTTAAACAGTACATATGCATGTCCCACATCCACCCCACCCTACCCCAGCCCACCCCCTTCCCCATTTTTTCTCCTCGTAAAGTTTACCTTTGTCATGAATATGCTCGTATCTAAATTTATATATCGTAGCAGACACTGATGATATGGAAGATAAAGTAATAAATGTAACAATAGCGTTACAACCATACTTTTTTCACAGCATCATGACACATGCATCATATGACACACGTGTACTCTGCCAGTACTGTAAACAAGGTACATAAAAAGAATGATTTCTTACCTTTTTAAATAGTTTTGTCTTTGATTACATATATGATTGAGTATATTAGGATATTTTCTTTTTGCAGCATCTCTGTTTTCATGTAATTTAAACAAATACCTACCGTTTTCTCATTTTTTTCTTATCACCCGCTCTGTAAACTGTCGGATCGCACCTCCATCGCTCCTCAAGCTTCTCAGTAACGCAGAGTTCCCTAACAACGTAAGGGGGTCACAAAGTACACTCAATAGATTGGGGGTCTTCTCAAAGGTATATTGAATAGACGGAGTGTCAGCGATTGAGAAAGTACAAGACTTTTTATAACTGATAACTTTCATCCTTTGAATTTACAAAATATCATGAAAATTAATTGAAATACTGTGTTGCTACCGTACTTGACGACACGGAGTCTATGACGTCAAATGACGTTACAATATTTCGCGGCAAATTTTTGACGTAATATTCCATGGGACGCCTTAACATACCTGCGGAGGGTTAAGTACCCGAGACGTGCATGTCTGGTCTATGTTGCCAATTTATCTGTTCTTAAATGATGCTATTCAATATGAAGACGTTTACATTACTTGCAAGACGTATGGCTCTAACGATGAAATCTTCATATTTGGAACATGTCCTGGCATATCGTATGAGCTTGGAAACACAAACGCCTTAAGCAGGAGAAGACGGAATGTTGCTACTCATGAAAGGGAAGTTAGTTATGTGGAAACTGAAATCATCACGTTTGTTATGCAGTGAAGAGTAAAAATGACCGTTTGCGTCGAAAGATAGAAGTATATCCAAGTACAAAGCTAATCTGTGGCTCTCGGTTGTTTCCTTGACCTTTAGTTCATGATGATAGATTTTATGTAGATGATCCTTTAAGTTCGGATTATTGATGGGCAACACGTCATCTATGTATCTGATGGTAACATTGAACTGAGATGCGAGGTGCTTTCGACCAGTCGAGAGTTAGGTCAGGGTGAAGTCAGCTTCGTATGAATATAAAAATAAGTCCGCAAGTAGTTGGGCGCAATTGGTACCAATTGGGATGCCAACTATTTGCTGGAATACAGTCCTCCAAACACCACAAAATGTTGTCAATCAAAAACTCAAGTTTCCGGATGATATCGTCTTCGGTATACTTTTTGTTTGAATCAAAGTGTTCCTTCACGAAATAAGTATTCTTACACCCTATGTCAAGGTATTTGTAACTCCTGTTCCCAAAGAAAGGTTTTGCGAATGAAATTGGCCAGTCTCTTTTTGAGCTTTTGATGTGTAATTGTAGTGTAGAGCGTGGAGAAGTCGAAATATTTTATACTGGTAATATGATTGAAATTGATGGCTTTTGAATTTTCCAAAAGTGCCTTAGAATTCTTTAGGATCCATATCTGATTGATTCCATTTCTGGAATATATTGTTCGCAGTATGTTTGAAGACCTTGCTTAATGCAAATCAATATTTTCGTTAGCAAAATGGAAAAAGGTTTTATGGAGCCCCTGGACGAACCGGCAATGAATCGGTATGTGTAAGGATTTTTGTGCAATTTTATATAAGAGTCATCAGTATGGATCCCGAAGGACTCGTCTTAGAACAGATTTGTGGTTGTCAAGTATTTCAGATGCAAATAAGATTGTAAGTGTATATGTTGCATTTCCAGGTGCTGATTGTAATCCTAGTTCCTCTATCAGGTATTTGAAATAGTTTTTTATGGATTTTATCCATACGGAGAGTGTGTCTAGTTCCACGTCCCCGGTTGTGTACTCCTCACATGCATCCATTATTAGTTTTTCCCGCCATGTGAAAGAACGGAGTTCCATGTATTTTGGATCTTTACTGGGAAGGTTTCTTAGTTTAATGTTACCGACGATACCAAGGTTACCAGTAACCAAATGACCACATGGTGGTTAGACGAAAGTAGAGGATGAAGATGTGCTTTATATGGGGTTTTGTGAAAGGTGGTGTACATCTATACATGTCAAATATTGTTCATAATTAAATAATGAAGTAGCGTCCTCCGTAGGAAGATTAATATAATAAATAACAATGAACACTCTATTTCCACAAATTTTCGGCCACTCGGCCTTTATCAAGTGGAAAAGCACGAATACAAAAGAATTCTACGTAATATCCATAACTGCTGGTAAACAAAGCCCAGCGAAAAAATGAACAAGGTATGACGTCACACATAACAATCAACAATGCGTTAAGCGCCAAAACGACGTTACATAAAACCGTTAAATATGCGTACCGTTATCGAACGTTTATAAGTTAGAAAAGAGTTTATTTAAGTTGCACCGTTAATAAAATTATAAGATTTATGATTAACAAATAGAATATCAGGAGGTTAGAGACTGGCACGTCCCCTACCGCCGTCCTTTCTAACATCTATAACTGGTAATTACGTAGAATTCTTTTGTATTCGTGCTTTTCCACTTGATAAAGGCCGAGTGGCCGAAAATTTGTGGATATAGAGTGTTCATTGTTATACATAATTAAATAGTTTGGTAGCAACGGATTGTGTACATATGTAGCAAATGCAATACGCCTCCTGAAATTCGAAATACGGAGGGATTCTATTCTTGACAGAACTGTTATTTAGAAAATTGCTTAAACGCGGAGAATCGATCCTTTATTTGCAAATTTGATTTTTTCCATGATTGGACGATTTTCACTGCTAACAGGTTTATGGATTTGGCGCCCTTAAAAAGTCTATTTCAAGAGATGTCCATAAAGATACTTTGTAGGCGATATTCTGCTGAACCGCTGTCGGTAAAATATAAGAACATTGATGATCGTACAAGTCATGCAATTTCTTTAAAGGAAGAGAGTGCAACTTCGTACGATCAAGGTGAAGATCCAACTACTGGTTATCATGAATATCTGGCTTGTTGTATTTCCCTATACCATAATTTCGACGTCTTCTTCTTGTTTGGTCAAACAACCGCAGTACATTAACCCACCTGCATCCAGGACTTGTCAGATTTCCTACATTTTCAATATGGTAGTTGCAGCCATAATCAAGGAGAAATTCATTATCTTAATCCAATTTTTTGTCATAGAAACCAATAGGTCAAAAGGTTTTATTTCCCAGATTTGTTTTGAAAATTCTGTGAATCTTTAGCACTGATGGAGAATAAAAATTATTTCATCGTCTATTTATCATTTCCACTCTCATTTGCTGAAAACTGTCACGTAGCAAGTAATTGTCTTATCATTTTGGCCTGTAGGGGTTATTACATTAGATAACATTTTAGTAAAACCTTTTGTTTCCGGTTTACCGTGAAATATTGAAGACGCACGAAAATTACATTTGTGACGTCATTTTATCTTTTCTTAAATTATACTATTAATTTGAAGTCGTGTAACATTTATACCACTTGGTGAGTGTCATTGCTAGTGGACCAGAAGTCTCCAAGGGCACTTCGGTTGATAGTTTGTTTAACGCAATCGAAAAGTTCTGCTCACACAATTTTCTCGAAACTTCTGAAACTTCTGAAACGTTGGTCCTGTAGCACCATATACCACCCATTCTGCTACGTCTTTCGGTATAATTGGACATAACTTTCACAGTCTTTTAAAATCCGTATTTCATTGTTTGGATTACTGACGTACCATAAGTACCATAAACGTACATGTATGATCCATGCTGCAAATGCATCTGTGCATCATATCTTATAGCTGACTTCCTGGTAACTCTCTCTAATTGCAAAATGGATATTTGAATATACATGTACATTTAGAATGGAAAAGTTCAACGGGCTGTTCAACTGCGATCTCAAACCAGACCATGTTGCAGCACCAACAGCAAAACACCCGATGCGAAAATACAAAGACGAGCATAATAAAAGACGAAAAAGAGACATACGACATATAAACATCAAACACAAAATACTACACATAAACCAACGAAACCAATGGGCAACCGGTGCCGATTTTGGACGGCAATTTGCCACACAACATGCACAAATGAGTTAAAGAAAATCCTGACGATATTCTCAACAGCACTCACAATAGAGCATAAAATTGAGCGTCGACGGACCCCTAGCAAGCTAGAGGTGAGACCAGGTGTCCGGGAGGAGTAAGCATCCCCTGTTGGCTAGCCGTACCCGCAGTCGATGTTCATGCAGTAGCAAACGGTGTGGATTACGTGTGTTCAACCCAGTCCCAAATCAGAAGTCCCAAATCAGTACCTTTATACATAGATACATATGTTTCATCTAAAATGTCCCCGAGGGCACATGTAGCCAAGTTCGATCAACTTCGGTTGATCGTCTGTCTCTTTAACGCATTTGAAATTTTCTGTTACAAAATTTCTTGAAACTTTTTAAAACGTGGGTCCTGTAGCATCATATCCCACCCATTGTGCTACGTCTTTTGGTACATTTTTTGGACATAATAATTTTAATACTTTTTGGCCATTTTACATTGTTTAGACTGAGGATCACTGATGAGGGTTTAGTACTCGAAACGTTTATGTCTGGTCCATGCTGTAAATTTATAAGGTCTAAAATGATGCTATTGAATTGGAAGACGTTTAACATTAGAAAAGGGTTTTGCCTTGGAAAACTCCCAAAAATGTGTTTGTGTAGTCTAATAAAAAATCGAACTTCCTTAAAAATTTGTATATATGCTATGTCCTATTCCTAACATATTGTTTTTAATGGACTGCATTGAAATGCAATAGATTTAGATATAGATATCAATCTACATTATTCATATCTGTGTTACTTGAGCCCATTCGTTTTGTTGTCTTGATTGTGTGATAGTCTAACAGTGAGAAGGTTGTAGACACTAAATTTGTGCGTTCTTCGAGACCTTTTGGTACCAGATAAGTGGGAGGGTTGTGTGCATGTAATCTAAATAACTACACTATTTGCTACTTACGCAGTCTTGATGGTCTCGTTGGTTTATGTGTGGTCATTTGTGTAAAGTGTTTTGATGTCGTGTTTTTTTGTTGTGTTTGCTGTTGGTGCCGCAACCGGGTCTTGTTAGAGATCCCTTATTTAACAATAATATTTTTAAATATGAAATATTACAGGGGACGAGTGAAGCGAGTCTTGAATTTTTCAGTACATAACAAGTGAAAAGAGCTCGGTCAATTCCTCAGTGCATGACTAGTGGGGCTAATCTTGATTTTTTATTAGGTGTCGTTCTAACGAGGCAGTATTTATTTTAAACTGTAGGGATTCTTAAACTAAAACTTTTATTTTCTGCAACCAAGACATTCCAATAATTAAATATCCATATTTTCGGGGTCAGAATATATGTTTCGAACAGTACTACTCTCCAACACACCTTAGAATGTTATTGTTGCCCCCAAAATACATTTGTTTCTCCAAATCCTAAAATTTTATTATTTGCAGATGAATAGAACACAAAGAGGTTTATCTTTGACGATTCTTTTGCTGGTATGCATAGCTTCAACTAGAGGAGGTAAGTTCAAGGAATATGTAAATTAACACTAATAATAAGTGTAATATATCCAATATCAACACACTTAACATAATTTACAACACGAAATTTGATGAATTTCTGCTAAAATTTATATTTAGTTTACACGGCGTAAGTATAGCAATCAATTAGGCCGAGGAAGCAAATGTAAGCAAATGTAATATGTTAATTACACAAACATTCACTCACAAGTACTACGTTCATGTTGAAGTGACGTTTATTGACTAAGACTAGTTGACTAATTGACAATCTCTCACAAGTAACATTGACCTTGGTCAAATAACCTTGAAGAACGAAAGCGTAGGGAAAAAATAATGTTTTTTAAAAAGGTAATATTTTATTTTTTTGCTTAACGTACTCAAAACAATCATATATTTCAGAAATCAAACAATGAAAGTTCTTATTAAACAGGGCAAAATATGCTCCATTTTAAGAAAACTGAAAAATATGTGCGCACCACAAGATATGGGAATATATGTTTTCATTTTGAGTCAATGCTCTTCCATATTTGAGTCATATATTCCATATTTGAGTCAATCTTCCATATTTGAGTCAATGCTCTTCCATATTGCTCGTATACCCGACAAAAAAGAAACGCACCACTTAATTTTTATTCTATAAAATGTATGATGTAATGAAACGTATTCTATTCTTTTTCATCATAAATCGTACGAAAACGAGTGACTTATTCTGTCAAACATGTCAAACGCCAAATGAATGCGTCTTCATGATCAGACACAGCGCCATGATAAAGACACTTGGTTAAAAACGTAATGTCACATTATGGCTTTTAAGAATTTCGTTCACTTTTTAAAAATGGTTAAAGCTATAAAACCTATCCTTATTGGTCTATCGGAAATTAACAATTTTTCCCTGAATACAAATTAATTCTATTACTTCGAATGACGTCATTAAACAGAAAATCTGAATTTGATGAAAACATCCCAAACATCAACATTTTTTAAAAATGAAGTCCAATATTTGATATTGTTCGCTCTGAAATGTGTCGCAATGCACAAAATTACCCTACTACACCTTGTACCTGATCTTTTTCTGCAAGCACAGTATACAGAAACAATACATCGATCTTGACTTGGCATGTTTTACGTGAATTTTCAACAATGAATTTTAAGCGTGTTTCATTTGATAATTTCAATGCGATGTTAAGAATGGTTGAAGACGAAACGAGTGTTCCCTTGGGATCAGAATTGCAAAATCATGCTATCCTTTCTTTTAATTGTCAATATTGAAATATATGTTCTATAGTACGAATTTTATTGTACTAGACACGTGTTTCGGATATTGAATCTAACATACCCAATATACGATAATTTCCATAAAGACATTTGATTTTCAGATTTTTTTGGCATATTTTGACTAGATTTGAATAGAGATACCAGTATTCATTCACAATTGTACTGAAACTTTGCTGAAAGTGGTCAAACAACAATATTTCAGAAGGATCTCAAATTAGCGGTCATGCATGCACCAGGAGCTAGAAACAACACGCTTAATTCAACATTTAATTTATCATTGTGATATGTTGCGAAAAATTACCCAAATGTGTTAAATCTTAGGTAACTCGAGTGTTGTAAAAAGAAAACTACAATTAAATCTCTTATTAAGTATTTAAGATCAATTGAATAAAATCACTACATAATGTAATGTACTTTTTAGTCGGGCTTATAAAGGAAGTTTTAAAACCTGATTAATCGAATGCAGCTCGTGCAGAAATTGTCTTGAAAATTGACATAGTAGGACATCACAGAACCGTTTTTAATGAAAATTTCGTAAAGTCTCATTTCATGACTCAAACGACAAAAAAAAAATAAATATATGAATCGCAAGCGATATAAGACCCTGCCGGCATTAATTAATGTCTTTCAACTCTGCTTTGACCTGTACTTACGCCATGAGATGAATCCAACATCAAAATAAGTTCAATATGTGTACTAGAAAAGGTCTGGAAAACAGGAAAATTTAATGAAATTTGCTATGAGGCCATACCTTTTGTAAGAACAAATAAATCAAACCCATCATATTATAATGTATCTTCATACCAAAACTCAGCTCAATATCTACAACAACAGGCATAAAAAGACTGGAAACTGAGAAGTTCATGAACTTTGCGAAGTCAAGGGGTCGTAACTCCTGTAGAAATGGGTCGATCACATTGAAACACGAAATTGATTTGTATCCCACTGAGATGTATTCACATACCACAAATGATTTCAATATATAGAATGCCATGGAAGAAAAGTCCGGAAAACTGAGAATTTCATGAAATTTGCTAAGTCCAAGGACCATAACTCTTATGAAAATAGGTCAATCGGAACCAAACTCGAACTTGATCTGTATAACACTAAGATGTAATGACATATAAAAAATATTTTCAATATCTACGACGAAAGTCGAGAAAAGTCCGGAAAACTGAGAATTTCATGAAATTTGCTGAGTCCATGGGCCATAACTCTTCAAAAAATAGGTCAATCGGAAACTTGAGCTGTATAATACTAAAATGTATTCAAAAATCAAAAATTATTTCAATATCTGCAATACCTTGGAAGAATAGTCTGGAAAACTGATAATTCATGAAATTTGCTACGTCCAAGGGCCATAACTCTTGTAAAAATAGGTGAATCGAAACGAAACTCGAACTTGATCTGTATCACATTGAAATAAACTCACATACCAAAAATCAGTTCAATAGATGCAACATCAGCGAAAAAAGTCTGGAAAACTAAAGTGTGACGGACAGACAGACGGACTGACGGACGGACTGACAGACGGACGGACGGACAGACAGACAGACGGACGGCCAACCGGAGTGGAAACTATAAGTCCCCTCCTGCGAGCCGGTAGGGGACTTAAAACAAGTAATACCTAAATAGAAGTTTGATTTCTGCACATTCGATGAACGTACTTTCTTTTTATTTTCTTCTTGAATAATTCTATGTAAATTGTGACATGACATGAAAAAACAGTAAGTGACGGATTTCAAAAAGGACATCTCAGCACCATTGCATATAAATGCAATAAACATGAAATATAGCCTCCAATTGCTTACCATAAGCATGACATGATTTTCAAGAGAAGCAGTTTCTTATGCATTTTGATTTCAAAATCATCCTTAATTGATAAAAAAGACTTTATCAACTCGATATCGTCCTCACATTCGTCATTGAATCTAAATTGGATATGTTTTATGATTAACATATTTTTGTTTTCACAAAATAAGAAATCAACGTAGCTACAGGAAGGCCAACTGATCAAAGTACAACACACCATAACAGAGTTTCTAGACTAGCAGTTGACACAGACAATTCAAGTTGTAGTCGCACAGGAAAAAACCAAACACATGCATGGTGGAAAGTTGATCTTCAAACAATTTACAGCGTTCTAAGGGTTCATATAAAAGCACCAACTGACTATTATAGTAAGTTTGAAGTATATACTGTTATAATCATAATGCGGAAGGGTGGAACATGAAATCACCCATATAAAATGTTTATTTGGCCCCTGTGTAATGCTGTCTATTTGAATGTTCATCTTCCAGTGTAATTCAAAAGACATCATACAGCCAGCCCAACGACCCTACACTCTTGGCCATCTTCATTTTAATTCATAACTATTTCCTTGTTCATAAAATGTATATGTACGCAAGATTGAAGAGTGTTTCGGCGGTTTTAATATCAGAAGTAAAAATTCAAAGACTAAGGCCCGCCTCGTCAGGGATCCACCTTAGCTATTATTATCTGGCCGTGGTAGATGTTGTTTGCATGAAAAATCGTCAGTCATATCAATCCTGTATTTCAAAATCCTTTTCTTGATACCCTTGACGTAGAGGTTATATTTAGTACCCTTGACTAAAAGTGTTTGATCTTTAGATAATTATGTGGTTGATTTCTTGAAGCGTCATTTCTCTCCGGAATGAAAATGTTTTCCGAATTACAGGGTATATTTCACTATCAGAATAGCCTCTCGGATTTCAAACTTTCTATTTATTGTCTGTAAATTATTTCGTTGTTGGTGTTCCGTAAGTGTTGTAACATAGATGAGCAGTACAAAGTTATCACCGTTACTGCCGATTAAGAAATTTGTGTATAATTGGAGGTCCAGGTGGCAATTGTCTAAGACTGCAGGGGTTATTGGAGGTTTGAAGATCGTAGAGAGCACACTAAAGATTTTGTAGTTTTACGTTGTTTTCTGCTTAATCCGGCATGTAATGTTTCTTATTTCTGTTGAAACTGCGTGTCATAGTGGCACACTGCAAGTGCATTAACAAGCATATAAGACAAATTTCTCGTCGTTTCAATTTTACAATAGAAAACTGGGTACAACACTCATAAAAAGAGCTGAGAAAACCCTGTCATATAAATCGCTAGGCGAGTTATATATACAAAAATTTCCAAGAACTGGTACAACGCTCATTAGAGAGCTGAGAATATCCCGTCGTATAAATCGCTAGGCGAGATAAAGAGGGCTAATAATTTCAGCAACTGTTAGAGTCAAATGAATAGTAGGGTGTATGATGTTTTTATACTTTCGGGATAGCCACGCATTAGAACACCGAAATATATCATCTAGTCAAATGAAATTGCGGCAATAGCTAAAACAATAACCGAAAAATCGAGCATTCCGATGTGTCTTATTGATCGGTTTCCAAATCTATGTTGATAGATCTGAGGTAACATCTTTTCCAAAGACCGGTTTCTAGAAATTTAAGGAAATTTCCATCAAATATAGTTCCTTCTGAAAGTTTAAGGAGTGTACCCCTTCTCAACCGTAATATCTCATCTGAAACTATCATTGCTTAATAAATGACCAAAAACTATTCATCAAGTCACCCTTTTATAAAGATGTTGACACAAATGTTGATTTCTAGTGAAACTTTATAAGCTTCTATAATCTAATCAAATTTCATTCATTCGAATATCCCCTACACCGCAATCGTTCGTTTTCTTCTTCCGTTCAGTTACTGATTTGACACGCGTGAGTTGGAGGGGCGCTTAAGGCACGTCATTTTTGAACTAAGGCATTTCAACGATTTCATGAAAACCATATTTAATCATAGAATTCATGTCAATTAATCATTTTATGAAGAAAACTTAATATGTCCATGATGAAAATCAAGACTTTTGCTTATTTGGAAAGCGAGTAAAAAATGCTGAAAATTTGTTGCTAAAAATAGCACATTTGTAACTAGAATACAAAAAGTGCTAAAATGCACTCATCTGGTTTTTAATTTTAGTTTTTTGTTTATATTCGGTATTTTCGAAAACCAGAGTTACTTCCCATTTGAAACGGTATCTGACGTAGAATGATTATGACGTCATCAAATTCTATGGAACTATTCCTAAAAGTCTGGGACATGACAGCATGAAATTGATGTTACCATACCATTTTCATGACGTCACAGTTGTTTTACGTCACATACCGTCTGTATGGGGAAAACTCCGTATTCCGCAAAGACTCAATAAAATAATACAGGTTAGAAACTTTGTACAAAACTTGATTTTGATAAAGTTTCACCGTAGGTACCACAATTAGAAATCCTTTAATATTTTCTCGATTTTACACAAAAATAATGAAAATCATCTAAGTTTGGGTAAAAATATCAGATATACTGATTATTAACTCTTTTTTCAAACAAACAGTAAAATGTGCTCGCGAGAAAGGTTTTTCAAAATATTGAAGAAAAAGTATATGTCCGTGTTGATATAAGAGAGTACAAACTGGAGAAGTGCCATTTTTGGTTTTCTTGAAAAAGTGTCAGCGTGCTAAAAATTTGCCTTAGTGTTGGCGGAATTTAAACAATTTATAATTTTTCGATATCCATCAGCTCTTCCTTATAAAACAGCTTAAGTCAATAATATTCCATACGTAAAACGATATCAATGGGTAATTACTTACGTAAGAGAAACAGACAGTTCAAAAGAGTACCTCCAGCTCAATTTTAATTGAAATTACCGAAAACCATTCTCTTACGGATTCAGAGTCAGAAATGCTACATTGGCCATAATAAATTGAAATATCTATGTGATATGGTGGAGGTTTTTGTTTGTTTGCTCTGGTTCCTGTTTTATCCTGCTTTTGTATGCCTTCTGTTTCTGATTTTCTGAATTATCGATTTTGTGCTGTATACAGGGATATGGTCATTATCCATATTTTTCATTCATGCTCAATGAGTGCTAGAGGAGGAGATGCGCAAAAATGGTCCTAAGTTGTGACCAGTGACGCACCTTAAGGGGAAACCGAAAATATGGGAAAAATATATGGTGTTGAGAACAAGTCTGGCTCTCGTTGGTAGGTTCGCCATTTGACCTTAAATGAAATCAGAAGAAATAGGGCGTCTTAAGCTTAAGAATAGTACCCGTGTGGGAAGATCAAACAGAACCGTTGTAAACGTAGCAAGTAAGGACTCCGAAATAAAGGCCTAGTACAAAAATGGAAATTAGTATTTTCTGTTCATATGAAGAGTGTCAGAGCATTCATTCAAACCATTTGGTTCAATTGTTTTAAGAGTATACTACCAAAAGTTTTCATTGGCTACTATCTGGTCTGTAGTTAAACTGGAATTATGGTGTATGGGTGCAACTGACAAATATGGTAATGACCATATCCCTGTATACAGCACAAAATCGATAATTCAGAAAATCAGAAACCGAAGGCATACAAAATCAGGATAAAACAGGAACCAAAGTAAACGAACATAAAACATCCACCATATGAAAACTTCCATGTCCTCCTAGGAGTGGTTTTCCTGATTGAAGTGTTGAGCAACCGGCAGGTGCACTTTTTGGTTGTGATAGAGGACCTATAATTATTGATTCTCATGTTAAGGCCATCTTCAGTTTCACCGTTATACTGTTTCTGGCAAACTCTGCATGTTATCAGATGGACCAGATTTCTAGACTTGCATGAAACAGTTGTCAAGATTTTTAATTCATATCCGGTATTACATGTAGTGCTTCTGAAAATAGAAGTGGTCTGTGATCTCGGGCACAATTTGCTTCTTTTGTTAGTACAAGTTGTGAAATAATCAACCGGCTTGGGCTGATCTAACCTGGACCTCGCTAAATGGTCTCTGATGCTTCGTGTTTGTTTTGCTATACGAGACCAAGGGATGAGAAGAAATGAATGACTTTTTTAATTACCTTGGATTGGTGGAGATTGGACAGGTTCTCTGTAAGGATCGCTGAAATGCCTTATTATGACGGGTGAAAGGTCGTTACTAAAGAGATCCTTGACCCTGTATTATTGGGTTTGTATTGAAGATGGTCCAGTATGTCGATTCTTTGAACCGCCGATATAGATTCATGTCCAGACTTGGTATTATAGCCACAGCGACACAGTCTCTGTGAGAGTTCCTTACTTCTGGAATGAAATGAATCACCAGAGGAGCAAATCCGCCTTATTCTAGTAGCAAAATCTTAAGGTGCCTTTGAATGTTTAACGTCTTCAAATTCATTAGCATCATTTTAGAGCAGATAAATTTACAGCATGGACCAGACATGTATGTTTCGGGTATTTAACCCTCGTCAGTGATCCTCAATTTAAACAATGTAATATGACCAAAATCTGTGACAACTGTCTGTTCGTAAGCGAGTCGGTGTCTTTTGGGTAAAAATCGAAGTATATGTCATCCTCGCGAAGAGTGGACTTAGTGTCAAGGAAAACATTGCTGGAGTCAGAAATTTCTGCAGTAAATTTGATGAATGGATGGAATCTATACGTAAAATCAATGAAATCATCAAGTTTATATCTACCCTCTGTCTAATTTCATCTCGATGTCATCAATGAATAGCTGCCAGCTGAGTGGTTTGCTTGGAGCCTGTCGGAGCAGACGATCTTCGAAATCCCCCATGAAAATATTTGCATGCGACGGTGCCATTTTTGTGACCATCGAGGTACCATTTATCTGTAGGTAATGGTCGCCGTTGAACATGAAGTTGTTGCGTTTAAGAATATGATCAAGAAGTTTCACAAGAGATTCCGTAGATGGTCGTATGTTTTGTCTAAAGCCCCATATTTTTCTACATGCTTCGATTCCTTCATCATGGGATGTTCATATAAAGTGAGGTAACTTCCATTCTGACAAGGAGCGTGCCAGTGGGTAGTTTCTAAATTGGTGTTTTCTTTATGTAATAAGTGGTGTCTTTAAGATATGACAGTAGTTTTTCAACGTGATCCTTGAGGTGATAGTCCAGAAATTGTGATATTTTTTTTTCAGTGGGATGACCTATTGCACTGACGATATGACGACCAGGTATACCTTCTTTGTGTATTTTTTGTACGAGATAAAATTGACCCGGTCGTGGGTTTTGGGGGCAGAGGTACTCAAAAACATCCTCATCTATTTCATTGTTATTTTCATGTCAGTAAGGTCTGAAAGTACAATGTATGAACGTTGAAAATTCAAGGGTAGGGTCCGAGTCTAGCTTCTCGTAAAAGGAAGGCGACGACAGTTGCCTGAGAGCTTCGTCAATGTAATCTGACTTGTTAAGAACTACGACTGTGGATCCTTTATCCGCTTCTTTTATTACTATCGAATCATTGTCTTTTAGGCTTTGAAGTGCTTTTCTCTCAGTTATTTCTCAACACTTTCCTGAACTGCACCAATGTAAGCCTCTAGAGCACCATCTTTGCTCGGGTCTGGTTTCCATGTACTACTTCTTTTGACAAAGGGACTTTTGACAAAGGGACAGGACTTATATTCATTTTGTGCGTCATCCGGTTCGTCATCATTAGAAGACTCCTCGGCGATGTCATCAAGTCGCCTACTTTTAGGTCTGCTTAAAAATTCCTTTTAACGAAGGCGTCTAAACATGCTCGAAAATCCTCTCTAACTCATCTTTCGTTGATGTCCCTATGTATGGGGCAGAATGAAAGTCCTTTGGACAAAAGACAGTATTCACTGTGGGACAGTGAATGGTTAGAAAGGTTCAAAACATCACGCTTTACTTCAACAAATTCAGGTAATTTGAAAGCGAAGAGATCGCTTCTTCGTATTTTCTTTCGATCACGTCTGAAATGTCTGTTGGGCTTTTGGCTAAGAAGCGAAATGATGCAGGACCGAAGCTCCTGCGATGGACATTCAGAGGGAATGGGGACAACATTTTCTCTAGTGAGTTTCTTATCTTGTCTATATGAGGTTTGGACGACAGTGTACGCTTATTGTGAGAAATTAAAGTTTGACACTCCTTTAAGGCACTTTTACCACGTTTTGCAGCGAGTTGCAAATTATATTTGTTTATATTTCTTTCAAGCCTTACGTCGCGACTCCTGTTTGCGCTGGAGTTACAATGAATATATACAGGCTGATCCTGAGAATGTCATTGCATATTTCTCAATTCTTTATTAAGAAAGCCCTTCCATGATAAAGGTCACTAAAGGTCATTTATACAAGTCAAGGTCATGTTCAACATAAAAGATTTTCTAATTTAGAAAACTTAAAAAAACAGTGTTTGTCCATACGATCTGAAATTGTAATGATCGATAGAGAAATGCATAATCTTTTACATTTCCCACGCGAATTGAGATCCTTAATGTGTTGATGAGAAATAATGTGCCAAAAGGAGGAGGGGGAGGGGGTGTTATACATAAATTCAGGTGAATATATATATACGGTAAGTTTTTAAATGATGCTATTGAATTTGATGACGTTAAACAACATATAAAGACTGTTTATGAAAATTTCATCATTTAAGTACAAAGGTCATTTAATGTCATTCATAAAGGTCAAGGTAATTTTCAGGCCAAAACAGTTATTCCTATATAAGAAATTATTTTTTTAAAACCTATTTCAATTCAAAATAGTCTGAAATTTTGTTTCTTAAAGGCAAAATGCATATTCTTATATATGTTAGAGGTTTTGATTGAAAAACACTCAGAAAATCAAACTTTTCGTATCACAATTATTGAGTTAGAGGAACACCAATCAGTTTTACTGATTTTGTCTTTGTTTTGTTTCAATCGTGTGAAAGTGTAGTGACTTTGGAATAGGGATAGTCCCTCTTTGTGTATCATTGGTTATTTGATGGTTTACGATATCAAGTTTCTGACCAATTGCAGAAAAGTTGTCTGCTCAATTCTTAAAAACTTTAAGAATCTTGAACATGTAAACAGTGAACAGGATATCTTTGTACCATACGCAGCTTAACCATGCTTGCCAAATAACAACCATTGAGAAGTTATGCATACGTACATCAGCATCGTTATTGACCAATTTAATCTATCCGAAATCTATTTAACATGCATACATGTAGAACTAAAACATTACAAGATATCATAATATTTACTGAAAGTAGTAACAATTGAATTAGCTTTATAATGAATTTCGAGAATTCGAACAATTGAATGTTCATTTATATCCATATGCTTATTATAACAGTTTTGATGCTAAATGATCAAGTGTTTGACAGTAAGTGTTTTAAATGTTTTCCCTCAGACAGTGCATCTTTTGTACATATTGTTATCATTTTCGTGCGTGAAAATTCACGGCGGTGCGGCTAGCCAAGCAGGGGATGCTTACTCCTCCCGGGCACCTGATTCCACATCGAGCTTGGTGGGGGTCCGTCGATGCTCAATTTGGTGCTCTGTTGTGAGTGCTGTTGAGATTGTCGTCAGGATCTTTTTATCTCATGAAATGAAATAACTTTTAAGTTCTATTTTCTACTCCTACAGGGAATGCATGAATCCGATTGGTCGTTCTTATTTCGATATGGTTAAGAACGCGAAATACCTCCCGACGCACAATCGTCATTTCAACACAAATGTTCTCTACTAAGAAACCACCATTTTCCCTTCTTCATAAGCTAAAATTCGATATATATTTTTTTCCTCAAAATATGAAGATTTCATCGTTAGAGCCAAACTGCCTGCAAGTAAGCTTCTTGTTCAGGGTAGTATTACACAACGGCTGAAATCATAATTGAGGAAGTTCTTCGAACGCTACAGGGATATAATAAAAGCATATCAGATCCCTCATTCCAGAATGATCAGTGACATTCTGAATTGTGATTGAATGGCTGCCATCATCGCCAAGATATTTACCTGATATGTACATCAATATGTACATCGAGACAATCATCGAATTTGACAAGTTTTTATGGAGCTGTTGCAACAGGTGTTGCATGCAATCAGGGGACCCTAACTCTCCCCGGATACCTGGTCTCGGTTTGACAATCGTTGTAATGGAAATTCTAATGAAGGCATTGCCTTGATTTTGAGACTGAATAACAGATAGGTACTTCTTTGATAATTATTTATGGGATACATGTACATGTAGCAATGAAACTGTGTACGATATTAACTGCACAGTTAGAAAACTACATGGGTATAACTTCCACATATTTCAAACTCAACTTGGGTGATACTACCATAAACGTTTGCCCTTTTTTACACAACGCCGATATTTTATCGTGAATAAAAATGGGGTACTATACAACACGCTTCTCCATCTCAAGCAATGTTTACCTGTCAATCCGCCTCTTTACTGTTGTTTGTAATTTGCAATTTTAAAGATCCCATGATTAATCTCTAGATTCCTGGAATATCTTAAAAACTTGAAAGAAAGATATAAGCCTAGTTTTCATAAGACTAATCACCGATTTCATTCAGTTTAGGGATAAAGGAAAAAATGGACGTATTCTTGATGATTATATGGCGTAATTTTTTGTGACGATTTCGAGTATTTTAGAATCAAGGAAAAGACTGGCTGGATATTCCGTATCTGTATCAGATGGAGGAAATGACACGAATTACAGAAAATGTTATGATTATGGTACACCGGACGCCTTACCTGATGTAACAAAGGTGCAGATAGCTAATTGCAGTACACCATTACGTGGACGCTACGTTATTATTTCCCAGAGCAGAGAAAAACAACGGATAACCCCTCAAAACTACAGTAAATATGCCGTATTAGAGCTGTGTGACGTCAAAGTTTTCGTTGATGGTGAGTTATTGCTGTCCAGTGAACATATGCTTAATTTGATTTCTATATTTTCAAAACAGGTTCAAACGAAAAAGACATAAACAATATAATGCTTTAAAACAGTTCGATTTGTACTTCTGATCCGAAATCTATTTCACATGTATAGAACCAAAACATTTCGAGATACCGCAATGTAAACGAATAAATAGGGTATCATATGGTATAATCATTTTCATGAATATTAAAGTGTACTACCAAATATTGAAGGGTGAAGTTGATTAACGTCCTTTTTAACTAAGACAGACCCGCTAAGCTCACCTAAGATTACACTTAAATATTTGTATACGGAGGTAATTGCAGAAATGGCCAACAACATTGCTATATGGATGTATTTTCTGTGTGATACCGTAGATCCTAATAATAATAATAGTCACGTTTTCCAAGTACCTAATTACTTTGCCTGACTCTTCAAGAGCATATTAGATGAATGAACAGCAATCATATTTTACCCTGTTCAGTTACGGTCAATATTCCGTCTATTCGAATGGAAACGTCATGTCATAGCTTCATATATTATATAAGTGATTTGTATCAACCAATCAGATTGCTAGCTAGAATTCCGTATTTTAGCTGCCTTGCTTTCGATTTTACATCTAGAATAGGGAGAAAATTAATGAACTACTCACGATTCCGATAAATCATGAAACGTAAAGATGTTTGATGAACCAAATTCGTGAAACAGGTACATTTTGATGTGTACTTGACATCATATGATCAATGACGTCGTAACATCAATAACGTCAAATACGACGTTCAATGGGAAGCGACGTTACGAGAAGAACGTTTTTTAAGTCTCTAAAATACGGAGTGGTTTCATGATTTTTTTTTTTGCACATAAAAAACATAAACCTGCAGATCTTGTGGTAAAATATTTTAAGTGATTATAGTTTGGATAGTAATACAGACCTCTAGTAAGATTTAGATTTTAACAGAAGGATTGTGATTATATAATACAACAATAACAACAATATAACGATTCAAAATACAAAAAGGTATGAGCTCAATATGCAAAATTATTGCACGGCTTTGACACAGTATATTGACCTCGGCCTTTAACAATTGAAAAAACATTTTGCTTATAGGTCAGTCACATCTCATGTATTTTGGATATCATCTGAAATTACTGCTCCTCAAATCTTCGAATGATAGAATATCAAAACGCTCATTAGACTAAGCTACAAGCAATAGGGAACTTACTTGCCTCGACCTAAGGATCTTACGTATTGAACTATGCTTCCCTGCACACTTACACTGGTTTGACTCCAGATTCTTATGGGTAGTGGTCAAAGAGCTGATAAGGCTAAAATCTGCTTTTAAGTGTCAAACTTTCAAAATCTTAAGTAAGGGATTTTTAAAAGTCAATCCACTGTTAGATTAGAGTAATTAATCACAATTTAAGACCAATATCTTATGTACAAAAATGTTTTTCATAGGAATAAATGGAAAACGTAAAAGTTTTATACAACATTTTCCCTGATTCCCAAGTTACAGAATGCAATACATGTTCTTGACTAGTAGGTTTCTTAAACTGGGTAAAACAATGTCTCATTGGCGGAAACGAAAAAGGTGGTTAACCTATATATTTATGATCAGTTTTAAGAGAGGCAAAATAGATCAAAGTTGTCATTTTCTCCTCTGGTATATAGGACAATCTATTCTGAGAGTGTTTCGATAAAATATGTAACAGTTTGAAATGACATAAACGAGAAAGTTGTCTATTTTTGAACTGTTTGAATTTTGCGCCTGAAATTTTTTTTTTTTTTTTCAGATTCCGTGTTGCCAAATTTGCCGATTATATTGATGCATTATCTTCAATTTGAACTTCTTTTATTCAAACCAAATCCGAAATATAATACGAATCAAATTGATGTATTTGATGTGTGTATTTGTTTTGTGTGTGTGAGGGTGTGTGTGTGTGAGGGAGGGAGGGTGAGGGTGTGTGTGTGTGTGTGTGTGTGTAGGGTGTGAGGGTGTGTGTGTGTGTGTTCGGTATCTTAAGTATTCCGTTATGAACTCATTAGTACCCCTATCTCTTCAACCAGTGACAATGAATTTAAACCAAATTATTTATATGAAATATCTACAAGGAATTTACTATTAGTTGATATTTTTCCCTCCCTATTCTGTAGAATATGTTTCTATGGTTGATCAATGCGTAACCGTAAAGACCATTAAAACCGGCAAATTATAGGCATGATATGCACAAAACGAGTCAGCAAACGGGATATATAATCACAATGCAATAGACCGTGGTTTTACGATGATAGTGAAAATATATTCTAACAAGTTATAATTATTTATAGTAAGTAATAAAATCAATTATGATCCAATTTCTGAAAGCTTTTGAGTAGAAAGAATTCAATATTTTTCAATGAAATGATTTCAGCTAGTCAAGTGGCAACAAATAAGCCGGCAGAACAAAGTTCCACCTTAAACAATAATTTCATCGCTAGTAACGCTGTTGATGGAAGTATGGGGGACAAGTACATGAAAAACTGTAGTCATACTGCTAGTGGACAAAGGACAGCTTGGTGGCGTGTAAATCTTGAAAAGCTTTACCTTATTCAAAGTATTGTTATCTATCCTCGACCACACAACGGTAAGCAGATATTACGGTATTAAATTGTACTGTATTATTATACTGAATCAGTATATACATGTGTTTTACTGTACCTGTATTATAATGTACCAGTACAAATTAAACTGTATCTGTACATATTATACTGTACTTGTACATGTATCATATACAGTTTCTTTATGCTTTATCGAATCCATGCCTTTGAAGAATCCGTCAATTGAAATGACTGTGCATTTTAGATTCTATGATCTTTCAAATGCAAAGGAGCTGATAAGATAAGGGCCGTTTTTAGCCCTAAATCACGTGCCGTATTTCTTCCATATGACGGTACATATGCAGACAAAAGATAATCATTATTGAAATAAAATGTTTTTGAAGACTTTTTGTATGTTTTACTTTTCGATGAAATACTCATAAGATTATAAAATGATGGTCCAAAGAGGTAGGGGGTACTCAAGTAATAAAACTGATAATATCGACCAAAAAACGTAGAAATTTTAGAATATTTTGCCTGAAATGGATAAATATTAACTAAAAGATATCAAATACATCTACATTGTATATCAGAAATACATTTCGAAAGTTCTGTTTCCTCTAATCGGTAAATAATGAAATCCGGAACTCAAAATACGGTCTTATTTTGTATGCAATGGCTATAATAGAAGCTTTTTAGCGCGAAATACACATTAGCGGAGAAATCCACATCGCTCCTGCTTTTTTCGTTCCTAATTGTTGTACATTTCATTCAATCGTATTAAAAACACATTTTTTGATGTATTAAGGAGAAAAATAGTCAAATTTTCCATATTCAGTGATCTTAAACATCGATTCTTTAACAAAAGCACCCCCCTTCCTTTTTGGGTTTTTCGTCTCTGGGGTAGTGTTCCCCCCGGAGATACAGAACCCCACTTTTCCAGAAATTTTGTATCATGGATATACATCTCCAGTATAAGTGGCGTTCTGTATCTCCGGGGGGAACAATGTTCAAAAAAAACTTTTCCGTTTTCTATTGATTTCTATGGGAAAAAGACAAGTTTTAACCCAAATATTAGCAATATTATGCATAATAGATCTTCAATAATTTCAGAGTTTGAGGGAATACTGTATTTGTATTAAATTAATGAACGATTTTTCTTAAAATTTCCATTTTCAAAATTCGACTTTTTATCAGCTCCTTCAGACATTTTGACTTTTAAGTGTTACATGTACACAGAAAACACGCGTCGCAGCTACAAATTTATTTTACATTTATCCTGTAAAGGTTTAATTGATTTGAAAGATTTTATGAAGTATTCAACGAAAGTATCATTGATTATCTAAAAATGGGAGACATAAACTACAAATATAAAGTCTTGTCGGCTAATCTTTATGTATTCTTCTGTAAGTTTACGACAAAAGGGAAGTTGTCAATATTATACAATTATTGACTGGGAATGAGGGCAATATATGATTTGTTGGACCTGAATATAAAATATTGCCCGAGGCCGGAGGCCGAGGGCTATATTTTGTCTGAAGGTCCAACAAATCATATTGTAATGTTGCCACATATGCCTTATTGTTTCTATTTATAAATATTATTGATGGTATTGTCCGTGGCTTGCAAGTAAATATTGGTCTGACACGCCCTTTGATAGAGGTGTATACAGGGCTTGTTGATGTTTTCACCAGAAGTTCGATCGCAAACTTGTTATTGTTCAGGTAGATCCATGTAGTTGTTCGGAGTGTCAGAGGAAATTCGTTTAAACGTGCCTTTACTACATTACTAGTAATAATTGTTCGATGCCATAACAAGCTAACCTTATTATCTTTATTGTAAATGTATTTGATCTCGCTGTCATGTGTTTAATTCTGCATAAATTGATTGTTTCTATACCTCTCCTTACATAAATCATTTGTTTACTCGTGCGCCTGGGTCAACGAGACGCTTCTATCACTCGTATGTTTAACAGGGAAATTCGCGCGAAAATATGATTTCACTTTAATAAAATGCATTACATTTGTAGTTTCTATGCTTGATAATGCTAGTATTTGTCTAAGATTAATTATTACTGTGTAGAAAATGCACTTTAAATATTTATAATCGGTAATTTCAAGTGAAAGAGTCAAAAGACGATTTTTTTAGGACGACAAAATTATTACCCAATCAGAACGAGGTTGTTAACAAATGAAATTGCATGAAAATTTGTTGGAAAGTTGGAAATGTTGGAAAAGTTGGAAATTGTGAAAAATGACGTAAAATTGATTATGACGTAATTAGAGGGACAGCAGAAGACACTTCTGAGATTAGGAAAGGGGGAAGAAGGACGTATCATTGAGAGAAGTGAAATTTTCAAGATAATTGTAAGTTAAAAAGCATTTTTATCTCATTTTTCGTACGGAATTAACATTTTAAGTAGGAATCTATAAGTAAAGAGGATTTTGTGTAAGTTATGGAGTAAGCTGGTAATTTTATTCTGAGCATATAGACGAAGCAGTGAGAGCTAGAAGTATAAGTGAGAGAAGTATATTTATGGTGAAACGATGAAATTTTGGGTTTAAGTTGTGAGTATTTATTGATTGCTGATAACCGTAATTGTTTTCCTTGTTGCCTATAATAAATGGTTTGAACTCTGTGAACTCTTATTATTATTTTCTTTTCATTTGTCTGGCGTCCGCTGCAGCTACGGGTCCGGCGATGGACGTGACAAATTGGTATCCCCGGCGGGATCTGAAGTATCTGTGGGCTGAGTAAGTCCCTGAAGTCAGATCCAGTGATTCGGACCCATAAGACGTGATTGTTTGTTTCAGCAGTTCTGTTATTCAAATTATTGCCTGTGTAATTTTAGAAAAACGATGAAGTTACAGAAGTCTGTGTAAAAAAAAAATGAAGAATTCAATAAGCTAGAATTGTATGAGAATCGGAAGTTTCTGTGGATCGAATACGGGTCCATGAAGAAAAAAAAAAATAAAAAGAAAAGAAAGAAATAAAGTTAATTGTATAGAATTTGTGAGGAAGAGCGACAAGACGATAAAAGATAAAAAGTACCCAGAAGTTACAAGATAAAGAAAAATAGATTTTAGTAAAAATAAACAAGCAATTTGACAAATAATACGGAGTGAATTACGCACGCACTTTCAAGAGCGTGTGTTACAAGTATCATATTGAATTATCGTCAAAGCGCGTTCTATTACGCTCAAAGTGTCAAATTATATTGAAAAAAATAAAAGCAAAATGGGCAAAAGAGAGAAGAAATCGCGTAAAAGCGCGAGTAGGTACAGAGATTTAGATAACACGACGCATAGTTTATCCGAAGGTTGTGTCCCGCGAGTCTCAAGCTCAGAAAACTTGAACGTCCCCCTGGATCTTGGTTCATCGCCTGGAAAAGGGAAAAGGTCAAGGTCGCGTGATACACAAAGTCAAACGATGCACAATTATAAAGGGGTAATGACGAGAAGTATGGGGACTATGACCGTTATAAGTACACTGACAACACCCATTATGACAAGTTCAGTACAAAGTACAAGTTCTGGTGAGCAAAATATCCAAGGGGATCAAAATGTATCAATACCCAGATGGTCAAGACTTGTAGGTACAAGCACAGCTCAAGAGAGTCCTGTACGATCACAGGAAGTTTTAGATGGGTCAATAGGTCAAAGTGATGTGGCATGTAACACAAATGACGACGGATTAAGGGGGTCTGCAGTTGAATTATTAGAAAAACAGCAAGTACAAATGGCTGAAATGTTGGGTACAGTGAAAATTATAGCAGAGGCATTGGCGTCTAATGTGAGTTTTCCCGTATACAAATCAAACAAGAGGTCAGAGGTTAACAATATAACAGTCGAACCTAGTAGTGCTAGTAGCGAATCTGAACACGGTGAAAGTAGTGTACATGATGACTCAGACTCCACATCCGAACGATCAAGGTCAAGGTCAAAGCGTAAGAGACCTTGGTCAAGGACATCAGGTTTAAAGTTACCGTCTTTTGACGGGAATGAATCTTGGAAAATATGGAAAAATTGGTCTATAGAAATGGCAGAAAGAAGAAAGTGGTCTGAGGAAACGAAATTGGACGTTTTATTACAAAGAATGCAGGGTACTGCGGGCGAATTTGTATTCGGCGAGTTGTCTCAAAGCGTAAGGCGAAAATTTCACAGATTGATCAAGGAGTTAGATAGTAGATTTTTGATAGTTGAGACAAAGAGGTCATATGCCGCAAAATTTAACAATCGAAATCAGAAGGTAGACGAGACAATCGAACAATATGCTGCTGAGTTGAAACGATTATACTCGAAAGCGTATCCAAGACGAGACACAGTGACTCGAAACGAAGATCTTGTAAGAAAGTTTTTAGATGGGTTGCAAGATGACGACGCGCAATTCCAAGTGGAATTTGGTAAATCCCCGAACACCATAATGAGGCTGTTAGCGAAGTCGTTAACTTTATGGAGACAAGGAGGGGTCGTCGCGATAGAAAATTGCGATCTTTTAATGCTTCATCGGGCAGTGACACAGACAGAGAGTCTGATGAGGCCGAGGGATAACAGAAGCTTCCATGTAAGAAAAAGAAGTGGGGCAGGGATAGACGGAAGATAAGTTCGTTAGAAGGAAAATTGCAAAAGCTAACAGGTCAAATTGAAAAGTTTGAGGAACAAAATAAATTGAAAGATAACAAAAGCAACCTCAGTATGAACAAGTCAAGCTTACCAAATGCGGCTGTTGTAGGAAGTACGTCGGCTTTGTTCACGATGCCCCCACCGCCGATACCTGCGCCTGGTGCAAAAGGTTTCGCACCCGCATTTCGTGGTGTGTGTTACAACTGTCACCACCAGGGTCACATTGCACGTGAATGTCCATTAAGACAGAATTTGTCTACGAATACGATGCAAAGTGGTACTTTAAACACGAAGGGACATCACCCGTAGGTCGGGGTGAAGTCCAAAACAAATGTATGATTGACCGACGGACGGACAATCTAGACCTGAGAACTAAATGTTGTGAAATTGATCAATTTGAAAACGTTATGTTCAGAAAAACTTTAAGTGCGGATGGTGTATATGTAAAGGGCAAATTGAATGGTGTCGAAGTTTATTACACTGCTGATACTGGTGCTACTAAAACAGTAGTATCAGAGAATTTTTACATGAAAATGCCAAGCGATAAAAGACCTGAGCTAAGAAAGAAACAAGCTTCAATAACGGGTGCATCAGGAAAGCCTATTCACTTGTTAGGTATTGGAAAGTTTGAGATGGATATCGGGTCGCTTTGCATAAAGAAAGAGCTTCTAGTGGCAAAAATCGATGATGATGTGCTCCTAGGCATGGACATTCTTCAAGATAAAGAAGGAGGGGCTGATATTCTTTTGAGTGAGGGTGTCATTAAGTTGCAAGGGGAGGTCATCCCTTGTGTTCGAGTTGGTTTACCTGATAATACACGCAGGGTTCGAGCTGCTGAAACTATGCGGGTGCCCGGTTTCAGTGAAGCTGTACTGAAAGTGTTAATTGACAGGGTGCAAGGTCAGGGAGACGACCTTGACCTAGTTATTGAACCATCAGTTAATTTTACGTCGAAAAGTGGTATTATTTTGGCTTCGTCTCTAGTCAATGTTAAACATAAGGTGGCAGTGCACGTCCGTCTTATGAACCCTTATCCGAGTGATGTGGATATACACGAGGGTAGTGTAATTGGTGAGGCGGAGGAAGTTACCGAGAGTAGTAACCCTGTTGAAACGAATAATGAGTGTCATATTAAGCGAATCAAATTGAGAGAAGTTTCAGTTGAAGCTGAAAAGACTTATGAGACCACTGACCTAGATAGAAATTTATCACTCCCTGTACATTTAAAAGAACTGTTTGAAAACTCAGGTCCATCATGCAATGTTAGAGAAAAGCAGGTCATAGCTAAACTGCTGTTGGAAAATGAAACAGTGTTTTCAAAGCATGAATTCGATATTGGACGTACAAACCTGGTTGAACATGTCATAGAGACAAATATTGACAGTAAGCCAGTGAAGCAACCTCCCAGAAGGGTACCTCTCGCTTTTGCAGAGGAAGAGAAGAAAACTATAGATGCTCTGAAAGAACATGGGATCATAAGACCCTCTACTTCCCCGTGGGCCTCGCCCTTAGTCCTAGTAAGAAAGAAGTCAGGAAAAGTGAGAATTTGCGTTGATTATAGGAGGGTTAATGCTGTAACTGTGCAAAACGTTCACCGAACATGTAGACAGAGTTACCGAAATTCTCAGTAGAATACAAGACGCAGGAATGAAGTTGAAACCCCAAAAGTGTGCCCTTTTTCAAGATGAAGTAGTTTTTTCTAGGCCGTGTAGTAAGCAAAATGGGGGTCATGCCAAATCCAGATAACACAGTCAAAATGTCGAATTGGCCACGCCCTAAGTCTGTTACTGAAGTGAGACAGTTTCTGGGAATAGCATCATATTATAGACGGTTTGCGAAATATTTCGCTGAAATAGCCCAGCCACTGAACAGGCTGTTGAAAAAGGGTGAAAAATTTGTATGGTCAGAGATGTGTGGAAATGCTTTTGAAAATTTGAAAAAGGCCTTGATTGGACCAGAAGTTATGGGTTTTCCAAATGATAATGATGAGTATGTTCTTGATACCGATGCATCTGACAACACAATAGGCTGTGTCTTATCTCAAATACAAGAGGGTAGGGAAAGAGTAATAGCATATGCTAGCAGGTCTATGAATAAGCCAGAGAAAAACTATTGCGTTACTGACAAAGAGCTCCTTGCAGTGAGGTACTTTATGGAGTACTTTAGACAGTATCTATTGGATAGAAAGTTCACTGTGCGAACAGATCACCAGGCTCTGGTATGGTTGTTCAAAATGAAAGAGCCTAAGGGTAGAATTGCCCGGTGGATAGAGATTCTTTCGGCTTATGATTTTGAGATACAGTACAGGCCTGGTAATAAACATGGCAATGCCGACGCTTTGTCGAGATGCGAGAATCCTAAAGACTGCAATTGTGGCGATTTAGACAACATGGAGGACCTTAAGTGTGGTCCATGTAGGAAATGCCGTAAAAGATTTGAAGTCATGCGAAGTGTTTGTACAAGGTCCAAAAGTAAAAACAATGATGGTTGTAAGTGGGCAGACCTTTGTTGACTGTCCATTGAGCAGTTGCACCAAATGCAGGTCAATGATGATGCAATAGGTATGTTGTACAAATGGAAAATGGGCGGAATGAAGCCAAGCAAGTCAGAAATTGTGAAATGTAGTCCTGAAATAAGGCATTACTTTCTGTTATGGGAGTCACTGGAAATAGAAAACGGGATATTGTACAAAGTCTACTATCACAAAGATGGTTTAGGTGTCCAGAGACAATTATTGGCACCAAAACAAATAAGGAAGTGTAGTGAGTCAAAATCATGATTCGTTGCTATCAGGTCACCTTGGATACAAAAGAACATGGCAGAAGACAAAATCAAAGTTTTATGGTTTGAAATGCAAGAAGATGTAAAGTTACATGTATCAATGTGCCACATCTGTGCGATATCAAAGCCACCTAGTAAGGCACCCAGGGCAACCTTGGGTCAAATGTTGGTCGGTGCTCCATTAGATAGAATTTGCATAGACATTTTAGGCCCCTTGCCTCTGACACCACGTGGCAATAGACATGTCTTAGTAGTAATGGATTACTTTACCAAGTGGGTAGAGATTTATCCAATCAGAGATCAGAGTGCTCAGACCTGTGCGGATCGAATCATAGATTTTGTCTGTCGTTTTGGTTGTCCTTTGACTATCCATTCGGATCAAGGTAGGTCTTTTGAGAGTGAAATATTTAAAGACATGTGTAAAGCTTTTGACATGAAGAAGACCCGATCTTCCCCATGTAACCCGAAGTGCAATGGAATGGTCGAACGATTCAATAAAACCCTCCTATCTATGATAAGAGCATTTCTGAATGACGAGGAAGATAATTGGGATTTAAATTTAGATTGTTTGGCTGCAGCATATAGGTCTACACCAAGTGAAAGCACTAGTCTAACACCAAACCTATTAGTGTTGGGTAGAGAGGTAAGAAGTCCAGTAGAAATCTTGTATGGTATTGCAGATGCTACTGTAAAGAAGAATGATTCAGAAGGTGAGTACGGAATCAAGCTCCGAGAGACGCTTGAAAGAGCACATATGATTGCAAGAAAGTTTACAGAGAAGAAAAGTGAGTATCACAAATATAGGTATGACCAAAGAAGCCAGCTAAACAATTACCAGGTTGGTGACCAAGTGTTATATCTGCATGAAGAGAAAAAGGCAGGAGTTTGTTCTAAGTTGCAGCCACTTTAGCAAAAGATTAATGACTTAGTTTTCAAGATTATGATGAATCCGCAGGGAAGTGCTAAAATAGTACACCATGACAAGTTGAAGCCCTATAAAGGAAGCAAAGAAGTCAAGTGGATCAAGAACATGATTAAAAAGTTGAAGAAATAAGTAAATTTATAAGATGTAGTGTCAAAAAGTTTTGAGAAAAACTTTGACACCTTTGTTCATGTTTAATTTTCAGTACATTATCTTGCATTGTCTGCTATACAATATTGTATTGTAAAAGTTACATTATGATATGTCATGATGGGAAACAGGCTTATCTATTATGTTGCGAATAGACTGTGATGTATATTTTGCTTATACATGTACATGTAGTTTTATATACTATCAATGTTTCTGTGTGTTACGATGTACTGGTTTAATTCATGCAAATTTAAAACAAAGATATGTGTGACAAAGGGGTGAGCGAAGACTGAGAAAGTATGCGCAAGTTTGAGACTCTTCGTCTAATTAATTGAATGCTTATGAAAGTGTCATTTGCATATAGGGGTAATAATTCAAAATAAATTTTAAAAGTTGAAGTTATAGCTAAAGGAAATAAATCAAGTTACATAGTATCTGATATATAGAAATAAAAAGGAAAGAAATAGAAACAATTTAAGTTGAATTCAATAATTCAAAATGGAAATTTATTTTATAGGACCATGTCCAAGAGAGGGAACCTCTATAGTTGCCAGAAATGTGGGTTTAAGGCTGAGAAGGGCAGAACATACAAGCACTATCTGATGCAGCATGCCAGAGAGGAAGAGGTACCGTACAGGCGTTTGCTATGCGGGTATAGGGCTTTTGATAGGGAGAGCATGGACAGTCACTTGAGTTGGTTTCATAAGCACCTCAGATTGGCTCAACAAAAAGATCCAGTAAATCCTGGGAACGTATGCTGGATTATCTCAGAGGGAAGCAATCCGCTGCAGATAACGGACAGAGAGGTGGCAAAGTGCACAAGAGAAGCTAGCGTGACAGAATGGGAGGCCAGGACGAGGAAAGTCGTAAAGGCAGCTGACTCCGCAGAAACATTCGAGGAGATGGAAGAGCCCTCGGTCAGTGTGGAGGAGGCGGCTGAACCCAAGAGAAAGAGAAAGAGGAAAGATTCGTCATCATCATCCGATAGCAGTAGAAGCAGTAGCAGCTCCGATGGTGGTGATAACCAGGTGGTTCTCGCCATCGAGTCTTTAAAGGAAGCATTACGGGAGAATGGGGAGAGGTACAGCCAGTGTATGGAGAGATTTCTTAGGATGATGGACGGTCAGTTGCAGTACATGAGGGACATTTATGGTCTGCTGCACTCAATCAGAGACAATCTTCGCCGTTAAGGGATGTTTGCATTCAGTGAAGAAGGCCTATGAAGAGTTAATCGTTCAAAGTTAATCATTTAGAAATTAAAAAGTCAAGAAGTGCATACAGAAGTGATAAATATCAGGAGTGTTGAAGTTATTAGTTAAAAATTCAAGAAGTGCATATAGTGTTTAAATAGAAGTAATGAATAGAGGTGTAAAAAGAAAATAATAGTTAAGTATACGAGTGTTCAACATGATTCTATTTCAGATTTGCAGCATCGTTTATGTAATGTAAATGTAATGTTGCCACATATGCCTTATTGTTTCTATTTATAAATATTATTGATGGTGTTGTCCGTGGTTTGCAAGTAAATATTGGTCTGACACGTCCTTTGATAGAGGTGTATACAGGGCTTGTTGATGTTTTCACCAGAAGTTCGATCGCAAACTTGTTATTGTTCAGGCAGATCCATGTAGTTGTTCGGAGTGTCAGAGGAAATTCGTTTAAACGTGCCTTTACTACATTACTAGTAATAATTGTTCGATGCCATAACAAGCTAACCTTATTATCTTTATTGTAAATGTATTTGATATCGCTGTCATGTGTTTAATTCTGCATAAATTGATTGTTTCTATACCTCTCCTAACATATCGTCGTCACCCCTAAATTCGAGGATACCCTAATTTCGCGGATTTCATAACGAGCGCTCCGCACGTGCGAATGTTTACGTTGCTCAGCTATTGTGTTCGAAAATCTGTTGCGAAGGTCCTCTGCTAGCAAGAAATCGAAAAAGTTCAATGAAAATGCGCTTCAAACAGGTAAGCAACACAATTAATCAAAGCACCCTATTAAAATGTACCTTTTCACTAAGTTCCTTGTTTGTCAAACTTTATAATACTGGTTAATATCCAAAAATGTATCGTCCGACAAACATGTCTGTTGATTCTGCCATTTTGAACTCTCCTTACTGAAGATCAGTAGAGCGCTTCGCATAAAATAAGGCCAACCAAATAAAATAGTCGTTTAAAGACCCCGATAACCTTATGCGTGCGCTATAACGTTATGTGGTTTAATAAAGAGCACCTGCTGTTATACGATAACGTATTTGTTATGCGCAATTTTCTAGGACAATGTTTTCCCCTAGCAACATAATAAAACTGAATAATTTATTTAATTTCAGGCCAAACCAAAGCATATTAATGGCAAATACCGCATGTATAGCCCAACACGTCTTAATAATGCGTATATTGCTGTGAAAGAAAATAACATCAGTGTGAATAGGGCGGCCCGACAGTTTGATGTACCTGAAACTACATTACGTGACAGGGTGAAAGGACGAATAACCATAGACACTGTGAGATCGGGAAGATCCCCCATATTTTCAATGGAAGAAGAGTCACAGATCGTAACCCACCTGAAAGAAATGGCACAGCTTGGGTATGGCTATACACGCGGAGAAGTCGTGGATATCTCAACTGATTTTGCTGTTACGTTAGGAAAACGGGACAAAAATAATCCACTCACATTGCGCTGGTATGATGGTTTTATGTCTAGATGGCCAGAGTTGAAGCTAGTGAAGCCAAGGGCTTTAGAGATACAGAGGGCCAAAGCAAGTAACCATGTAACTGTTGAAAAATATTTCACAGAACTTACAGCAGTAATGAAGAAATACAATCTAGAAGACAAGCCTCACTTGATATTCAATGTTGACGAGAAGGGGATCCAACAAAACCACAACCCTCCATCAGTAGTGGCCGGAAAAAATGCCAGTGTACAGGAAGTCATGTCAGCCAAGTCTTCAACCACGACAATACTTGGATGTGGTAGTGCCGCAGGATTAGCCATTCCCCCTTTCTTTGTTTTTGCAGGTCAAAGAATGCGTCAGGATCTCATGGAAGGGAAGTCTCCTTGTGCTGATGGGACGGTGTCTGAATCTGGATGGTCAAATTCGGAAATCTTCAGGAAGTACCTGGCCGACCATTTCATTCATCATGCCCCTGGTCGTGGTGAAGATCCAATCTTACTGCTCCTGGATGGCCATTTGTTTACTCGTGCGCCTGGGTCAACGAGACGCTTCTATCACTCGTATGTTTAACAGGGAAATTCGCGCGAAAATATGATTTCACTTTAATAAAATGCATTACATTTGTAGTTTCTATGCTTGATAATGCTAGTATTTGTCTAAGATTAATTATTACTGTGTAGAAAATGCACTTTAAATATGTAGAATCGGTAATTTCAAGTGAAAGAGTCAAAAGACGATTTTTTTAGGACGACAAAATTATTACCCAATCAGAACGAAGTTGTTAACCAATGAAATTGCATGAAAATTTGTTGGAAAGTTGGAAATGTTGGAAAAGTTGGAAATTGTGAAAAATGACGTAAAATTGATTATGACGTAATTAGAGGGACAGCAGAAGACACTTCTGAGATTAGGAAAGGGGGAAGAAGGACGTATCATTGAGAGAAGTGAAATTTTCAAGATAATTGTAAGCTAAAAAGCATTTTCATCTCATTTTTCGTACGGAATTAACATTTTCAGTAGGAATCTATAAGTAAAGAGGATTTTGTGTAAGTTATGGAGTAAGCTGGTAATTTTATTCTGAGCATATAGACGAAGCAGTGAGAGCTAGAAGTATAAGTGAGAGAAGTATATTTATGGTGAAACGATGAAATTTTGGGTTTAAGTTGTGAGTATTTATTGATTGCTGATAACCGTAATTAACGTATTCTATTGTTTTCGTTGTTATAATAAATGGTTTGAACTCTGTGAACTCTTATTATTATTTTCTTTTCATTTGTCTGGCGTCCGCTGCAGCTACGGGTCCGGCGACGGACGTGACAATATATTGCCCTTATTCCCAGTCAATAATTGTTTTGTTATACCTTACATCAATACTGCAGCAACTACCCGATTAACCCGGCATGTTTACGTTCATTTTCTTCTATAAGAGAAAGAGCGCGGAAAAATAGGTAGAGCTTGTAGCGTCATCAATGACGTGACGTCACAAACAATGTACCGTTTATCGGTCAATATTTTTTTAAATATTGCCCTAGGGCCAATATTGATGTAAATATTGACCGCTTGGTCAAATATTCGAATTTATAGGCATTTTTTTCCTATGGGTTTTTTATATATAGAGAGATACTGACAAGGGTATAACAATGAAATATATGTTCTATTGTACCAATTTTATTGTACTAGACACATGTTTCGGATATTTGCATCCTCGTCAGTAGTACTTCATGCCAAACAGTTTGAATAAAGCCGAATGGAGTTTTCCTGGCGCCATATACAATACAGAGTTTTAATTTCTGTCTATAAGGAACTACTACATATTATCGTGCTTATCTATCGAACGTTCGAGATGTATTGTAGATAAAGCCAGGAAAACTCAATTAGGTAAAGGTTATGTTTCAATTATGCAAATAATTATATTATAATAGAATATTCCCATGCCAATTATTTAGTACCCAAGATTCAAACTAACGTTTTTGTAAACAGTTCTGTAAATAAAAAGGCGAAAAGAGCATCCTATTCCAGATGTATTGCGATTAGCTTCGTTCGTTCGATAGATAAACACGATAATATGTAGTAGTTCCTCATAGACAGTTGGATAAAGGAACGGGACTAAGGTAGGAATATTTTTCCCTTTTAAATCGTAATTTTTCTTCTAAGAGGTCCCGGTCCCCTAAACTTAACTTATGCCTTTTTCAATTAGACATAATCTATTGAAATGGGCATGTGGTGCACTGAAATTTTCATAAAGTGCTATATTTGACACTTGACAAGGTGCTTCAGGGTCATGACTTAAAGATAAAGGACGATTGTTGGTGCTGTTGACCTTTGTTACAGGAGTCATTGCACGAGAATAAAATTGTTTTTCATTTCGTTTCTCTGTTACCGTAAGATATTTAAATATAGCGTTGAGTTTCAAAGTGATTGGTTCAAGATCAAGATATACTTTGTTGCCCATCAAATGAGCAGTGGTCTTCCTTACTTTTCTCAGCCGTTACTGTGAACAGATATATGAATGAAACTTGATATGGAGCTTTACAGTGATTAGTTATAGAGCCAGTTTCACAATGACTGCTGTAGAACTTTTTAACATGAGCTGATGTTCATTTAAGAAAACTGGTTATAGGTTTTCGTTAAACTTTAGTAAGTAAATGTTGGGGAGGGGCGAGGGTGGAGCGCACGTAATCCGGATAAGGGCACAATTTGCTGCTAACATTGCAGGTGACCTTCCTATGTCGACAACGATCTCGTTAGTCAATATGTAGTCTATTGTGTTTGGTATTTTGATATTCTTTTTATATTTTTGCGTCTCTTGGTATGAATGCCTACTCAGCTTTATCGTATTTGAATGTTTTGAAGTAGGTGCTACAGCAGAGTCTTGTTTGATATCCCTTCCTTTCTCGTACCACGGTTCTCTTATAAATGAACCGTTCATTTACATGCTTTACTTCAGCAAACCCCAGCATGCTTATTTTATTTTGAAAATCAACAAAACAGTACGTTTTTCAAACGAGATAAATACCTTGATTCTTAAAGAATATGATATGGTTAGGGGATCGGAAGAAGATTAGCTGATCTGGGAATATGAACACTGCTACATAGTTATCAATATTAGCTCCCCTTGCCTTAATTCTTTTGCAAAGGGTTTGAAGAAATGATGGTTTACGATAAATCCCTTTATATTATGAAAGTTAGTATATCCCTACGTCATTACTGTATCTTTGTATCTTGTTATTATTTTTACTAAACGTATTGTAAGAGGTGCGATTCCTTCTCATATTCTTCATTTTACTAGGATGTCCATAATGCCGTGTTTTTGGAAGTAAAAATTTTTCACCCGCATTGTTTTGATTTAATGATTATGCAATTTAATTCTTAAATACATGCACAATTTCTTATTTTAGATAATTTCTCTTTCTTCATAATAAATGACAATAATTTCCTTCAATTCCAGTTACGGAGACTCAGGGAAGATTCGCCGGTTTTTCTTTATCGGTGTCTGATAAAGAAAATGGACGCTACCATAAATGTTTTGATTACGGCAAGTCTGGACCTATACCAGATGTTACTGTAAAGCATGTGGTAAACTGCTTCCGGCCTAAAGAAGGACAATACGTTAAAATTGAAAACAAGAGAGATAATGGACCATATGGAACTGATTACAGCAACACAGCTTATGTCAATTTATGCGAAGTTGAGATTATAGCTCAAGGTAAAAGATATTTTATTTAAAATGTTGCTAAATCTTTAAAAGATATGTTTTACACACATTGCTTCTGTATATGTATTATCAATATGATTGTGATATTGTGTTTTTCGAAAAATGTCATATGGCATTTTCAGAAAATGATAACTTTCTCACATATAAATCAGATTTTAATGATACGATTCATGTGCTTTAATAGCGATAGCGTCTATTGCCTTTATAAGTTAAAGACCCGCCTAATTATTATAGTTTCTATGAGCTAGTAGTATCCCGATCGACTCCGGGTGCATATATGTCACTCTCATTTAAAATGTTGTGTTTCCTGTTGAGTTTGTTGGAATTTGATTGTTGGTCGTCTTGGTGCGATTGTTCTATTTGTTTCGTTGTCTTCTGGTATTTCTTTGTGTATCATTTTAGTGTGGAGGTTTTTATCTATAGCAATTTTTGTTCCTTTGCTTCGCTAGTTACATTGTCAATATTGAAATATATGTTATATATAACCAATTCTAGTGTACTAGACACGTGTTTCGGATATTGCATCCTCGTCAGTCAGTAGTACTGACAGTAAGTGTTTTGAATATTTTTCTCTGACATTGTCGCCATAGAACTTTCTATATAGAGATAACATCAAACAGTGCATGTATTAATTATCGTTTCATTTTCGTGCGTGAACATTGATGGTGGGTGCGGCTAGCCAACAGGGGATGCTTACTCCTCCCGGGCACCTGGTCTCACCCCTAGCTTGATAGGGGTCATTCGATGCTCAATTTTGGCGCTTTTGTGAGTGATGTTGATATTATCGTCAGGATCTTCTTTAACTCATTGACGTCACATAGATTAAATCTATTAGTTGTCTTCTTTGAGATATTTTACTTATTTTAAGATAGAATTGCCTTCTGAAATCTGCGGTAAAATACTCACATAAGAAAACACAGGGTGGACAAACGCAATTCGAATTCATTCTGTTTGTTTCAAGAATTCTGATTGGTTCACAGGATTTCTACAAGCTTGTATAACGACGCTATACATGCCGCAAACCGACTCACTTGACATACTTCAAAATGTATTCCTACGTTAATTTGCACGTTACAAGCTTTAGCGCACTTTTTGCGTATGACGTCTTGCTTCCCTTCTTCGCTCCTGTTACGTCATCCTGTGACGTAAAACTACAAACTATGGCCTTGTAAATGACGTTCTCCATATGTAAACAACAGAGCAAGTAAGTTTATCATTGATAACACTTTGATTTTTCGTCATTGTAATAAATACGAAGCAGTTGTATTTCATATTTTGCAGCGCAATAATTTCTGTTGGTCGTTGTTAGTCCTCCGTAGCAACGTCGCCTCTAAAGCGATGTGTGAGACCATCTGATGGGTATAAGTTAGATATGTCGCATGAATTAGAATAGGGATTAACGTACTGTGTTTTGTGGTTCCGATAGGTATATGTTGGATATACTGTTGGAAACCTACGTTATACCGTCGGGGAAAAGCCCTAACTCAAGACGCGAAAAGGACAAGCTCCGAAATCGACATCTTAAACAAAAAACTTAACATAATCAAACCAGACCAAAGGGGAGAAGTTGACGATAAAGGATGGTCATTTGCCACGTCTCTTTGATGGCACATATTTGTATAAATCTCACTCACCATGTCTTTATATGCAGATAGAAAGATCCTATGGTAAGGCCGCCTTAAATAAATTCTACGTTTAACGTCCATGTTCAATGTTCAAATATACGAGGGATGGAGGAAAACCAAAAAAACAAACGAAATTTTCAAACAAAGCCTTGCTTCAATAGAAATAAATAATTAGATATCAAATTGATTTAAAATTGCGTTGTGACCTCCTTCACGAAATGACCCATTAGCAATATATTAAGCTAACTATGCAGAATAAGGCTCAGACAGACAAAAACTTGCCTATTTCATTGTAAGCATAATGTTTGTAACTGAATCATGACAGTATCAAGAGTTGCAATAAAATGACCATATAAAATAAAATGATCATAGGATATCAGCTTGCACTAGGAGTCATATTTGGGATATCAAAGCAGGGAACAGAGCCCAGGACCTAAAAATTCTTGAATTCAATGTGCTGCAAATTTGATTAAGAAGCTCAAAATTTGCTTCCTCCTGGGTAGTCTTTATAAGACTTTGAACAAGCTAGATTTTTGGAAGGGGGGTTCAAACCCTATGCTTGCCGTATGGTCATGCATATATTATAGTACTTTCTCCCGGGTGGCCGCTTAGTACTTACAGAGATGTCGAAATCTGTCAGACATTTTAGAAATTGTCAGTCCGAACAATGATAATAACTGCAAACTTTTGTCAGTCCGGAAGAATATTTGTTAGACATTTCGAGGCTTCGGACAGATCTTCTCCTTGGCAGAACATTATCTCAACTGATGCCAGGCATATGCCAAAAATCAAGACTTAGATTCTAAAATAGTAAGTAAGTAAGTAAAGTAAGTAATATTTATCTAGAGTCGGCATTGTGTACAAGGTAAACAGTAAACATAAGCTCTGTAGAGCTTTTACAACCGACTATTTGTGACACTTGCGAAATTTACAGGTACAAGGACCATTATTTTGTTTGTGGTGTGGTTTCATCATTATGTTATGATACCTCGTTATTACGTATTGTGGTTTCATCATTATGTGGTGTGGTTTCGTCATTATGGTAGGATACTTCGTTATTATGTGGTGTGGTTTCATCATTATGTTATGATACTTCTTTATTATGTGGTGTGGTTTCGTCATGATGTTATGATACTTCGTTATTATGTTGTGTGGTTTCGTTTTTATTACATTTCGTAAATATGTGGTGTGGTTACGTCATAAGAAATACATTCTGGAGTCATTTTGGGTTCACATGTAATTCGTTTCGAAGCATTGACAAAGACTACCAGTTCGATAAAAGTTATGTTTAGTCCCCTACCAGCTCGCTGGAGTGGACTTATAGTTTAACCCGTCTCTTGTCTGTCTGTCCCTCCGTCCGTCTGTCCCTCCGTCACACTTAAGTTTTCCAGACTTTTTCCGCCTTTGTTGCATATACAGAGCCAATTTTGGTACCATCTTCATATGATACAGATCAAATTCGAATTTGGCTTTGATTTACCCATTTTTACAATAGTTATTGCCCTTCGACATACAAAACCTCATGAAATTTTCAGTTTCCAGACTTCTTTGCCTCAAAAAACCCTGTATTTGCATATAATGACCTTTTTTCGTTTTATTTTACCAATTCTTACAAGAGTAATTGCCTTTGACATAACAAATTTTATAATACATGTATTTTCAGTTTTCTGGACCCTTTTTTTTTTGTCTTTTGTTGTAGATAATTTACTGAGTTTTGCTATGTGAATTTTTCATATGGTGATACAGATCAAGTTTACAAAAATAATTACCCTCTGACCAAGCAAATTCTATGCAATTTTCAGTTTGTCAGACCTTTTCTTATTCATTTGTATGTTTATTAAACTGATTTTTGTATGGAATTACTTTTATTTTGGTGTAAGTACATGTTTGATTGAAGTGTTCTAAGCTGATTTTGAGAATTATATATTTCACTCAATCCCCTTCAGCACGAAGGTCAAGGTCACTTTCAGAATAATAGTGATAATTGTATTTTAATATCCAGTTGGGATCCAGCGGCGAAGCCCTTGTAAGCAATGTAACTTCTCTAATCGAGATCTTTCTGACAAATAAATGAGTCAAAATTAGTAAACTTTTGATAGATTTAAATCTGTGAGTGATATGTTTACAAGCCGGCGATAGTAGCGGGCTTGAAATTTGTAAGAATTTAGGAATATACAGTATCCACCAATTCATTCATTCTATAGACATTCGATGATGATTAAAAACATAGTTATATTTCATCGATCGACGAAATTTTTGGAGTATAGATTTATTAGGTTTTCCTGGAGGGGGAGGGGAGGGTTGCGTGTAATATCCTGTCCACCATATTTCTTTCTCCCCCATTCCTCCCTCCTATTCTATCCCCTTTTTCCATCTACGCTTTCACACTGTCCGTCCCTTCGTCAATATTAGTATTAAATTCTTTTTAAATTGAATTGTAATAAATTTAAAAGAGAAAATGATTGGTTTTAACAATTTTTGTCATTCTCTCTGAAAAGAAGTAAGACTTAGAATAAGATCAATAGAAGATTGGGTACGTCTGACTGAAGGGGTAAAATATCAGCCCGCACCACCGTCAGATCAGAGGAGGTTGCTTAACCTCAAGAGGATCGAGGGACACCCGTGAGACCTACATCTCTTGACAGTCAAATTATTTCTCAAGGAAACACTGTATGGTAGGAAGCAAATGTTATGTTTATTAAAACTAACTGCTCTTCAGAGAGGCAGAGGACAGTTTCTAAACCTATCCTTTGCAACAGAAATTCATCGCCTGCTTATGACGTGTTCAAATATCTCGGTTGATACGCTATGCCAGAGCAAGTACCGAATATACGGATTTTGATCTGAGAGCTAGGCGTCTTTCAGATAAGCTTCTCAGCCAGGGATATGTTTGTGACCGACTAACATCGTCACTGAGGAAGTTCTACGATCGATATTGGGAACTCGTCATACACTATGTCCCACTCTCCAGAATGGTGGATGATATTCTGTCATAGACCATTTGAACCATCCAACCAAAGATTGCACTCTATGTCTTCCGAAATGGAAGTTACCGGATGTGGCAGTTCTACCGAATTGAAGCGGTGGGTGTTGCATGCAAGCAGGAGATGCTTACTCTTCCTGGGTACCTGGTCTCACTCTCATATCGGGAGTCCGCTTCTTTTCATGTGGTGGAGGTTTTGGTTTGTTTGCTTTGGTTTCTGTTTTATCCTGATTTTGTATGCCTTCGGTTTCTGATTTTCTGAATTATCGATTTTGTGCTGTATACAGGGATATGGTCATTATCCATATTTGTCATTATCAACTACTACTCTACGATTTAATTCAAAATGAACTTCTTAGAGTCAGCTGAAACGAATATTCGAATATTCTCGAATGAATAGTTTTCAGCGAATATTTGAATGAAAATTGGTATTCGAATATTCGTTAGTATACATATAGTCCCGTACTTATACAGGAAAAGGGAAATATAAAGCATTGTATAACTTAGGGTTACACAGAAACCGATATCAATCTTGAGCAAACGAATGACCCACTAACGTTCGCACAACTGGTCAGTATGTTACATATTATTTTAACACACGTTGGGATGTCGTGTGTCATTTGTATTAAATCAATAAATGATAAAGACGCTTCAATGCCTTGCTATAACATAGATAATATTTTCAAGCCAGAGCGGCACCTGAATATCTATGGTTGCATAAAATGTACCCCGTGACCCTTCCTTAACTCCTGTCTTTTTATAAAGGAATTGATGTACATTGCTATAACTTTCCTATATCTTTTTTTTTTTTTTGTCACCCGTAAATCCATAGTTCGTTTTCACCGGGATGGGGTCATTTATGCTTAGTGCATAATGCAAGCTTTTAACGTGCGTAAAATGTACTGTCCTCGTATGATTTCCACGTTATCACGTTCATGAAGACTACCACAGGAGATCGATGCTAACGATCAGCAAGAATATCCGCCTCTACTTTCCTTATATTTGACTAGAGAGCGATGGGAAAGGGCGGGTGTAATTGAAGGTTGTTTGCATCGAGCTCCTGTGAATACTATCAAGTCCGGTGAATTGCCATTTGGGACCATGCCTTGACGATGATTTACGAGATTACGACGTTTTTACGTAGAGATGCGTTAGTGTTTCAGGGTAATAAGTGTTTAGCCCAAACCTAACTCATTCAACCGGAATCTTTATTATACAAATGTTTTATACCCCCGCCATATAATGGTGGGGGTATATAGAGATGCACTTGTCCGTCCGTCCTTCCGTGCGTGCGTGCGTGCGTGCGTGCGTGCGTCCGTCCCACCTATGGTTTCCAGACATTTAAAGGAAAACCGTAACAGATAATCAATTTATTTCTTGCATATAGCTTTTACACCAAGAAATACAGGTCAACTTCGAATATGGGTCATGTCCCTCAATTTTGTGCAGAGTTATGCCCCTTGAAACTTAGAAAAATTCAAAATTTTCTTGTTTCCGAACATTTACATGCTGTAAATTTATCAGGTTTTAAATGATGCTATTGAATTTAAAGACGTTTAACATTTGAACTACTTGGTGAGTGTCACTGCTGGTGGACCAAGAGTCCCCGAGGGCACATGTAGCCAAGTTCGATCAACTTTGGTTGATCGTCTGTCTTCTCAACGCATTTGAAATTTTCTGTTACAAAATTTCTTGAAATTTCTAAAACGTGGGTCCTGTAGCATCATATCCCACCCATTCTGCTACGTCTTTCGGTATATTTTTGGACATAATAATTTTCATACTTTTCGGTCATATTACATTGTTTAGACTGAGGATCACTGACGAGGGTTTAGTACCCGAAACGTGCATGTCTGGTCCATGCTGTAAATTTATCAGGTTTTAAATGATGCTATTGAATTTAAAGACGTTTAACATTTAAAGGTAAACCGTTACAGATAATCAATTTATTTCTTGCATATAGCTCTCACACTAAGAAATACAGGTCAAGTTTGAATATGGGTCAAGTCCCTTAATTTTGTGCAGAGTTATGCCCCTTGAAACTTAGAAAAATTCAAAATTTTGTCGTTTCCGGACATTTAAAGGTAAACCGTTACAGATAATCAATTCATTTCTTGGATATAGCTATTACACCAAGAAATACAGGTCAAGTTCGAATATGGGTCAAGTCCCTCAATTTTGTGCATAGTTATGCCCCTTAAAACTTAGAAAATTTCAAAATTTTGTGGTTTTTGGACATTTAAAGGAAAACCGTTACAGATAATCAATTCATTTCTTCCATATAGCTCTTACACCAAGAAATACAGGTCAACTTTGAATATGGGTCAAGTCCCTCAATTTTGTGCAGAGTTATGCCCCATGAAACTTAGAATAATTCAAAATTTCTTGGTTTCCGGACGTTTAAAGGTAAACCGTTACAGATAATCAATTCATTCCTTGTATATAGCCGCGATACACCAAGAAATACAGGTCAAGTTTGAATATGGGTCATGTCCCTCAATTCTGTGCAGAGTTATGCCCCATGAAACTTAGAATAATTCAAAATTTCTTGGTTTCCGGACGTTTAAAGGTAAACCGTTACAGATAATCAATTCATTCCTTGCATATAGCTATTACACAAAGAAATACAGGTCAAGTTTGAATATGGGTCATGTCCCTCAATTCTGTGCAGAGTTATATCCCTTGAAACTTGCACAAATTCAAATTTTTGTGGTGTCTGGACATTACAAGGACAACTTTTACAGATAATAACTTCATTTCTTGAATGTAGCTATTATACCAAAAATTACAGGTTAGGTTTGAATATGGCTCAATTTCATGCAGATTTGTGTCCCTTCAAACTTGGAAAAAAATAAATATTTCATGCTTGCCTGACATTTAAATGAAAACTGTTATAGGGAATATATTTATTTCTTAGATATAGCTTAACATTGAGAAATACAGGTCAAACTCAAATAAAGGGTCATGTTCCTCAATTTTGTGTTGAATGGTGCACCTTCAAACTTCTTATACGTTTATATGTAAAATATGCCAGGCGGGGGTATCATTGATCCTTAGATCAACAATAGATTTCATTTTTTTTTTCAAGTTAATCCATTGGTCAGAAATATAATTTTGAGGACGCTCTTAAAGTCCTTACTAGTAAATCAATAACGAATATTCAAATACGAATCGAATACGTGTCACGAATATCATTTTCAGGTATCCTTTTCAGCTCTAGAACTTCTATCGAACTAGTCGCCATTGTCAATGCTTCTATGCGAATTACATGTAAACCCAAAACGACTCCAGAGAGTACTTCCGACGACGCAATCACACAACATAATAACGAAGTTTCATAACATTATGAAGAAACCACACCACATAATAACGAAGTAACATAACATCACGATGAAACCATATCACATATTGAGACCCAATATAAGACAGCAATGGCGTTCCAAATCCTATTAAATTTAAGTGCTGCCATCTAAAGGCTTTTAGGTCTAAATAGCTGTTTAAAGGAGCGATTGTTGTTTTAGGAAAGGGACCGCGAAGTGTATGATAAGAAGCAGGATTTAGGGAGGAGTTATATAGAAAATAAATTCCACGTTCAGATTCTATATACCCATGAGGAATTTCAGGCATATTTCGTGTCTTTATTCTTCTTGCGAATAGACACTTCCCATCAATTGTTTTCTTGTTTCTAGTTAAGACTGAAACATGCAAGTACACTATCTCGATTTTTTTTAGTAAATAGTTTGATTTCTTCCTCTTTTAACAAGTGGAGTTCGGTCAATGTAATAAGTTGTTTTTCGAAAATGCATGCATTTAGTTCAATTTTAAGTTTATATTTGCTGTTCGAATACAAAATTAAAAATCATAACGAACATCCAAAGAATTATTCTTGGTTTGTCAAGTTTGTTAACATGACTAGACCTGCGTATCACAATCTAAATGTTTTCATACAATTTTTTATCAGTAATTTTCTTTTACAGTCTGAATTCGTTTCAGCGATAAACCCTTAGTGCAACATTCATTAAAAATTCAAATGTAACATTTTTCAATATCAATCACAACTATCTATCGCTTATGAAGTCAATGATCAGTGGTTGTGATTTTTTGCTCTAGTTGTAGTTGATATTTCTTTTATTTTTGTGTTTGATCAGATCAGTAAATAAGAGTCTTACACGGAAGCCGAAATCAGGTTCCGAAAACCACAATCGAAAGGCTTACGAATTTTGGGGAAAATACATAACAAAATCACGCGAAGAAAATAGGCCAAAGTGACGGAGACAATGACACAAACTCTTCAGATGAGTTAAAGAAGATCCTGACGATAATCTCAACAACACTCATAATAGAGCGCAAAATTAAACATCGACGGACCCCTAGCAAGCTAGAGGTGGGACCAGGTGCCCGGGAGGAGTAAGCATCCCCTGTTGGCTAGCCGCACCCGCCGTCAATGTTTAAGAGGCATGGAAATGAAAATATATAAAATTCATGCACTGTCTGACGTAATGTCTATATAGAAAGTGCTATGGCGACAATGTCAGGGAAGTATATTCAAAACACTTACTGTCAAACCCCTCGCGGGGAACTTTTTTACGAAGGACAACTGATTTAATGAACAATCTCCAGCACAAGGGTGGAAGACATTGTAGAATTTATTGTAGGTTTTAAAATGCGCCGTGCTAATTATTTTCTTATATCACCTGAATCATTTTGTATATCTAATACATATGTAGTATCCAAGCGGGTAGGACCAAAAAGGAATCCAAAGAGCACTCCAATTACTGCCTTAGTGTTACCCGCAGTTCGGCTGATTAGCAACGGAAATAACAAAAATAATCTAAGTAGCGCCACTCTGAATAAATTCGATAAATTGTTTAAAGGCCTGTCACACTACAGCGTTCTGGACAGGGTGTGACAACGTTTAATAAAGATATTGCCACACGCTGCCGAACGCTGAGGTTGATTATAGAAGATAAAAAGAAAGCCAGTTTTTGAGCGTTTGCTTAACGCAAGACTGACGTGTAACAGCGACTTCAGAACGTTTACTTAGCGTGTGTGTGACTTGTTTGTAACGTGTGTCAGCGTACGACAACGTGAAACCAGCGTAAAATCAGCGATCTCGATATACACAGAACGTGTACCCAACGATCGCGCAACGTTCGTATAACGTTTTGATCGTGTGTTGGAGAGTTGTTGGAGAATTTTCCGTTCCTTTGCGCTGAAGTGGTTAACATTCGTTTATACGAGGAAACTCCATGCCAGAGGAAGAAAAAGAAGAACATTAGATGTCTAATCCATGGCATTAAATGGTTGTTGTTATACCTTTTTCTCATACCCAATCGCTTGTTTTGACTTTATTTTAATACATATAATATCAATTCATGAAAATTTATCATGATGTCACTACACAACGATTTCATCTTATCATGATAAAACTTTCTTGTATACTTTTTGTTACTAAGCATTGAACAATTTGCAAAAAGGATCTAAACAATACCAAAATTGATTATTAATTATTAATAATAGTTTCTTTTACTTTTGATATGATTCAAGTTGAATTTCAAAATCATTTTTTCTAGTATTGAACTTGTCTAGTGGAAGTGATTTGGTCGCTACTCAAACGCTTTGTACACACCAAGGCAGTCGTTAGAGACACGCTCTGTACACGTTACAAACACGTTGCACGAACGCTATACTATCTTCAAGCTTATTTTACGAGCGTGTTCGGAACGTGTATTAACGTATGAGTAACGTTTGTTCAAAGTATGGAAGCGTGTGCATAACGATCGCGATAACGATCGCGGAGCGTGTAACCAACACGTTCGGCACACGCTGTCGATTTTGTGCAGGCACAAAAAAATTTCCTTGCCAATAGCGTTCGACAGCATATAGCTCCGTGTGAGAGCGTTCTCGAAACGTCATACGTCCCCGTAGCGTGTATGACGATTGTCCAGCGTGTTAGCTAGCTGTTAAACACTGCAGTGTGACAGGACCTTAAACGACATGTTATAAGGTCAAATATTTTCATTGTATTGTCAAAAACATAATTCAGTGACAAAGTCAGTCCCCCAAAAATGTACCCGTAGTTCAGTAGTTTTTTAGAAGGGGAGGCGTGGGTTGGGGGAGTCTCCTTGCCCTAAGAAAGAAATTGTTGAAGTTTGAGCTTGCTCTAGACTAGTGTATCGATATGAAAGCACCATAGACAGGAGACGTACTATTAGTTACACGGTTAGTTAGTGACATGATACGGATAAATACATGGTGTGAAAAGAAAACCCGTATCGGGCGAGGCGAAAGCCATATCAGGTCACTAACTAACCTTGTAACGAATTTATCACGTCGAAGACCTCTAACTGTATGTGTTGGGGTCTCTGTATCATACAATTCACGACGTCATAATAAACTACTCGCCTGATACGGATTAACAAGCCTGATACGGTTTTTTTTTTTCACGGCGCCATGTGACCATGATCTGACCGATAAGATTCAAACATTTTTGTCTCAGGCGTGATAAGAATGTTTCTACTTCAAGTAATTCTGGTAATTTTTAAACTGAAGTCGTCACGATTGTTATAAATTAATAAAAGTATTCAATTGACAATATTCGTCAAAAGATAAAATGAGATATACGAGTACAAATGTACATACATTTATAAAGCAGAGTTAATGTTCTCAGTTGTTACTTTAAAATTTACATATAGTTCACACGATTACATTGTTCTAGGTAATCAGCATTTAGATTATTCATTGAGAGTATGTCCTTCCTCAATGCATATGTATATCATTTTGAAAAAAAAAATCTCTAGCCACATGATTTATGAAACTGAGAAACATCTTTGTTGTCTCAAAATACAATATAAACGGTAATGACGTATGAGGAAAAAATCTTCTTTTTTGGGTAAAAAAAGATATCTTATTTAAAACTCCGTATTTCTAGTACATTCTAAATCTAAACTAATTCGAAGTGTCGGAATTAAATGCATTATCTTGTTAAAGTTGAATATTCTTGTGTCTTGCGATCAGAACACAAAGTCTTCAAAGAAGCGAAACCAATGTACAACCGGTGTAGACATTTGGTGATCATCTGTTTTACATATAAATGGTCTGGATTAAGATTATTATTCTTTACACTATTGAAAGTTATCTGACATATAGAGACAACTCTGTTCTTTTTTATTTCAATGTACATAAGGACTCATGTAAGAAAGGCAAACACTGAGGATCACTGACGGGGGTTTAAGTTACCCGAAACGTGCATGTCTGGTCCATGCTGTAAATTTATCTGGTCTTAGATGATGCTATTGAATTTAAAGACGTTTAACATTTCAACGGGGACGCATTTATTTAAATTTTAGTTATTCCACTCCTAAAAATAGAAATTTTATTTTTCAAAACAATAAAATGAAAATCATTCATTAGTTAGACAATGAATATTTGTTTTTGTTTGCTTTGGTTCCTGTTTTATCCTGATTTTGTATGCCTTCGGTTTCTGATTTTCTGAATTATCGATTTTGTACTGTAGACAGGGATATGGTCATTATCCATATTTGTCATTCACCCTTTCTAAATTAGATATAAATTCTTATTGCAATTGAAAAATTCAATTATATCTTAATTAATCGTTTGCATTAATCATTTTAACAAAGCAATTTGTTAGCATACTATTACACTGTAGCAGATCACGTGACAGGCAAATTATCTCTAGCCCGGGAATCCCCTTCGATTAAACAAGGTATATACTGTCTTAATCTACTTATATGAATTTATTTTAAACCTAATCATACGAGTATCATTATAATTATTATGATGGTTATCTACTCTGGTCAAGAATAGAATTATTATTAATAGAACACTTCAACTGAAAATTTTGTTTAATAAACGTTCACTTATCATAACATGTAAACAAAATGAAAATCATTTTTGTTGTTATGTTCTAATTCGTTTCACTCAACCGAACATAAATCATTTATAAAATGAACAAACACATATATAGGAATAGAAGCGCTCCGTAAAAGCAGTTTAATCAAACAATTTTACAAATTCATTATAATATCTAAATCATCCTGGATTTCCGTTCAGATAACTACAAAAGAAAAACATGTTGTAAGTGTCATGTACACATAAGAAATAAAACATGTCACTTAGAAAAGAGTTAAACAAGTCCACACCATGTAAGGTGTCCTGGCGACGAGTGATTTTTTGTGTTAATTGTCCTGGATTTTTTGTGTTTGTCCTGGATTATTTGTGTTCGTTTCGAGCGAAATCTTCAAAATTTCATATTTTTTAGACAATTAACGGACATGTAGATCATCGTTGGATACTTTTCTTTGCATTAAACATTGTAAATGCATTATAAGACTGAATCAATGCTTAGAGCTGTCTGCTTTTCATTAAATCAAGAGATTTCGACTTTTTTTCATAAAAATCCATGTTCTCGTCGTTTAAACAGACTAGGTTCAAATATTTTAACATGAATATCTTGTGCCAGTTCAACAGTGCTAACCATATTTTTTCTCGAGCAATAAAACGGCATTACAAGGCAGAAAACCAAAATTTTAAAAAAGTTAGAGGTCCTGGCTTTTTTGTGTTTTGTCCTGGATTTTTTGTGTTTGCTGTCCTGGCTTTTGTATATCTCTTCAACAATCTAATAGAGTTTAATTAATTTTTTGGGGATTTTGCCACTAGCTCCACTTTTATGTGAAATTTTATTTTGCAACCCTTGTTTGTTACAAAAATCACTGTAGTTCTGATTTCTGTATTCATATGAAATATGTCCTAATTTGACAGGCTTCCCGTATTAATTGATCACGAGTGTACAGTCTACTATGTCACTAACATGTACTTTGGATCGTTGCATCAGAATGAAAAAAAAGTTATCTGTTCATACATGTTAGACTAAAAGATAAAAGATACCAATATGTATCAGGTTAATTGTGGGTTATATGTTAAATGTAACTTCAATAAATACATTTATGTTCTAATTCGTTTCACTCAAACGAACATAAATCATTGATAAAATGAACAAACACATATATAGGAGTAGAAGCGCTCTGTAAAAGCAGTTTATTCAATTCGAAGATAACGAAAGATATGTGAAAGTAGATGCGATTCAAATTCCTAGATTCCTTGAAACAGAAAGTTTTTCTTGGAGGCTTTCTTTAACGTAACCGTCTTTAGCTTTGTCGGATTTCCACCTCCCATGTTTTTTGGAAAATGCGGTCGTTAATGCCGAGCGCAAACTGTGAATACCGAATTTGCTGCTTTCTAGGCCGATAGAATTGAATGCAAACAAAATAATTTCTCTTTTCCTAGTATAGGACAAAGGTCTATCAACATTTCTTAATTTATAAGAATCTGAATTTTTACAATATGATAGGGATCTAAATATGAATTCGTCAGAATCTGATTTGATTGATGCTAAATCAAGATATCTCTTTAACATATTTACTGGGCATGATTTTGACAACGTGCGAGCAATGAAAACTTTGTTTCCGTCGTTGTAGACATCTGTTTTACTTTTTACAATATTCAATGTCATGTGACTGTCTTGAATACTAATGTTCAGTCTTTTGAGATTGGCAATTTCGGGAAAAAAAGGAAACCAGAATAGCCAAGTAAACAAATCGTAGCAGTACGCAAATCTGAAAGAGAAGCATCTTTAGAGGCAAACTTGTCAACTATCTTGATCAAAATTTCTGGTGTAATCGGCTCTTTTTTGACGACAGGCTTACTACATTCACGTAGAACACCTTCTTTGACAGACTGTACAAGAGACGATTTACAAGGATCTTGAATCCCAGCCAGGTTATGTGCCCAACTAATAGCATGAACAGCAGCACATTGAATTTTTGATGCATATTTCGAGGTTTTCGCCAAATGAATTAAGTACAATGCGACATGAGTATCAGATGCTGGTAGACTTGAAATGACAGTTTTGAAATTATTACACCACTTGCAAAAAAATGTTGAAAGCGTACCTGCACTGTTTAGCTGTGTTATCCGACTTCGATTTCATACAATAAATTGGAAGCTCGGCATGACGATTCTGCAACACTTCTTCGTCTGGGAAATCCATCTTCGACCATCGACCTGATGAAAATATTTCTGAAAAATGTAAAACGTCGAAAAGACAAGATAAGTATTCGTTGAAAACAAAAGTGCTTATACAACACTAGACTTTGTCAAGTCTTTCGGACACACAGGTCCTATCATACATATGAACTTGAATGTTGTTTACTAAAAAGATCAAATGAATGAACACGCAGGTTCCATAAATACACAGGTTCTATGAACTCACAGGTTCCATGAACTCGCAGGTTCCATGAACTCAAAGGTTCTATGAACACACATGTTCTATGAACGCACAGGTTGTGAACACACAGGTTCTGCTAACACACAGGTTCCATGAACTCGCAGGTTTGTACAAAATCTACAAATCAGTAATTGGTATCCAAGCTTAATCTTTACTATGATTAATGCGAAGGCATACTTAATTGCTCACAGTCTAATCTTATAACGAGTACAGAAGCATGAAACTTATCTGTTCCGAAAATACTATTTTTATTTTCGCCTTGAACGTAAATCTCTTTTGAATCTTTGAATTCGAGAACGTCTCTAACGTGCTTTTGATATTCGAGATTTGATTTGAAAATAAAAGGCCAAAATGCCGCCGAGGGCCACTTCGGTACTACGAGAGTGCCTTTAACTTTGCATTGAATCAAATGTTTGATAGTGCGAATGACAAGAAATATAGGCGGAACTAACCAATTATTTTCGTTACTCCAGTCTTGTGTAAAGCAAACTACAGCCTCTGACCCTGGATTCCAAAACATAGAATTGAATCTTTCAATTTACTTGTTCTTAGCATTTGCGAACCTATCTACAGTAAAAGGCCCTTGCATTGAGCTTATAAACTCAAAAAAGTCTTAGGAAACACCCCAATCTTCGTTGTCGATTATCTTACTTAGAAAATCTGCCTTGGTATTTTCTGCCCTGGGAACCCATTATATATCTAAATTAATATTTCTATTGTGACAAGTATTGAAATTTTTGTTGGCTAGAGAATGTAATTGAGGCTTCATCCTTCCGTTTTTGACAATTCTAACACAGTTTTGATTGTCAGTATGACACAATACGTTTTTGTTAGACAATGACTCGCAATACGAGAGAATAGCCGATTCGATAGCTTTGAATTCTCTCCACGTTGACCTCATTTTGGCCTCTGCAGAGGTCCACATTTGATGAAAAACTTTGGAGTTTACTTCAACCGTGTATGCACCAGCGGAAACACTACTAGCGTCAGAGTAAACAAAAATTTGTTTCAATTCGATATTACTAAAACTTCTTGCATTAATTGACCTGACATTCTCTAACCGGAAATGTAATTCGTTAATGACAAAGTTACTTCGTTGCAAATGAAGAATAGAATCCCAAGAGTTTCTAAGAACTATTTCCATTTGACAAAATTTTGTCATGATGTTACATACGTTGCCTATTACTGGAGTCATTGAAATGATTTTACCGACAATTTTTGCTAGCTCTCTAGCACTTAACATATTAAGACGCGAGAAGGCGTCCCTAATACAGTCCTGTAAATCTGAGATGCGTCTTTCAGGTATACATATTTTGTAGTTGGATGTATCCCACGTGATACCCAACCATTCGATTACCTGCGTAGGCTCAAATTGAGATTGTTCGATATTTATCAAAAACTCTCAGATTTCGGCGTGTTCCTTCTTAAAGCTATGGAACTGAGATTGAAGTATGTTCTTAAAAAGTTCTAGGGCGTCAGTAGCATCAAATGAATTCCCACTTGCCTGGGGTTGAGTATTTTCGTCGGTTTCCAAAATACAATCGTCCGGACACGAATCACGATCGCTCATAGTAAGAAATATTGGGTGTAAGAAAAGGTCTGGACAGCTAGAAACAGAGCATTCGAATACTTGAATTATGTTTTCATTTTACAATGAAAACTACCTATGTGTATTGCAACGCTTTATGCAAATTACTTGAGTAATTTCATTGGATTACTTACATGTCTATGTAAAGGGTTAAAGTTCGAACAGAGTGTTCGATTAGACAGGTTATTTGAATAGACGTAAAGGACGTATCTATATGTTAAATATAACTTCAATAAATACATAAGTGTTCTCTGAATATTCCTCATTTCTTGACTGGAAAAGATTATTAGCATATAAATGACAATAATGCTTATATGATAGGCCTATAAAGTAGATCTAGACAGTATTTACTTTGTTTTATCGAAGGGGATTTCCGGGCTAGAGATTATTTGCATATCACGTGATATTCTACCGTGTATTATAAATTATGATATTGTTAAAGGGCATGCTTATCATATGTACATTGACAAGTTTTCTAGGGATTGTTGCGTCGGGTGTTGCATGAAAACAGGAGACGCTGGCTCTCCCCGAGTACCTGGTCTCACTTGGGAATGCTGTTTATTCCTATGCTCGCAACTGTTGAAATTGTAATGTTTGCCCTCTTCGATGAAAGTTATTATTACTTATCCTCTAATGCTCGGGTAATTCCACGTTTCGTAAAAATTGAAACTGAACCATTTCAATTTTCAAAACTGATAGAAAATATGTTTTATTCAAGTTAACAAATCTTTTTGGTAACACAGATTGTCGAGAAAATTGCAACGACTGTACGTGCACTAGCTGCAAAGATGGTTTCCATGGTGTAAATTGTCAACAACCATGTCCTGATAATTGTGGTGGATCCGGAAGCCGAACATGTGATCAAATAAATGGAAATTGTATATCGTGTAAACATGGATATTTTGGCAAAAATTGTACCAAGTCATGTTCACAGAAATGCGTCGGGAATACTTGCGACTTTGAAAGCGGTTTCTGCGACAAATGTAACGGCTCTTTTTACGGAAGATTTTGTAATGATAGCTGTCCTGCGAATTGCAGATTATGTAGGTCACTTTCCAATTGCAGTGAATGCAATAATAACTGGTATGGGAAAACGTGCATGCAGAACTGCACAAACTGTGGGAATGGGCGATGTAGGAAAGATGATGGAAAATGTAAAGGTCATTTATGTAAGACAGGTTACTATACTGGATACTGTAATCAAACTTGTTCTACCAATTGCGGAGGAAATGGTTCTTGTGAATTTTTGTTTGGTAAATGTGATGCATGCCAAAACGGATATTTTGGAGACAATTGTACCAAAGCATGCCCTCCGTGTGGAGGTAATGGATCGTGCAACATTAGTTCTGGCTTATGTAATTCGAAATCCTGTAGAGCTGGATTCTATGGTAATGAAGGCACATGCGACAAAAATTGTTCTCTCAACTGTGGAGGCAATAGATCATGTAAAATAAAGAATGGTGTGTGTCTGTATGGTTGCACTCCTGGATTCAGTGGGGAAACATGTGATGAAAATTGTCCACAAAACTGTATTGAATGCGATCAATATTCAAAGAATTGTTCAAGCTGCAAGGATGGTTTTTATGGCAACAATTGTAATTCTTCGTGTTCGGAAAATTGTGCTGGAACTGGACAATGCAGCATGGAAGATGCTGTGTGTTCAAGCGGATGTAAACCTGGATGGGTTGGGAACCAGTGCTCCTTAAGTATAACTTTAATCAGTCACTCTCGTTATTTTGCTGATTTGATTTATTTCATAATAAGATAATGCGTAAATTGCATTTCAACCTACTGTTATTCTTAATATACAGACCCAACCAGTCGAAAGTTCAACGCCGAGATGACGAATTTTGAAAGCTAAATTCGAAAGTTTCGTTAACTATTCGTCCGCGATTTTTTGAAAGCTACTGAGATGACGAAATTTTGAAAGCTCTAAAAAGCTTTCGAAAAATCGCTGACGAAAATTTCGTTAACAAATCTTAGTTAACGAAAAATTTGAAAGCTATGAGCTTTCAAATTTTCGCCATCTCGGAGCTTTCAATATATTTGAAAGCAATCGCTGACGAAATTTTGAAAGCAATCGCTGACGAAAATTTTGAAAGCAATCGCTAAAGAAAATTTTGAAAGCTATCGCTGACGAAAGTTTTGAAAGCTATCGCTGACGAAAATTTTGAAAGCTATCACTGACGAAAATTTTGAAAGCTATCGCTGACGAAAATTTTGAAAGCTTTTTGAACGCTCGGGTGTCATATTGTTTTTGCAATGGCTGCAGGACGCCTCGGGCGAATTCCTCTGCACAGTTTAGAGGATGAAAGAAACCGTCTCTTTATCGGTGTGGCACTTTAAAAATTCACCGATTGTGAAATATCTTTCAAAGCTTCCGACAGTCACAGAGAAGCAAGGGTTTCACTGGATATAAATTCCCCTCATTTAGTCAGAATTTGGCCGGTCAGATGTAAATTTTCTGGTATATATATATATTTAGATATAAGACGAAATGGAAGTTGTTCATATTTACACTTAAAGATTGAATACCTTTACAGGTAATACAAATACAGGTAAATTCAGGTAACTAATAAGTGCAAAGCATACCCCTTTGGTGGCCATGGCCCCATTCACCCCAATTAACATAATGTTATTTCAACCAAGTAGGTGTATGGGGAACACACCGATCTGGGAAACACGAAATCTTCAAATAAACTTATAAAAATAAACAAGATACAATATTTAATTTAATCCAGGAATATATATTTTAATAATTTAATCTGAATAAACATCATAATTAATACTATTTCATCAAGCAAATTATGAAGATGATTGCTTTGATTTCGGCCATCTTGGTTTCCTCGACACAAAATAGCTTACGAGGAAGCTTTCAAAAATTTCGAAAGCTAGTTAACGAAATTTTCGTCAGCGATTAGCTTTCAAAAATTTTGAAAGCTATAGTTAACGAAATTTTCGTCGGCGATTAGCTTTCAAAAAAGCCCTGGGAACCCATTATATATCTAAATTAATATTTCTTTTGTGACAAGTATTGAAAATTTTGTTGGCAAGAGACTGTAATTGAGGCTTCATGCTTCCGTTTTTGACAATTCTAACACAGTTTTAATTGTCAGTATGACACAATACGTTTTTGTTAGACAATGACTCGCAATACGAGAGAATAGCCGATTCGAAAGCTTTGAATTCTCTCCACGTTGAACTCATTTTGGCCTCTGCAGAGGTCCACATTTGATGAAAAACTTTGGAGTTTACTTCAACCGTGTATGCACCAGCGGAAACACTACTAGCGTCAGAGTAAACAAAAATTTGTTTCAATTCGATATTACTAAAACTTCTTGCATTAATTGACCTGACATTCTCTAACCGGAAATGTAATTCGTTAATGACAAAGTTACTTCGTTGCAAATGAAGAATAGAATCCCAAGAGTTTCTAAGAACTATTTCCATTTGACAAAATTTTGTCATGATGTTACATACGTTGCCTATTACTGGAGTCATTGAAATGATTTTACCGACAATTTTTGCTAGCTCTCTAGCACTTAACATATTAAGACGCGAGAAGGCGTCCCTAATACAGTCCTGTAAATTTGAAATGCGTCTTTCAGGTATACATATTTTGTAGTTGGATGTATCCCACGTGATACCCAACCATTTGATTATCTGCGTAGGCTCAAATTGAGATTTTTCGATATTTATCAAAAACTCCGCTTTTGTCTGTTTGGACCGAATGAATTCTGAAGCTTTTGAACTCTCAGATAAGGAAGGACTAAAAACTAAACCGTCGTCCAAGTAAAGGACTATTCTTACATTGTTTTCCCGCCAAAACTTTACGATGGGTCTTAAACACTTTGTGAAGATGTGGGGAGCGGATGATAGTCCGAAAGGAAGGACAGTGTAACAAAAGAATTTATTTTCCCATGAAAATCCCAAAAATGTTTGAAAATGAGGCGAAATATCAATGTGATGATATCCTGATTTCAAATCGAATTTTATAAGAAAATAATCCTTGTCAAAGTAATCTACAGCAACTTTCCAATCCTCAAATTTGATTTTATCAACCTTGACAAATTTGTTTAATCGACTTAAATCAAGAATCAGTCTCTTTTTCTCCCTATTTTGAGCCACACTCAGGGGAGTTACTACATACGGCTGAAATGGTACCTGAACCACGCACCCGGACTGTAAAAGGTCTTTGACGGCTTCTGAAACGAAATCTGAATTATTTAAAGCTGAATGATTATTTCTAATGAACATCTTTGGTGGTTTTTTCATAAACGGAATATCGTAACCTTTCTCTATGACGTGCAAAATGTTAGGATAAGCATCGATTTCGTGCCAAAATTGGGCGTGCTTTTTCAGACTACTTTTCACTCCTTTATGATTTTTGGAACTTATTTTCTCGAAATATGAGCTATGAGCAGAGAACTGATCAAACCCTGAGATTGATTCTTCATTTCGACCAAAAAACAATATTTTGTCGTAATACCTATCATTGACTCTACTTGGCCTGGCTTCCTCCGCCTGTGTTGTTAGGGCATTGACTTTTCCAGTGTCCGTACTAGAAACAACCGTAGCACATGTCGTAAATATACTTGTCACAAAAGAAATATTAATTTAGATATATAATGGGTTCCCAGGGCATTTTTGAAAGCTAATCGCTGACGAAATTTTCGTCAGCAATTAGCTTTCAAAAATTTTGAAAGCTATAGTTAACGAATTTTTCATCGGCGATTAGCTTTCAAAAAAGCCCTGGGAACCCATTATATATCTAAATTAATATTTCTTTTGTGACAAGTATTGAAAATTTTGTTGGCAAGAGACTGTAATTGAGGCTTCATGCTTCCGTTTTTGACAATTCTAACACAGTTTTAATTGTCAGTATGACACAATACGTTTTTGTTAGACAATGACTCGCAATACGAGAGAATAGCCGATTCGAAAGCTTTGAATTCTCTCCACGTTGAACTCATTTTGGCCTCTGCAGAGGTCCACATTTGATGAAAAACTTTGGAGTTTACTTCAACCGTGTATGCACCAGCGGAAACACTACTAGCGTCAGAGTAAACAAAAATTTGTTTCAATTCGATATTACTAAAACTTCTTGCATTAATTGACCTGACATTCTCTAACCGGAAATGTAATTCGTTAATGACAAAGTTACTTCGTTGCAAATGAAGAATAGAATCCCAAGAGTTTCTAAGAACTATTTCCATTTGACAAAATTTTGTCATGATGTTACATACGTTGCCTATTACTGGAGTCATTGAAATGATTTTACCGACAATTTTTGCTAGCTCTCTAGCACTTAACATATTAAGACGCGAGAAGGCGTCCCTAATACAGTCCTGTAAATTTGAAATGCGTCTTTCAGGTATACATATTTTGTAGTTGGATGTATCCCACGTGATACCCAACCATTTGATTATCTGCGTAGGCTCAAATTGAGATTTTTCGATATTTATCAAAAACTCCGCTTTTGTCTGTTTGGACCGAATGAATTCTGAAGCTTTTGAACTCTCAGATAAGGAAGGACTAAACACTAAACCGTCGTCCAAGTAAAGGACTATTCTTACATTGTTTTCCCGCCAAAACTTTACGATGGGTCTTAAACACTTTGTGAAGATGTGGGGAGCGGATGATAGTCCGAAAGGAAGGACAGTGTAACAAAAGAATTTATTTTCCCATGAAAATCCCAAAAATGTTTGAAAATGAGGCGAAATATCAATGTGATGATATCCTGATTTCAAATCGAATTTTATAAGAAAATAATCCTTGTCAAAGTAATCTACAGCAACTTTCCAATCCTCAAATTTGATTTTATCAACCTTGACAAATTTGTTTAATCGACTTAAATCAAGAATCAGTCTCTTTTTCTCCCTATTTTGAGCCACACTCAGGGGACTTACTACATACGGCTGAAATGGTACCTGAACCACGCACCCGGACTGTAAAAGGTCTTTGACGGCTTCTGAAACGAAATCTGAATTATTTAAAGCTGAATGATTATTTCTAATGAACATCTTTGGTGGTTTTTTCATAAACGGAATATCGTAACCTTTCTCTATGACGTGCAAAATGTTAGGATAAGCATCGATTTCGTGCCAAAATTGGGCGTGCTTTTTCAGACTACTTTTCACTCCTTTATGATTTTTGGAACTTATTTTCTCGAAATATGAGCTATGAGCAGAGAACTGATCAAACCCTGAGATTGATTCTTCATTTCGACCAAAAAACAATATTTTGTCGTAATACCTATCATTGACTCTACTTGGCCTGGCTTCCTCCGCCTGTGTTGTTAGGGCATTGACTTTTCCAGTGTCCGTACTAGAAACAACCGTAGCACATGTCGTAAATATACTTGTCACAAAAGAAATATTAATTTAGATATATAATGGGTTCCCAGGGCATTTTTGAAAGCTAATCGCTGACGAAATTTTCGTCAGCGATTAGCTTTCAAAAATTTTGAAAGCTATAGTTAACGAAATTTTCATCGGCGATTAGCTTTCAAAAAAGCCCTGGGAACCCATTATATATCTAAATTAATATTTCTTTTGTGACAAGTATTGAAAATTTTGTTGGCAAGAGACTGTAATTGAGGCTTCATGCTTCCGTTTTTGACAATTCTAACACAGTTTTAATTGTCAGTATGACACAATACGTTTTTGTTAGACAATGACTCGCAATACGAGAGAATAGCCGATTCGAAAGCTTTGAATTCTCTCCACGTTGAACTCATTTTGGCCTCTGCAGAGGTCCACATTTGATGAAAAACTTTGGAGTTTACTTCAACCGTGTATGCACCAGCGGAAACACTACTAGCGTCAGAGTAAACAAAAATTTGTTTCAATTCGATATTACTAAAACTTCTTGCATTAATTGACCTGACATTCTCTAACCGGAAATGTAATTCGTTAATGACAAAGTTACTTCGTTGCAAATGAAGAATAGAATCCCAAGAGTTTCTAAGAACTATTTCCATTTGACAAAATTTTGTCATGATGTTACATACGTTGCCTATTACTGGAGTCATTGAAATGATTTTACCGACAATTTTTGCTAGCTCTCTAGCACTTAACATATTAAGACGCGAGAAGGCGTCCCTAATACAGTCCTGTAAATTTGAAATGCGTCTTTCAGGTATACATATTTTGTAGTTGGATGTATCCCACGTGATACCCAACCATTTGATTATCTGCGTAGGCTCAAATTGAGATTTTTCGATATTTATCAAAAACTCCGCTTTCGTCTGTTTGGACCGAATGAATTCTGAAGCTTTTGAACTCTCAGATAAGGAAGGACTAAACACTAAACCGTCGTCCAAGTAAAGGACTATTCTTACATTGTTTTCCCGCCAAAACTTTACGATGGGTCTTAAACACTTTGTGAAGATGTGGGGAGCGGATGATAGTCCGAAAGGAAGGACAGTGTAACAAAAGAATTTATTTTCCCATGAAAATCCCAAAAATGTTTGAAAATGAGGCGAAATATCAATGTGATGATATCCTGATTTCAAATCGAATTTTATAAGAAAATAATCCTTGTCAAAGTAATCTACAGCAACTTTCCAATCCTCAAATTTGATTTTATCAACCTTGACAAATTTGTTTAATCGACTTAAATCAAGAATCAGTCTCTTTTTCTCCCTATTTTGAGCCACACTCAGGGGACTTACTACATACGGCTGAAATGGTACCTGAACCACGCACCCGGACTGTAAAAGGTCTTTGACGGCTTCTGAAACGAAATCTGAATTATTTAAAGCTGAATGATTATTTCTAATGAACATCTTTGGTGGTTTTTTCATAAACGGAATATCGTAACCTTTCTCTATGACGTGCAAAATGTTAGGATAAGCATCGATTTCGTGCCAAAATTGGGCGTGCTTTTTCAGACTACTTTTCACTCCTTTATGATTTTTGGAACTTATTTTCTCGAAATATGAGCTATGAGCAGAGAACTGATCAAACCCTGAGATTGATTCTTCATTTCGACCAAAAAACAATATTTTGTCGTAATACCTATCATTGACTCTACTTGGCCTGGCTTCCTCCGCCTGTGTTGTTAGGGCATTGACTTTTCCAGTGTCCGTACTAGAAACAACCGTAGCACATGTCGTAGGGCTGTGGTTGTCTCTTTGGTGCCGATTTCGGACGAAAAAGCTGCTGTCCTGTAGAAAATGACCTAGTCGGACTCCTCGGGTGATAACATATATGAGCTCGCTACAGCCGGCAGAGCACGGAATGTATTACGCACGTCCTCTTTTTATATCCATTTACATATTCATCTGTGTTGCTTGGACCCCTGTGTTTTACGGTCTTGTTTGTGTGTGGTCATCTAACAGTGAGGAGGTTGTTTTACACCATAATTGTGCGTTCTTTGAGACCTCTGGGAAATCGGAATAGAGGGAGGGTTGTGCGCACGAAATCCAGGATAACCACACCGTCTGCTATTTACGTGGCAGATGGCCGTCCTAAGTCGGCACCGGTTGCCCATTGGTCTCGTTGGTTTATGTGTAGTATTTTATGTTTCATGTTTCTATGTTGTGAGTTGGTGTTCCTTGTCCCTTTTGCGTCTCTTTCTGTGGGTATCGGTTCTGTGTTTTTTGCATGGGTGTTTTGGGATTTTGCTGTGGGTACTGCAACCTAGTGTTGTTGGAGATCCCCTCCTTTCTTCTAGGTTGAGCGGTAAAGTGCTGTGCTGTCTGGAGCGATAGCTGGTAAGCAGAACCAGCAGCGGCAGGAATATTTTGCGCATATCTGGAGTATGGATGGGATCTGTTGGATTTATTTGCCTTTGTAGCTTTCAGGGCCCTGTTTTCCGCACTACGAATCCTCTTTTCGTCGTCCGAGTTATCTGCTATTTCGTTACACTGATATTCCTGTACGGGTTTCCAGCCGCCGGGAGAGGAGTCTGCGATCCGGATATGTTTATTCTGGTCTCCAACTTTTTCTGTATGTCAGCGATCAGGCAAACAGATTCACTGTCTTTGTTAGCGAATGCGCGCTTGTTTAGTTCCTCTACTCCCTCGAGTAACTCGGTATTAAAATCGAACTGGATTCGGTTACCCTCGCTTTTGAGCTTACTTGATACGTTATCTTTAAGTTTTTTCGAAAGGCTCTCTACACTTTCGGCTTGTTCCTTCTTAAAGCTATGGAATTGAGATTGAAGAATGTTCTTAAAAAGTTCTAGGGCGTCAGTAGCATCAAATGAATTCCCACTTGCCTGGGGTTGAGTATTTTCGTCGGTTTCCAAAATACAATCGTCCGGACACGAATCACGATCGCTCATAGTAAGAAATATTGGGTGTAAGAAAAGGTCTGGACAGCTAGAAACAGAGCATTCGAATACTTGAATTATGTTTTCATTTTACAATGAAAACTACCTATGTGTATTGCAACGCTTTATGCAAATTACTTAAGTAATTTCATTGGATTACTTACATGTCTATGTAAAGGGTTAAAGTTCGAACAGAGTGTTCGATTAGACAGGTTATTTGAATAGAGGTAAAGAACTATCTATATGTTAAATATAACTTCAATAAATACATAAGTGTTCTCTGAATATTCCTCATTTCTTGACTGGAAAAGATTATTAGCATATAAATGACAATAATGCTTATATGCTAGGCCTATAAAGTAGATCTAGACAGTATTTACTTTGTTTTATCGAAGGGGATTCCCGGGCTAGAGATTAATTGCATATCACGTGATATTCTACCGTGTATTATAAATTATGATATTGTTAAAGGGCATGCTTATCATATGTACATTGACAAGTTTTCTAGGGATTGTTGCGTCGGGTGTTGCATGAAAACAGGAGACGCTGGCTCTCCCCGAGTACCTGGTCTCACTTGGGAATGCTGTTTATTCCTATGCTCGCAACTGTTGAAATTGTAATGTTTGCCTTCTTCGATGAAAGTTATTATTACTTATCCTCTAATGCTCGGGTAATTCCACGTTTCGTAAAAATTGAAACTGAACCATTTCAATTTTCAAAACTGATAGAAAATATGTTTTATTCAAGTTAACAAATCTTTTTGGTAACACAGATTGTCGAGAAAATTGCAACGACTGTACGTGCACTAGCTGCAAAGATGGTTTCCATGGTGTAAATTGTCAACAACCATGTCCTGATAATTGTGGTGGATCCGGAAGCCGTACATGTGATCAAATAAATGGAAATTGTATATCGTGTAAACATGGATATTTTGGCAAAAATTGTACCAAGTCATGTTCACAGAAATGCGTCGGGAATACTTGCGACTTTGAAAGCGGTTTCTGCGACAAATGTAACGGCTCTTTTTACGGAAGATTTTGTAATGATAGCTGTCCTGCGAATTGCAGATTATGTAGGTCACTTTCCAATTGCAGTGAATGCAATAATAACTGGTATGGGAAAACGTGCATGCAGAACTGCACAAACTGTGGGAATGGGCGTTGTAGGAAATATGATGGAAAATGTAAAGGTCATTTATGTAAGACAGGTTACTATACTGGATACTGTAATCAAACTTGTTCTGCCAATTGCGGAGGAAATGGTTCTTGTGAATTTTTGTTTGGTAAATGTGATGCATGCCAAAACGGATATTTTGGAGACAATTGTACCAAAGCATGCCCTCCGTGTGGAGGTAATGGATCGTGCAACATTAGTTCTGGCTTATGTAATTCGAAATCCTGTAGAGCTGGATTCTATGGTAATGAAGGCACATGCGACAAAAATTGTTCTCTCAACTGTGGAGGCAATAGATCATGTGAAATAAAGAATGGTGTGTGTCTGTATGGTTGCTCTCCTGGATTCAGTGGGGAAACATGTGATGAAAATTGTCCACAAAACTGTATTGAATGCGATCAATATTCAAAGAATTGCTCAAGCTGCAAGGATGGTTTTTATGACAACAATTGTAATTCTTCGTGTTCGGAAAATTGTGCTGGAACTGGACAATGCAGCATGGAAGATGCTGTGTGTTCAAGCGGATGTAAACCTGGATGGGCGGGGAACCAGTGCTCCTTAAGTATAACTTTAAACAGTCACTCTCGTTATTTTGCTGAGTTGATTAAATTTTATTTCATAATTAGATAATGCGTAAATTGCATTTCAACCTACTGTTATTCTTAATATACAGACCCGACCAGTCGAAAGTTTAACGCCGAGATGACGAATTTTGAAAGCTAAATTCGAAAGTTTCGTTAATTATTCGTCCGCGATTTTTTGAAAGCTACTGAGATGACGAAATTTTGAAAGCTCAGCTCTAAAAAGCTTTCGAAAAATCGCTGACGAAAATTTCGTTAACAAATCTTGGTTAACGAAAAATTTGAAAGCTATGAGCTTTCAAATTTTCGCCATCTCGGAGCTTTCAAAATATTTGAAAGCAATCGCTGACGAAATTTTGAAAGCAATCGCTGACGAAAATTTTGAAAGCAATCGCTAAAGAAAATTTTGAAAGCTATCGCTGACGAAAGTTTTGAAAGCTATCGCTGACGAAAATTTTGAAAGCTATCACTGACGAAAATTTTGAAAGCTATCGCTGACGAAAATTTTGAAAGCTTTTTGAACGCTCGGGTGTCATATTGTTTTTGCAATTGCTGCAGCACGCCTCGGGCGAATTCCTCTGCACAGTTTAGAGGATGTAAGAAACCGTTTCTTTATCGGCGTGGCACTTTAAAAATTCACCGACTGTGAAATATCTTTCAAAGCTTCCGACAGTCACAGAGAAGCAAGGGTTTCACTGGATATAAATTCCCCTCATTTAGTCAGAACTTGGCGGGTCAGATGTAAATTTTCTGGTATATATATATATATATATTTAGATATAAGACGAAATGGAAGTTGTTTATATTTACACTTAAAGATTGAATACCTTTACAGGTAATACAAATACAGGTAAATTCAGGTAACTAATAAGTGCAAAGCATACCCCTTTGATGGCCCCATTCACCCCCAATTAACATAATGTTATTTCAACCAAGTAGGTGTATGGGGAACACACCGATCTGGGAAACACGAAATCTTCAAATTAACTTATAAAAATAAACAAGATACAATACTTAATTTAATCCAGGAATATATATTTTCATAATTTAATCTGAATAAACATCATAATTAATACTATTTCATCAAGCAAATTATGAAGATAATTGCTTTGATTTCGGCCATCCTGGTTTTCTCGACACAAAATAGCTTACGAGGAAGCTTTCAAAAATTTCGAAAGCTAGTTAACGAAATTTTCGTCAGCGATTAGCTTTCAAAAATTTTGAAAGCTATAGTTAACGAAATTTTCGTCAGCGATTAGCTTTCAAAAATTTTGAAAACTATTGCTGACGATATTTCGTTAACTATAGCTTTCAATTTTTTTGAAAGCTAATCGCTGACGAAATTTCGTTAACTATAGCTTGCAAAATTTTTGAAAGCTATCGCTGACGAAAATTTTGAAAGCTAGGGAATCGCTGACGAAAATTAGTTAACGAGAAATCGCTGACGACATTTCGTCATATCTTGAGTATTCAAAATTTTGAAAGCAATCGCTGACGAATTTTTGAAAGCTAAGCTTTCAAAAAGCTTTCAATTCGTTTACGAATTGAAAGCGAATATTAAACTTTCGACTGGTCGGGGCTGTACTTTGGTGCTTTACATCCACTTTCTATAAACACACTTTATCGAAATTATATTTGATACATTTCAAAATGAGCTTTGAATTTGTCAACCATAATAATTTCAAACAATATATTGGGGTCAGGCGGAATTTTGTTGATTCAGTTATGTTGCTGACAAACTATTTATTTCAGGAATTCACGATAATAAAGATGATGGTGACGATGAAGGCGGGTCGTCCATAGCAGGTCCAATTATTGCAGTTTTAGTGATTTTATTAGTGATACTAATTATTGCACTGATTTTATATAAAAGAAGGTAAAATGTCTTTTTCCGTATAAATGTAAATCGTAGTTCTGTGCTGGTTTAATATATAACAGGCTTGGTTGAAGTAAATAAGTGCATTGATATGTACATTGTACTCTTGTTTCAGGAAAAAAAATGACCCAAAAAGAGATCCTCTGTCAGGGACCCTATCCGCAATGACTCCCATTGGCTCAGGTATGAATTTTCCCATATATATCTGACAAAAAGAAAGAAACACACCACTTAATTTTCATTCTTAAGAATGTATGATATAATGTTATATTCCTTTCCACCATAAATTCTAATTTACGAGTGACTTATTCAGTCGAACGCTTGATGATCAGACACAGCGCCATGATAAATAGACTTGGTTCAAAACGCATGTCACAAAATAGCTTTTAAGAATTCCGTTCACTTTTTAGAAAGATGATAAACCTAGTACATTATATCTTAATTGATCTATCAGGCATTGTGATTCGTTTATCCAAAGATGATTAACAATTTTCCTGGAAAACAAATTCATTTAATTGCTTCAAATGAAGCCATCAAACAGAAAATCTAAATTTGACAAAACATCCTATACATCAACTTTTTTTCAAAATTAAGTGTTTTGATATTTTTCGGCCTTAAATGTGTCGTACAGCACAAAATTACCCTACTATATTTAGTATCTAATATTTTTTGCAAGGGCAGTTTTTGAAAACAATACCTCGATCTTGACATGTCATCTTTGACGTGCATTTTCAATGGTTATACTCAATGCTATGTTGAAAATAAATTTGCAACAGATAAATAAGAATTGCTGAAAATAAAATAAGTGTTTCTTTTGGATCAGAATTGCAAAATAGTGATATCTTTTGTTGTAAAACATACCCCGAATATACGAAAATTTCCACTACAACATTTAATTTTCACATTAATTAGCATGTTTTGACTAGATTTGATTAGACAAACCAGTGTTCATCTAAATTATTACTGAACATATGCTGACAGAGGTCAAACAACAAAATTTCAGAGGGATACCAGTTCTGCATCCATGCAACAGGAGCTAGAGACAACACGCTTTATTCAGCATTATCAATGTGATATGTTGCGAAAAAAATGATCGAAATGTGTTTTTTCCTCGGTAAATCGAGAGCTGCAAAAAGAAATTATAATCAAACGTCTAACTGAACATTTATGATTAATTTTGACTATGTAATTTTACCGATATAGAGTGCCCAACGAACACTCAGCTGATGTTCCGTTCATTTAATTTGGGCGATTTCTGTTACATTATCAATAAACAATTTCTATAATACTTAGGTAATACGATATAATGTTTTTTCTTTAAATCTAAAGGGGCAAATGCAACCGCTCAAATGTCTGGAGTTAAGGTGGCTAACAGATGGTCGAATAAAAGAGATGAAGGGAAAAGGCATGTATCATCTAACAGTTTGTTGATTAATGATTACATGAATGAAGCAACATACTGCAACACTGCCCGCAACCTATCAGGAATCAATGTAGAGGATTTCAAAAAATATGTGTCGATAAAGAAGGAGCAGAAAAAATTCGTAGAGGAATTTTCCGTAAGTAATTTTAAGAAACAACTATGTATTTTTTTGTTTTACTTTGTTAAAATTTACTTTGTTTTAATTTACTTTGTTTTGTTTTCTTTTTATTTGGGGGGTTTTGTTTTGTTTTGTTTTTTGTACTTAAAATCAAGTATGGTTTTGAAACATAAAATGTTCATGAGTTAAAGAAGATCCTGACGATAATCTCAACAGCACTAACAATAGAGTACCATGTTGAGCATCAACGGACCCCTAGCAAGCTAGAGGTGGGATCGGGTGCCCGGGAGGAGTAAGCATCCCCTGTTGGTTAGCCGCACCCGCCGTCGCTGTTAATGCACGAAAATGAACACAGTATATAAAATGCATTTACTGTCTGAGGTTATAAAGAAAGTGCTATTGCGATCATGTCAGGGAAATATATTCAAAACACTTACTGTCAAACCCCTCGCGGGGAATTTTTTTACGAGCTTCACACGGCAAAGGGCATAAGTGTGACACAAATGAGTTAAAGAAGATCTTGATGATAATCTCAACAGCACTCACAATAGAGCACCATTTTGAGCATCGACTTACCCCTAGCAAGCTAGAGGTGGGATCGGGTGCCCGGGAGGAGTAAGCATCCCCTGTTGGCTAGCCGCACCCGCCGTCGATGTTAATGTACGGAAATGAACGCAGTATATAAAATGTATGCACTGTCTGAGGTTATGTCTATAAAGAAAGAAGTGCTATGGTGATCATGTCAGGCAAATATATTCAAAATACTTACTGTCAAACCCCTCGCGGGGAACTTTTTTACGAGCTCCACTCGGCAAGGAGCATAAGTGTGACACAAATGAGTTAAAGAAGATCCTGACGATAATCTCAACAGCACTCACAACAGAGCACCATGTTGGGCATCGACTTACCCCTAGCAAGCTAGAAGTGGGATCGGGTGCCCGGGAGGAGTAAGCATCCTCTGTTGTCTCGCCGCACCCGCCGTCGCTGTTAATGCACGAAAATGAACACAGTATATAAAATGCATGAATTTTCTGAGGTTATGTCTATAAAGAAAGTGCTATGGCGATCATGTAAGGGAAATATATTTAAAACACTTCCTGTCATGTACATGTAATATTAAGTATTCTTGAAACTTTAGGTTCGTCTCATTGTCTATCGTATACAGTTTCATAGCTCAACGTGTCCTATGTTCCTCGAAAATGCAGATCAAAAATATTTTGAACTCCTCCATATCTCACACATGTTTTTATGATAATTAGAAGAACTAACATTGATTTCAATTGTATGCATTTTCAAAGGGCATCCCCTATGGCGAGTGTCATGCAGCTACAATCGCCAGACTTCCCGGAAATATGTCTAAAAATAGATATAAAACGACATTTCCATGTAAGTACATATTTTGTTGTTTTAGGTAAACATTTAGTTTAATTGATAATTGGATCTATAGTACACTTAGAATACTTCTTCATCTCTTCCTTTGTTCAGCGTTCGCGCGATATATTAAAATTTTTGTTTTTCCCCCTTTTGTTTTCAGTTGGTTGTTTTTGTTGGTGTTCTTCTTGTTGTTCTTGTTGTTGTTCTTGTTCTTGTCAGAAAATTTACTCAAGATATCTACTAGTATACGTTTACAATTGTTCATAACACGAGATGGAACTTCAGGTTCTCTAAGTCCTAAACATTCTTGAGTAACAGTGACTTGTGTACTAGCTAAAGACATGATACATATGATAATGTTGTCGGACCAGGATGGTCTTGCTTGAGATATTTTCCATGTGTATACATGTAAGAATATTTTGTTAATTCAAATGGAAGCGGTTCCAATCTTAATCACTCTTTTTAATGTGCTGAAATTATGTTTAAAATGTGCTTCGTTTCTCTGGTCTGGTTCGTTGTTCTCTGGTTTGGTCCGTTGTTCTTTATTCTCTCAGCTGGTTCGTTTTTTCTTAACGAGATACCCAAAAATATACTATCTCTTAACCGTTTGTTTTCTATCCGATTGTGTTATTAAAACATTACAGGTGACAAATATGGATAATAATCATATCCATATGTACAGCACAAAAATAATAAACCGAAGGCATACAAAGTCAGGATAAAACATGAACCAAAGCAAACAAACAAAAACCTCCACCACATGCAACACAAACGTAACATGCAACACAGACGTGATAACGCAACAAAACACATTAAAAATTAACAAAATGAAATATTTACATTTCAATTTTATTTCCTATGTTAAACGCGTATTCAGTTCACGATGACGGCAGGTTGACCCCAATGTGCGAGTAGGGGGAGATTGTCACATGTAGACGGTGAATGAGACGATGAAAAGAGAAGAACTTAAACCAACCAAAATAATTCCCCCATATCATTGAAATATTAATAACAACAGGGTTGGATCCGCAATTTATTATCGAGGCAAATTGCTTTACTTTAAAAAAAATCGTAAAACCGCGAAAAAAAGTACCAGCGAATTATTTTACTTATACAGTACATTGTGAAAACGTTTTTAACAATCCATTTGTAAATATGAACTTCGATGAAGCAGCGCAACCGAAATAAATTTATGCAGCACTGACTACTCAGCTTATAATTAATGTCTTATTATCTTCAAATTGTTTGTAAAAGATTGAAACTCATCATGAAAACTTTTTTGAAATTGAAATATAGTCAGTAATTGTTAAGATTATACCGTATATCTGAATCTTTTGCAATGGACGATTTCTTGTCCTTACTGGTAGGGAGAATTGACACAATAGAAACATAACGGTCTAATTTTCGCTCAATTTCTATGACAATTCGAGGACATTTTCAAAGATATTTGACATTTGAAAGTCTCTGAATATTTTTGCGTCCATGACTTTTACACTCTGGTTCGACAGGCGCAAATCTTTTGAGAACCTTGAGAATCGCGAAGCCTGTCAAGCCAGAGCGTAAAAGCCATGAACGAAAAAAATAAGGCACTCATTCCTTAACTATGAAATTGCAAAATATTTCTTTACTTCATATATTTCCCAAAGATGACCATTCAAGAGTTATTCTACAAGGAAAAGCGGATTACATTAATGCAAACTTTATAGAGGTAAGCAATCAATGAATTTCATTAAATGTTGATTAAAGTCTTTCAAAATGGTAATTTTCTCCAAACTGATCAATACATAATATAGAAATTCTTCTTAAACATTCTTCTGCTACTGTGAAAATATTTTCAGGATACCGAAGGACAACGGAAATACATAGCTTCTCAAGGTATGAATAGGCAGGAAGACATTTTGAAGATCTATTTAAAAGATAGAATATTTATAAGAAAGGAGATTAACAGCAAGGCTCGAATGTAAGAACACCAAACAAAACACCTAATCGAAAAAAAAACCACACACACAGCACAACACAACAAGAGGTGCAAAAGCGAATAAAGAATATCAAAGCCGACGTAGAAACATTAAACTTAAAAGACTTCTCTGAAACCAAAGAGACCAACTGGCAATCGGCTCCGACTTAGGAAAAGCATCTGAAATGCCAGTAGCAAATGATAATCTTCTTTTATATTAGAAGCGGTCTATATCAAAGGTTTTCTCTACATTATGTCAAGTATTAAATGTTGATTGCAGTTGACATGTAATAAGTGTATTTCATTATGTATACGGGAAAAAATGATCATCCTGTTTTATACCCCTGGATTGAAAATCGTGGGTGGCATATTGTTATGCCTCTTTCATCTGTCTATTTGTCTCTTTAACCGTGAGATTTGGCATACTCTTACCAAAATCTTGCTCTGGCCTGATGAGATAGAAGACAAATATGGGGGAAAACCATATGCCTATCAAGATGTAAAAAATCTTTAATCATAAATAATCTAACCAAGGGCATACAAAATCAGATAAAACCAGAACTAAGACAAAGGAACAGAGATAAAAAAAAATCTACCATATGAAGAGAAGTAAACTACCTGCGAAGGTGTGAGATCAGGTGCCCAAAGAGAGTGAGCATCTCCTGCTTGCATGCAACACCAACCACATTAATTCGGTCGAAAGGTCACAATCGGTAACTCCCACAAAGGAAGACAAACGTATAAATTGGTATGTCATGGCAAAGGTCTACGTCAGAATTTGGTTATTTTTTTATTAAAGATTTTGTACTTCTTGATAGGGATTTTTTTCAAATTTGTCCTCTATCTCATAAGACCAGAAAAAGACTGTAGTAAGAGTATGCCAATTCAATTTGGTGCTCTATTGCGAGTGTTGTTGCGATTATCGTCAGAATCTTCTTTAACTCAGTCAGAATATCATTTTTGACTCTGGACAAGGGGACGTCATAGTGTGCTACGCGCATTGTTGCAGTTTTCTGTCCAATTTTTCGGGTGATACCTGCATCAACAGAAAAAAATATAAGATCCATTTCTTAAATAACTTAAATTCCGTTGTTGGAGGGTTCAAATGGTCTCAGAAAGAATACCATCCACCTTAAGGAAACAGTAATATTGTCTGTCTTTATCAAAATATGTCGGAGTCTTAATAATATTCACAATGGCTTTACTATAAAGAGTATAAATCGGATTTTTTGTGTCAAGGACCAACAGGCAGCACCTTAGCAGACTTCTGGCAGATGGTTTGGCAAGAAAATATTGAAATCATAGTGATGCTTACCAATCTGAAAGAGGGAACTAAGGTATGTGTATTCATTACATAAGCTAAAACGATGGGCATTTCTTCCTGCAATGAGGTACAATTATCAATAGTGAAATAAATGTTCTATATCATATCGAAGGGTTCCAACTCTATACTTTCTTGAAGAAATTTCCAAACACCAATTTCCATACACCATATACGTGTTTCGAATAGTATATAGTACTATAGTACCAATTTTATTGAACCAGACACGTGTTTTCTGGTGCCATCTACAATACAGAGCTTTAATTTCCTCTTGCCAAAATGAGCGGCTCCAAATTTTGTGTAGGGTTTTCAGAAGCGTATTTAAGTGAAAAATATGGCCAAAACTCGTTGGAGGGTAAGCGCAAGGAGCTTAATTCTAAACCTAACCGAAAAAAACTATGCCGAAATCTCAGCTAAGGATAGAGTTATGCAATGAGGGAGATACCCCTTAGTTTTAGAAATGTAGGTCTTATTTTATGACAGGAAATTTAGAATATATTTTAATGCAGTAGGTAACACTACAACTAGGTGAGCGATATCCTCGGGGACTTACAGTCCACCAGCAGCGATACCAACCTAGTGGTTGAAATTGTCAATATTGAAATACTCATGTATATGTTCTATAGTACCAATTTTATCGTACTAGACACGTGTTTCGGATATTTCAATCCTCTTCATTAGTACTTGATGTCAAACAGTTTAAATTAAGCCAAAGTGATTTTTCCTGGCGCCATCCACAATATAGAGCTTTAATTTCCTCTTGCCAAAATGAGAGGCTCCAAATTTTGTGTATGGTTTATTTAGAAGCGTATTTAAGTGGAAAATATGGCCAAAAATCGTTGGAGGGTAAGCGCAAGGAGCTTGATTCTAAACATGATCGAAAAAAATTATGCCGAAATCCCAGTTAAGGACAGAGCTATGAATGCCGTTAGATATAACGTTGTAAAATCCATGTACCTACACACCACCACAAGTATAAGATTAATGTTTGAATACAGTATTTTCATCATTTGCAAAACTTTTAAACCAAAAACAGACTCCTGGTCAAAATTACCAAACTCTGTGCAGAAGATATGCATGTGCGGGAAATGTCGGTTTGTCCGTAGATCTAAAAAGTATTAAGCTAGATGTTCAATATTTACTTTTGTGACTTGGGGTTTTCTGTTTACATTGCATAATGAGAGGAATGGAGCTGCAGGCTGACAAAACAAATCATCTGAAAAGTGTTTTTTTTTTTCAATTTAGACTGGAGCTGACACATTAACTTATTTCAGATTTACTTTCTAAATTAAAGGCTTTTGATTTAAGAGTGAGCAGGTTCCAATTTTGTGTAGATGTACATGTATTCAGAGGAAACATAATTCAATGACAAATATTGTTAAAAAAATTATTGGAGGGATGGTTCATTCAGCGAATGAAAGTCAAACACAAGAGTTTGTTACACTCCTATATTGTGATGATAATTTAGAATAAATTGGCAAAATCTTAAATATAATGTTTGATTAATGACACCGGCGTTAAGTAAGCAGTGAACATAATTTCCATCTTTTTTCAAATCCACCAACTTGAAAGTTGGAAACTTCGTTTTCTTTTAAAAGAATAATTATATTTTGTTTTATCTCTATATCGTATCAAATCAACTATAACAGATTAAGTAAAGTCCTCCGTAGAGAAGTTTATAAAACAAATAATAATAACCACTCAATATCCACTATTTTCCTGAACGAATAAATTGTGGATATTGAGTGTTTATTGGTATTTATTATAAAAGAATTGATGTTTCATATTCTGATCATGCATCGAAAAGCTCTTAAATTGTAGACGATTCTTGCAGAAAATGGAGACACTTTTTTTCTCTTTCAGTTAACTTGCAGAATTAAAATGTATTACCAATACATCCCTCATGATATGATCTCCTTACGCCTTCTACTGTTAATATTATTATTTTCTAACCTTACGTATTTTATCTCCGTTTTAGAAAAAGTGCGACAAATATTGGCCTGAACCTAACAAAGGTCAGGGATATGGACATCTGAAATTGACTTTAAAAGATGAAAGAACGTTCTCTTACTATGTTTTACGTGAAATGGATATGGAAAATACGAAGGTAAATAAATATACAAAATCTGGAAAAAAGACTACCACTAGTATTTTAGAGTTCTTATAATGTGTTCTTATAATTGTAAGCTGCTTATGTGCTCTTACATGACAAATCAAAAAGTTATATATGTAAACATATGTTTAGAATAAGATGGACTTTAGTTAGATCATTAATTCATGTTACAAAAAAGTTTTGAGAAAAAAATAATAGAAAACCCATATCGATTATTAAGATATGTTTGACGCATATGCACGATTTTTGTGTTTAAATGTTAAACACATGGTTTTAACTTTATGTACAAAAAGTCAAAACATTTATCTGGAAACCTTTACTGTTCACAGATTGCATCATACGATTACTATTCTCATTACGATTTCATGATTTCCTAATCATGCAGTTGCAGGCTAAGAGAAAGATCTTCCAGTTCCACTATACCACTTGGCCTGACCATGGCACCCCTGATCCTTTCCTTCTGGTTAGTTTTCATAGACGAGTCACTTGTTGCAAAGTACAGCGTCATGGACCTGTCTTAGTACATTGCAGGTAATAGATATAGATAAAGCTTTTTCCACACTCTTATTTTTTTTTATCTTTGTTATTTTCATCGATTGGAATACATGGTTTGGTTCAACATTTACGAGACTTTAGTTCTCTTTTCGTCTAAGCAAAAAATATATATTTTTTTAAATAATTATTTGAATTCCTGTAGCGCTGGTATAGGTAGGACTGGAACATTTATTGCCCTGGATGCGTTACAGAAGCAAGGACAAAACACCGGTAAAGTGGACATAGAGCCTTATGTTAGAAAGATGAGAAAAGATCGAATGAATATGATTCAAAATGCGGTGAGTAAACACATCTTATATCATTAGATTATTTCAAGATAAAGTACCTATCAGTTATTCAGTCTGAATGTCGAGAAGGCAAGGTAGAAGTATTAGATTTCCATTTGAACAGCTGCGATTTTCGGAATGAATAACATTCCGAAGTGAGACCAGGTGCCCGAGGAGAGTCAGCGTCTCCTGATTGCATGCAACACCCGTCGCAACAGCTCCATGAAAAAGTGTCAAATTCGGTGATTGTCTCGATGTACATATTGATATATTATCAGGTATATATTTCTTGTTTAGTGATGATGACACCCATTCAATCGCAATCAAGAATGTCACTGATCTTTCTGGAAAGAGGGGTCTGATATGTTTATATTACATCCCCGAAGCGACCGAAGATTTTCCTCCATGATGATTTCAGCTGTTGTGCAATATACCCTGAACAAGTACTTTACTTGCAAGTCGTCTGCCTCTAAGGATGAAATCTTCACATTTGGAAGATGTCCTGGCGTACATGTACCGTATCAGATTAGAACCAAAACCGTCATAAGCAGGAGAAGACGGAATGTTGCTACTCATAAAAAGGGGGGGGGGGGGGGGGAGCGAGTAAGTAAGCTGATATCATCACGCTTGTCATACTAGGAGGTGTTCAAATGGTGTTCAAATGACCGTTTACGTCGAAAAATAGAAGAATATCAAAGTAAGAAGCGGATCTGTCGCTCTCGGTTGTTTCCTTGACCTCTAGTTTATGAGGATAGATTTCATGTAGACGATCCTTAAAGTTCATATCATTGATGGACAACACGTCATCTATGTATCTAGAGGTAAAGTTGAACAGAAATGTGATGTGCTTTCGCCCAGTTTAGAGCAAGGTCTGAATAAAGTCAGCTTCGTATGAATATAAAAATAAGTCCGCAAGCAGTGGGGCGCAATGGGTACTCATTGGGGTGCCAAATATTTCTGGAATATGGTTCCTCCAAACACAACAAAAATGTTGTCAGTCAAAAACTCAAGCATCCGGATGATATCGTCTTCGGTATACTTTTAGTTTGAATCAGTGTTCCTTCACGAAATAAAATATGTATTTTATAAGTAAATAAATAGTCTGCTGAGAAGACTCAACACAGTCTATATTGATATACATCTTTTTCATTTTTTTTTCAACTTAAATCAATTTCAACAGATGATTTTAATTTTATGTACAAAGAAATCAAATCACGTTTTGATCCAATCTGGAAACGTGTTCTTGTGTTTACAATAGTATGTTAAGCAGATGCATCGCAGTTTATATTATTATACGTCTTTCTCCATTTTTTAGAATCAAATTCAACATAAGTATCACGTTATAATGCATGTATAAGACAAGTAAGAACCGACCCTCAACATGACGATGCTGAATAGATCACAGCGGAACACACATACATGAGTCAATGAAAGGAAACAAAATACGGAGACAACGAGAACAATAGTCCATTTTCCAGAAAATATTTATGACCGTTTTAAACCTTGATGTTATATGCACGGACACCAGACATAACATCATTTGGCAACATTTCTAATTGTGACGTCATATTTGGTCGCACGGACTTAACGGGTTGTCAAATTTTCTATTATGACGTCACAAAGAAAATAGCGATAAATTTTTGATGTCTGTTGTCTGTCAAATGAATCTATTGGAAAATCAGCTATTGCATTCCCTATACTGTTTCCCTTCCTCAGTCAATGATGCGATGCGATTCGACTTGCTGTCTAAGTCTGCTTGTTCACGTTCCATCTCGTCTCATACGTGTATATTCCACTGTGGTCATATCAGTAGCGTTATGTTGGAGATTCTTTCCGTATCTTCCATTTTCCATCTTCATAACCTTGTACATTTAATCAAGTAAACTTTTTAATGTCCTACTATTTTCTCAGGGACAGTATAAGATGCTGCATGAAGCTTTGATTGAGAGTTTCCAATGGCAGGATAAATCCATAGATACGGATCAGTTTCCAATTATTTGGCAATCCATTAGAAATGACACAAAGCCTTTGAATCACCAGAAGCTCAAGAATGAATATGATGTAGGTTATTTATATATCCTTTTGAATTATCTTTAAGAAAATGTTGTTATTATGCATTATTTTCTAAAGGACTTTCTACATTTACTGACAATGGAAATAAAGGCAAACTGAAATCAAATACTTTTTAATGCAAAGGAGCAAATACCTATTTATTGCATTAATTACAATCGATATTTTATGTGCTTACAAATGTATTTTTATAATATTCCATATCCTTTGATACCATCACTGATTTTACACAAAAAAGTCAGAATAAAATTTTGATTGAAATTTAAATATTAAAGTCTAGAGGACTGTTGTTCTCATCTCTTCATTTTCTGTCATATACCGTTTCTTAGCTGGTAAGACAGTGTTCTGAATACTTTTAAGATATATTTTTAATTATTGAATAACCAATAATTGTTTATTTTTTCTTGCAAAAAAATACTTCTTTATATATAAAAACCTGTTGTCATTTGAATACCTGCTTTCCATTCCAAATTTTCATCAAAATATTGGTTTTAAAGAACCTTACATGCAAGCAGGAGATGCTTACTCTTCCTGGGCACCTGGTCTCACTCCCATATCGGGAGGTCGCTTCGTTTCGCGTGGTGGATGTTTTTGTTTGTTTGCTTTGGCTCCTGTTTTATCCTGATTTTGCATGCCTTCGGTTTCTGATTTTCTGAATTATCGATTTTGTGCTGTATACAGGGATATGGTCCTTATCCATATTTGTCACACTCCGATGCATTTTTACATTTTCGTTAATTACGCTTCTAAATAAATCTGCATAACGTTTGGAAAAAGCTCGTTCTTAGCGAAAAACTTATCTCAAAATGTGTAGGTTATGGAAGAACTTTTCAGCAACACTACGCGCCGACCCATCGAAAGACAGCAACAAGATTCAACACACATCAGACAAAACAAAATAAACAGCAATGAGACACACAAAATGCACGAACCGAACGGTCCAAGAAATATCAAAGCAGAAACACCGAGACATATAAGACGCATGGTATATCATATATTTCAGTTGAATAATGTGCGCCCAGCACCGACTAATTTCCTATAACAAATGTTGTGGTTGTCTGGACACTTGAGCAAAAGTTTGGTTTTCAGAAAATGAAAATAACGTTTGAAGATGGATGTTCTTTGGCAGCAGAATTGGAAAACTTCTTTTTAATAAAGGTTTCGGACTTTGGCTCAAAATAAATAAAGTTGTTTCTGAAGGCGCTTTGATAACAAATTGGCATGATAAAGAGCAAATGAGACCCATTTAGCAAATAGAATACAATTTACACAAATATTAAAGCATTCCAAAAAGTGTCAATGTCTATTTTGTCTTGTAGATTGTTGATTAGGTTCAAGATAATATTAAACGACGTTTATACATGCCTGATTATCTCATCAAAATACACATGCAGGCAATTATCAACCGCTTATATTGAGCCTTCTAAAATCAAGTAAAGACCTACTCAAAACATGGAAATAAATTAAACAAAGCATTATGCTCACAATTACAATATTTCGACTGACCACTTACAACATACAACATTTAAATAGCAAATAATTATTTTCGTAATACTTTAGCATCACCAACATTTCCGGTTACAAAGAAGTTTCTATATACGTTTTTGTATAAATGAGAGGTAAACTCTGATTTAAACCACCACCCCCTTCTTCGTCGTCAGGGTCTAGAGCACACCCGTTAAGAGTTGTGTTCAATGAACTTTAGACCAGAATATTCATGACGTTTTATTAACCAATTAGAACGTACATTTCATCGATGTTGTTTACACGTTACCATGCCAATTTTAACTTCAAATTATAATTTTTGGGGGTTATAACCTGACCATCAGCAGAATTGTCCTTTTATATAAAAGAAAAATCAAATAAAACAAAAATATTGTCTGTTAAATACAAAAGTATTGGCCTGCAATCTGTTGTCAAGGGCGCCGACATAACCCTTTTTCACGTAACTGCCTGCCTAGCGTTTTGTGGACGACAAGTACCGATTTTCGTTACATCAATGTTAAAAATTGATTGTCATCGACGTCATACATTATATTGCTGGAAAAGTACTTATTTTGACGTCCAAAACAACTGGACCGCAGTTATGTGAAAAAGAGTAATTATTCGTTTTGCCTGATCCCGATTATAAAATAATCTTCGTAATTAGATATTTTTAAAAAGAAATGTAAAGAAATACACAGACAAGGACATTTTTAGTATGAAGAGAACATGTAAGTGTATATGTGCCGACCAGTGGTTCTAGTGAGGCTCGAACCAGCAACCTGTCGGTCATTGGCCAGATGCCCTTACCACTAGACCACGGCGCTGACCGTTAATAGATATTGCATGCATGAAAGTCTCGATTTGCATGATTAGCTAAATGAAAGGTGAACAGAACACGACCCTTAACGGGTGTACTCCAGACCCTGACAAGGAAGGAGAAGGGGGGCTGCCGAGAAGCCAAACTTAATGTTTTACTTCATTACATTTCTGTACAGTTGCTCATGAAAATGAAGAATGATATGAGTGTTGAAGATACATCTACTGCGAGGAAGGAAGAAAATGTACGAAAGAACAGAAATGCAGATATATTACCATGTAAGTTGCTTAGTGTTAGATATTTTTGATTTCATAAATTTTGCTTTGAATTGGTTTGAGAAGGTTGAAAATGCGTAAAATATTTATAATATTTTCATTTTCTTTTTATTTTCTATTGCACTATTTATTTTCAATGTTATTTATTTACGTCTCAGTGGAGAAATATCGACCATACCTGAGCTCCTATACAAAAGATGGAACAAACTACATCAACGCTGTAATAGTCTCGGTATGTTGTCCATTTCTCACTCACGCATTCTTATTCATAAATTTAAATAGACAAGAACAAATCTACACATCTTTTAAAAGAAAAAAGCTAGATAGTTTCCATTATCTTGTTACTCTATTGGTATTCTTGTTGATGTGATAACGACAAATATATGCCATTCAAATAGATAATGAGAAATAACAATCAAAAACTAAACTATAAATGAAAAAATAATATTCGAGAAAAGTTAACTCCTCACAAGGATATAATATTTGGTAAGGTAATGTTCAAGAAATGTAACCTTCTAATTTTGATCAATATGACATTTTTACCAACTATAATATTGTGATCGAATATATGTCATCCTAGCAAGCAGATAACGCATATAATTGTAGCGGACCAATGAAATTGAAGGGTACACTTAATATTTTTTCTGTATGAAACGTGTCGTTGACACGTAGTTCTAGACGCATTAACCGGAGTCATTTGTACCAGTAAATAAATGCTTTTTCTTCCTTATAAAAGCAGAAAATAATACGAAAGTGTTCCAACTCTTTATCCTCTTGTAGACAATTTCAAACCAATGTTAATGCACCAGACACGGGTTTCGGGTAATAGATCCTCATCAGTGTTACTGAAAAAAATGCTGAAGTTATTTTCAGACATAATCCATGAATTTAGTGGCGCCATCCGGTTTTATTTTTTCAAATTTCAATTTGTGCATTTTGCAAAGAATGCGAACTATGAGAAGTTCAAACAATATCGAACGGAAGGGTTCATAACAAAATACGAATTGAAATTGCGCATGTTATTCTTTATAGAATGTTAGGAAATATCCGGATGTGAATACAGAGGCCTCTTCCAAACAAGTTGCTCCTGCATAAATGGCATATTTCGTTAGATAATGAAATTCCTGTGATCATTAAACTTTTAATATGATTCTTTTCTATAGTCTTACGTTTCAATGAAAGCCTACTTCGTCACCCAAACACCTTTGTCTCACACGATTACTGACTTTTGGAGACTTCTGGATGATCATGACTCCTACTGCGTCATACACTTCGTCTCGGAATCAGACGACAAGGTAAAGGTATATCTTCAGAATCTATTTTGTCAAAAGATATTGTTATACATGAATGAATGAATGAATGAATGAATGAATGAATGAATGAATGAATGAATGAATGAATGAATGAATGAATGAATGAATGAAATGGATTCATGAATTAAGTGTTCTTTCCTTTACTTTTAAAGTATTACATCTGTTCTCAGTGTTGCATCGCTTTTCAGAGAGAATGTAGATTATGGAACCTCTCCAGGAATAAAAACAAATAATTATACTTTCAAAAAGATGCAATTTAAACGTTATGCATATGCATAGAACAGATACATTTAGGCCCCTTTACATATAGATGAAAACCCGGTGACGTCCAGTTGCGTGTACTGCTTAGTTTACGCACATTGTATGTCGTTATCGATTTCGAGCGGATTCATTTGTGAGCTTCTTGATTCGTTCCAGTTAGTTTTGTTCGTCGTATATTTATGAACATGTTTGAATTTTCTCAGCGAATAAAAGTTTCATCCGTAGGCATTCGTTATAATGCGTTAATCATTCGGTATGCCTTCGTTATTTGTTCGTCGACTTTTGCAATGGACTGGAATACGACCTACTGTTTTGCATATTACACAAATCATTTGCATGCCATGCGACTGAAACCGCAACCTTGCGATATTTTACTAATTAATTCGACCTGTAACGAATAGCGACGATGCGTAAATAATTCAACCGGAATTAAATGGCGAAAAACATACGATCGGTTGACGATAAGAAAACGATCAATAAATGACTAAAATTATTACGAAGGGTTGCTTCACAATCCTACTCCATACGAGTAACAATGAAACATTCGATGGCTTTTTGAAACATCTTACACATATATATTTTTATTGGGAGAAGGGGATTATTCCGGACATTATTTGTTAAAAATTGAAGACACACAACTTCTGGTTCGTAGGTGTACGACAGCATTGGCCCATCGGTAAGTGATACATCACTATATCAGAGGCCGCATTAGATGAATAAGAGAAACCAGAACATGTCGTAACTGGCTGCAGTACAACATGCGGCACTAATTTGGAATAAATGATCAGCACATGGTTGAGCTCAGGAAAGAAAATCCTAGAACCTTCAAGAGTTTCCATTCTATGTCTACCAGTATGCTTGATGAAATATAAGGTAGGGCCCGACATCGCCTTTTAAAACATTCTCGATTCATGGAACCATTAGATCCATGCCAACAGCTGGCTGTTACAATTAGGTGCCAAGTGTTCAGAAATACAATATTCCTGGCGAGTTGGACAGAAAACCCTTTGTGAATTAGTAAGGGAAGTGTATCATGTCATTTCTGTGTAATATCTTTATGAAGTAATGACACATCCCATCCAAACCAGAGCCTTGATGGTTTCCCGAGGAAGTGGAACTTTCCCATAGGTGTTGCTGCTATCGGGGATCTTATCAATGACAGATGGTATAAAGTATGCGTAAAAGAGGAAACACTGTGGTCACATGAAGCAAGGAAAACAAATGAAACGGGCGAACGAAGCCCTGTTTGTAATCCACCTGTAAACCTTTATGAAGGAAATACATGTACTGAATAACATGTAATTTATATGACTGGAAAAACCTCATTTTGGATATTACCGATATTCGAATAGATAACTACCACAAAAATCCTCAACTTTTTGAAAATCCAATTTCTAAATCTGAAAGATATTTCAAATCCAAGTTACGTAATTTACATGAAACATATGTCTTCGCACCTGCAGACAAAGCAGCCAACAACACCATAATTATTTGAAAACGCTACTACATATCAACCTTAGTTTCGGAACTTTCCTCTACTAAAACTTATATCGAAAGCAACGAAAGTGTTCCCAATATTTTGAACAAACATAACAGTGAAATTTCTTCTTTTAACATCCCTATTTCTAAATTGGATCTCCCTACAATATACTGTATACCAAAACTTCACAAGTCTCCTTACAAGTTTCGATACATTGCTAATTCTAGCAACTGCTCAACAACAATTTTGTCTAGAAATCTGACGTCAGCACTCACGGCTATAAAGGAACACGTGGCAAAATACTGTGAAACTGTCATGAACAGGAATGGCGTAAACTTCTTTTGGTCTATCAAAAATTCAGGGGATGTGATTGACAAAATGAAATCAAGAAATTTTGAAGCAAATACGATATCTTCATACGACTTTTCTAATATGTACACCACGCTTCCTCACAACAAAATAAATGATCGACTGTCCAAACTCATTAAATGGTGTTTTGATCGAGGGGGGAAAACTTATATTTGTACTTCTGAATCGAAGGGTTTCTTTTCCGCCAGAGATTACAAATCATACAAATCATGGACATGTGGTGACCTGTGTATTGCCGTGTCCTTCCTTTTGGACAATATTTATGTAAGATTTGGTGAGAAACTCTACAAGCAGGTTGTAGGGATTCCAATGGGTACTAATTGTGCGCCTCTTGTTGCAGATTTATTTTTATACACGTATGAAAAGGAATTTATCCAAAATCTTCAAAAACAAAGGAAAAATGATGATGTGAAATGTTTCATTGGTACTTCTAGGTACCTGGATGATATTCTTGCTATCGACAATCCTGTTTTTGAGAAATATAAAAATGTTATTTATCAACAAGAATTGATTTTAAACAAGGCAAACGTTTCAAACACAGAAACACCATTTTTGGACCTAAATATCAGAATTGTTAATGGAGAGATCCATACAAGTGTGTATGACAAAAGAGATGATTTTGGATTTAACATAGTAAATTTCCCCTGGCTTGACGGTGATGTTCCTTGATTACCGTCCAATGGTATCTATATTTCACAGCTCATCCGGTATGCTAGAGCATGTACTGATGATTTGGATTTTCATAGTAGAAATTTACAAATTACCAAGAAACTTTTAGGACAAGGTTTTCGCTTTCACAAACTAGTAAAGACTTTCTGGAAATTTTACAAAAATTTTAGTCAACTTCTTCTGAAATTCGGACCAATACAGGCAACAGAGTTTATTACTTTGGGTATTTCACAACCTGCATTTTATGGTGACATTATTAACAAGATAAGAAGGATCAAAGATAGACAACATCATTAGCGTCAGAATCATCAAACGCCTTTTATACCGTGGGTATGATCCTAATGTCACCAGACGGACACTAGGCTTGGTACTTGACCAATCTACAGTCTTGTACAAGCGCATTCTTAAAACTTGCACTCTGACTGACTGTGACGACGGGACTCCATGTCGGGCCCTGTCCAAACCTCTTTAGAGAAGACAGGGCCCCGACCACCTGTCCTCTCTGAATGTCAGTCGGACTCCTCGGGTGATAACATACATGAGCTCGCGGCGGCAGAGCACGGATAGTATTACGTAGGCCCTCTTTTTATATCCATTTACATATTCATCTGTGTTGTTTGGGCCCCTGCGTTTTTCGATCTTGTTTGTGTGTGGTCATCTGACAGTGAGGAGGTTGTTTTACACCACAATTGTGCGTTCTTTGAGACCTCTGGGTAATCGGAAAAATGGGAGGGTTGTGCGCACGTGATCCAGGATAACCATACCTTCTGCTATTTCCGTGGCAGATGGCCGTCCAAAGTCGGCACCGGTTGCCCATTGGTCTCGTTGGCTTATGTGTGGTCCTTTGTGTTTGATGTTTCTGTGTTGTGCGTTGGCGTTCCTTGTCCCTTGTGCGTCTCTTTTTGTGCTTGTCTGCTTTGTGTTTTTGCATTGGGTGTTTTGGGGTTTTGCTTTGGGTGCTGCAGCTTGGTGTTGTTGGAGATCCCCTCCTTTGTTTTATATCGATTAAGACGACGGGGAAATGGCTGGAGGATGGCCCGGGAAGGTTGCTGGAAAGTTGGCATTCGTTGCTGTTGAAAATACTGATGAATAAATTTGCTATCTAGGCGTTGCAAAGAAGACGTAAATTGGTTCCGATTTGTCGTCAATCTGCTTTCTGTAGGTTGATTTTCAACCATATTTCATTATGAAGTTGTGTGATATCTTTGGCAGAATCTATTAATGATTTAATTATATTTCGCTAGGCTTGTTTCAGCCTCTTTATGGAAGCATATGAATCTTCTCTAGGACATAAAATTCATTTCCTGAATGAGATATTTACCATATAAGGTGGCGACGTCGGATTTATAATTATAGCGTTTATCAGCAACTTTGTGGATCGAATCTCTCAACGACTCGAGAACTTATGCAGTCTATTGAAACGCACGGATTTCTGCATCCTCCTTCTAACTTTTGTCCTTCGATGCTAATGCAAAATTCTACTTGTCTGTCTTGCTGCTTCTCCGTATAGCATAAAAATCTTCTGGGTTCTCCTCTGCGAAGTCAGCTTGACGGATTTGTCGTTAATCTGCTTTCTGTAGGTTGCAAACTTTCACAACCTTATCTCATTATGTGAGTGCTAAAGTAGGAGCTATTGTCACTGTTAAGACAGGAACAAGTATTAACAAAGCAAACAAATGCGAATGATATTTACAAGATATACGTAAATGTGTAAGTGCGGTCTATAATTCCAAAATAATAAACCATGGATATGTTTTCATAAAAAAAACATATTAAGATATTGTAACTACCTTGACCCATGTCGCAAATTCTGATCCATGCTGCAAATTCATCTGTTCCTAAACGATACTTTTCAATTTAAAGACGTTTAATATTGAGTCTGATGTCGTCATATTGTGTGCAGAAGAGAATGTAGCCGTTGTAGAGATACTTTTCTTATGAAGTGTGTTATATCACTGTCAGAATCTGTTAATGAATTATATTTCATTAGGTTTGTGTCAACCTCTTTACAAAAGCATATGAATCTTCTCTTGGACATACGTTTCATTTCCTAAATGAGATATTTACCATATAAGGTGGCGACATTGGATTTATCATCATCGCGTTTATCAGCAACTTTGTGGATCGAATATCTCAATGACTCGAGAACACTGAAAGAATCTTGAGCAATCTATTGAAACACCTGGATTTCTGTATCCTTCTTTTGGGGTTTTCCTTTGTCTTTCGATTCTGATGCAAAATTCGACTTCGTCTGTTCAGCATTAAAATCTTCTGGATTATCCACTAGCTTCTAAATCAGTTTTTGGATTTGTCGTCAATCTGATTTCTGTAGGTTACAAATTTTAACAACCTTGTCTCATTATGCCAGTGATAAAGTAGGTGATGTTGGCACTGAAAAGACGAACACATGTAATTACAAAACAAACAAATACCAAGAATATTTACAAGATATGTGAAGCGTAAAGGTGTAAGTACGGTCTATTATTCCAAAATAATAAACCATGGATCTTTTTTCATAAAGAATGCATTAAGAATAACTGTACCTACCTTGAGTATGATGCCATCATATTGTGTGCAGAAGTGAATGTAGCCGTGATAGTTCTACGTTTCTTCGGAAGTGGTGTTATATCATTGTCAAAACCTGTTGATTAATTATATTTCACTAGGCGTGAGACAACCTCTTTACGGAAGCATTTGAATATTTTCTTGGGCATAAGTTTCATTTCCTGAGTGAGATATTTACCGTATCAGGGGGCGACATCGGATTTATCATCATCGCGTTTATCAGCAACTTTGTGGATCGAATATCTCAACGACTCGAGATTCTGATGCGAAATTTGGCTTTGTCTGTCTTGCTCTCTCTATAGCATCAAATCTTCTGGATTTCCTCTGATTAGTGAGTTTGTCGGATTTGTCGGCAATCTGCTTTCTGTAGGTTGCAAACTTTCACAACCTTATCTCATTATGCCATTATTAAGTAGGTGCTGTTGGCACTGAAAAGACAGGAACAAGTAATTACAAAGCAAACAAATGCAAATAATATTTACAAAATAAATGAAGCGTTAAGATGTAAGTACGGTCTATAATTCCAAAATTGTAAACCAGGGATATGTTTTCATAAAAATATATTAAGAATGATTGTACTTATCTTGATCCATGCTGCAAATTCTTTTCCATGCTGCAAATTCATCTGTTCCTAAATGATGCTTTTCAATTTGATGACTTTAACATTGAGTCTGATGTCGTCATATTGTGTGCGAAAGAGAATGTAGTCGTTGTAGAGATACTTTTCTTATGAAGTGTGTTATATCACTGGCAGAATTTGTTAATGAATTATATTTCATAGCGGAAACTCGTAACAATTTGCAGTGCTTCGTTTCTTATCAGCAGTAATTAGTTTCAATGTGTATGTATTTCGTTATAATTATTTTTTGAAATACCCCTTTTTGTTCAGAATGCATAAAGATTGAAAAATACTCACTCGCAAAGCTTCTTTCTGTGGATTCTTCTATATGTGAAGGGACCTTTAATGGTACTAACTTTATGCAAACTAAATCAACTTAATCTCTGAATTAGGTCTTGATGTTAATTTCATCATTTGTATGTTTTTGTTTTCATTTGTACCTAGGTTAACTTTTATCCTAGAAGTGACTTCGCCTTGGATACAGAATTACATTTCATCAAGAGAGATTCAGAAATAGAACACCCTCATGGTATTAGGCAATTGAAATTGACCATGAGTGATAAGGTACTTTATTTCCCTGTTTTGATTTTTGAGATGCTTCCTTTCAAGAAGTAACTGTCTGTTATCCTAACGACTTTATGCATAGGCTCATGAGATAAAGACAAAGCGTCACCGTATCAAAACGCCTCAAAATATAGTGCTTTGTGTAGTTTTTTAATTTGCTGTCAACTGACACAAGCAAAATGCAAAAACAATAATATTTTCCTTCTTAAAATGTTTCAATAATGTATTAAGTGAATGCATCACAAAAATCAATTATATTTCTTGTCTCTACTGCACGTTGGTGGCGTAATAATATATACAGGATACGACTTTTCAGTACTCATTGAGTTATCTTTCTTAACTTTGTCATAAAAGTTATCAGACTTGTCTTCCTCATATTTAAAATTGAAAAACGATGAGAAAAGATAATTAGCAAGATCTTGTTTCTGGAATATTTGAAAGGGAAATTGGAAAGTCTATGGAATGATTAACGCTCAAATTCTTAAATAAATTGTAGATTGTAATTTTAATCATGCATTGTCTTTCATGATCGTAGTTAATGAAATGCCCCGGGTTAAATTCCTGAGAAAAAAAGAATGTGTTTTAAGGTCAGGGTGGCGACTTTTGATAGTAATGAGGTAGAAGAAAGATGGATATGTCCACATGTAGAGGGTTTATTCAGACCAAAAAATCAAAATTTGCCCGTCTCGTGTTTTGGCTATAAACGTCCATTTTTGCCTATTTTAACATTTTCCTCATTTTAGAGAATACCACATCATAACTTTACAAACCTCTGCAATGCATGTCATTTCAAAACGTCATATATACCCTTATTTTTCTAGATTCGTATAGCTTGCGTATGAATTAAAGCCTATTTTGAAAAATTCTAATAAAATAGATAGTTCTAAGGAGCGTATTTTCTTATAAATACGATTGTGGTGGTTGCTATAGCAACAACTCGTTATTTTTATCAATAGCTAGAAGGTCGCCAGGTACAATTTTTTTCTATGTATAGAGTTATGGTATTGCTTTACCCTAAAGCAGTCAAACCAATATGTACCCGAATTCGTTTTTGAGCAAAATGACTGTTCCTATAAATAGCACCACAATTTGTGCAAAAAATCCACATTTTGACCCAAAAACATAGAGATTTACTCGAAGTTTGAATTTCTAATTCTCTCATTTTTGAAGAGTTTATTATTAAAAGTACATATTCTGATGTTTGAATCTTTAGAAGCAGAACTCATGCGAAAATGACAATTTTTTTTTTCTATTTTCAGCTATTTTTCATTGAAAAATATGCATTTTCCCAAAAATACCCATTCAGCAATGAAAAGTTCAAGGAGTATTATTTTTTTCTGAAATAATGCAACAAACTAAGCTTATACCATTTATCGTCAATGTCGGTTTCAAATATAACGTGATATGAAAATAGAGTTATCTCCCTGTAGTCGCAACCCTAACCCTAAAGTGTACCATTTACAGTTTATTTGTTATTTTATTTAATTTTGTTTTTTTGGGGGGGTTTTTTGGGGGGTTTTTTTGGGGGGGTTGGTTTTGTTTTGTTCGTGTTTTGGGGTTTTTTTTTTTTTATTAAAACACATGAAGCATTATGAGTTAAAGAAGATCCTGACGACAATCTCAACAGCACTCACGATAGAGCACAAAATTGAGCATCGACGGACCCCTAGCAAGCTAGAGGTGGGGCCAGGTGCCCGGGAGGAGTAAGCATGCACTGTTGGCTGTCTGAGATTATGTCTGTATAGAATGTGTTATGGCGACCATGTCACGGAAACTATTCAAAACACTTATGAGCTTCACATTTGCATCCCATGTAAAAATAAAAACAAATGTCATCATCTTTACAATAAATTTATCTGCTCACAACAAATTTTTAGAAGTGACTCTCAGGATCTTCAGTCCTTTGATTTTAAATATATGAATTACGATTTAAACCCAAATCATACAAATAGTATAGGCAAAACAATATATCCTACGTCAAAGAATGCAGAGTAATCTTATTTATTTATCATGCTATGCATTACGTTTACAATACTCGTAATTATTCACTTTGGCTATATTTAAATTATTTGAGATGAAGTTGTACTGACGAGGATTAAACTATCAGAAACACGTGTCTTGTACAACAAAATTGGTACTAAAGAACATATAGTTCAATATTGACAATTTCTTAAATCATTGTCAGAAGAAGACTTTGATACATCCGATTTGTAGCAATCAAATAAAATTTGAAAATAGGACATGCTATTGAATATGCGTGATTTTCATTTCGCTAGATATGTTGAATTTATGATAAACTTGATGAAAATGTGAAGGACCAAATATGAGAAGCCAGATTATACGAAAACCGTATGCCAACAGGAGGTCTTATAGAATTTATTTTGCATTCCTACGTTCCATGCCACTAGATAAAACAAGTGTGCTGTCGATACAAAAAAGCCTGGTTTAGCCTCAATATAGTTCAGTGCAGGTTTTATGAAGAGGTATAATATAAATGATAACAGTGATAATGATAAAGCGCCACGTACAATGCAATCCGTATTTGCACTGGACTCTGGATAATTGTTCATTAGATGATGTTGTCCTGTTTGTTTCTATGGGGTTGTGTTTTTTCCGTCTGTTGTCCATTTTTATGCCCCCAGAATCAAAGATTCGGGGGCATATAGTTTTTGGCCTGTCCGTCTGTTTGTCTGTTTGTCCGAATGGGAGGTGATAGGGCTTTTAATATTTCACATGTGTATTCCTTGTGACAAGACCTTTCCATTCATACCAAAATCATTTACCTCTTGACCTTGACCTTTGATCTACTTTTCAAAAACTTTAACATTGGGCATAACTTTTGAATGGAAAGTGATAGGGCTTTGATATTTCACATATGTATTCCTTGTGACCAGTCCTTCCATTGATACCAAAATAGTTTACCTCGTGACCTTGACCTTTGACCTACTTTTCAAAAACTACTTTTCAAAAACGTTTGGGCATAACTTTTGAATGGTAAGTGACAGGGCTTTCATTTTTCACATATGTATTCCTGGTGACAAGACCTTTCCATTGATACTAAAATGTTGACCTCGTGACCTTGACCTTGAATTTTGACGTACTTTTCAAAAACTTTAACATTGGGCATAACTTTTGCATGGTTAATGATAGGGCTTTCATATTTCACATGTTTATTTGTTATGTTAAGACCTTTCATATGATACTTTTTATGAAAATTTTTGATCTCATGACCTTGATCTTGACCTTTGACCTACTTTAAAAACACATTGGGCATAACTTCTGAATTGTAAGTGATAGGACTTTCATATTTCACATGTGTATTTGTTATGTTAAGACCTTTCTATTGATACCAAAAATATTCACCTTGACTTTGACTTTGATCTACTTTACAAAAACTTTAACATTGGAAATAACTTTTTAATGGTTAGTGATAGGCCTTTGATATTTCACATGTGTATTCCTTGTAACAAGATATTTCCATCGATACCAAAAATTCTTAATTAAGTTACCTTGACCTTTCTCATAAATGTACTTTAAAACAGAAAATAGTGTTAATACTAACAAAGATGCCACTGGAGGCATTCGTGTTTCACAAACGCAGGCTTTATTTCTTTTCTCATGAGGTAGTTCTGTTTTATATTTTTTTCAAGAATTTGTAAGCCTTTTGATCGTGGTTTCTGGAATCTGATTTCAAATATTGTGTTGGACTTTCAATCCCTGAAATTCAATTTTCAAGGCGAACAAAATTGGGCTGACAAACCAGATTTCCAAAATAGTCGTGTTGATGAAATTTTGAACGAAAGAAAAAATACTTGGTTACTATTAATTATTTTATAAACTTTATCCACTTCTATTCCTGAAAGCTACTAAGTTTTCAAGGGAGTAATACCAAGTGACAGTGTCAGACGAATAAGAATATTTAACACAACACACATGTTACTCGAAATACTCGGTTCATCAAATGAACCGGATATGTCAATTCAGCGATTCAAAAACCAACAGCAAGATAATTCAAGATTTATACATGTAATGAGGAATAAGGAAAGGATTTCCATCAAGATCATATGGCAGTGACCACAGCGAACACACACATACAAGACGAAAGTAAAAAAAAAAACACCAAACAGAGGCAATGAGACATATAATTACAAGTCACCATTGAAACATTAAAGACAAATGATAAAAGGGGGACGATTTAGTCATAAAGTACCTAAATGTTGAAACTAAATTTCTGGATATGCTTTCAGTGTTCGGATCATTCTAAAACTTTAACCTTCCTACGGGTTGAACTTGGAAGAGAAATGTTTGTTTCTCCTGCCCAGTTGTTCAAGGCGATACAGGTATTGGAAGAATTCAAAAGAAAACAAGAAGAGAGTCCTGTTACTGTGGTGTCAAAGTACGTACAAGTAACATGAAAGAAGCTTCGTTTTGGGCCTTTATCGATTTGACATCGTAAATATTATTTTGCTATTTCGAAAACTTGTCATTCAATTCATAATTATCATCGATATTAAAGGAGTTTAATATCTTAGCATCATCCCTCCATTGCTATTTTGAACATATATTTTATTTGGATATGCTACTGAATCGACCCTACAGGACATTTGGAGCCGCGCACTCTCTGTAAAGTAAATGTACAAATCTAAATTCAAAAATTAAAGAGGGCGCTACAAAAATGAATTTTGGTGGCTCCGCTGGAAGCATCACTGATGAGAATTTAAGATTCGAAACGAGTGTCTGGTGCAGGAAAAATTGGTTTGAAATTTTTTTCATGAAGGTATAGAAGTGGAACACTTCGGTATTATTATGAACTGTATTCTGTATAAGATTGAACTGAAAATGCTGCAATAAGTCATTTTGGAAACCATATTTCAAATCGAATTCGTACTACAAACATGTAAACCCGTCTTATTTTTGAAATGCAATTTGTTTTGTAGTGATGGTTCAATTCATTGTGATGTATTTTGCACTGTCGCCAACACTATTGAATATATGAAAATCGACAGCAAGGTCGACATCTTTCAAACCGTCAGGCTGCTGCTATTCCGACGACCCGAGTTTTTCAGAGACTTTGTAAGTATCTCAGGCTTATTGTGGACTGGCCATATACATTACTTCTACTTTCCAATCCCCCTTCTAACTCTACAATAAGATGGTGTCATCCTCCGATTTTATATTGTGACAGTTCGTCCCCGACTATTTCTCTGCAAATTATAATTGAATTCGAATAATGGAAAGCGGAAATTATAAATGTCGATCAATAGAGGACGAATTAATTTTAAATGGTCATAATCGTACCAAGAAATGTTGAAATACTTGATTTTTTCAGTCCTTAGTTTAGATTATGCAGTGAAATTACCTTTGATGAGTCGTCATTTATTCCTCAGCAATAATGAATTTCTAAATGTTGTATTTTTATTAATTCTTAAATAAACAGGAAGGTTCTATGGTAATTAATAGCAGTTCTCTGTAAGGACCAAAATAATTTCAATAGCACGTGGAGACAGCATGTCTTAAATTTTGGAGATTTTTGGTGTGGAAGGTGTATATGATGTCCTGAGACAAAAATAAACTTTCTTTTTACAAAGTAAGTTTTCGTTGCCATGGAAACCATGTTTGAAATTTTACGCATCAGTAGATTACTTGTAACATGGCATTTTCACAAGGCTCGTTTCCATGGTAACAACTATTGTAGTCAACTGAAATTTCCTTAATTTTTCTCTTTATATCTTTAATGGTATAAATATTACACAAGAAGTATGTTTTTGCCTGCTATTCTCTTTGTCAATATGCTCAAAATGTAGGCAAAAACCTGTTTTGAAGAGGCCCTTTTTAAGACCGAAAAAGCTCCTAATTTAACATGATTTTGCTCAAATTTAAGGGCAAATAATTAGAAATGTCAGGCTAACTTGATTTCTACTGCCAATTATCCTTAAAGTTTAATCCTCGATCTTTAAGAAAATGTTAAAATTTGAGTGGGACCTCTTCACAATTTTATTCAAAAGGGTATAAAAAATGGTTACCATGGTGACATTCTGTTCAGTGCTATTACACATAGTGTAATTTACTGGTAAATTTTCAGCTGTCAAGGTCATCTTGAATGCAATTCACAAAATTTGGCAAAATTCTGCGATTTTCAAAAATATGAGAGACAGTTACTCATATATCATGCGGTATTGAGTAAAACAAACACATACATAGTGATTTTGGATATATCCCCTATTTATTGACCAAAGTTGCAAAAAATCTCAAAATCAATGACATCCTTGATTTTTAGCTAGTATTTCATACATACATATAAAAGAATGTGAGATTATCATGATTTTTGTCTGGGGCTTATTTTTTTAGGAGAAATGTTCTGAACTAAAAATTGTAATGTTTTTCCATCTATCGGTCCTAATATTAGAAAGAAGTATTTTTGATACAAAAATATGGCAGTCAAGCCTAATTTAGTAACAATAAATAACAACAAAAATGCAAATTTTATTGAAATTGGAACCAATATTTTGAATTGACCTTGAACTTAAAGTCAATGACCTTGAAAAATTTTGGAAGTGCTCAAATAAAGAACAATTTCTTCTCTTGTCCCTACATAAAGCTTAAGCAAAATAAGTTATTTAAACCATGCTAAAAATAAATTGAAAAGATATTGTCATCATGTGTCAAATGAAAAGTTGCCATGGCAACCATTTTTGACCTCAAAATGTAGGAAAACAAAACAAGGTCCAACTTATTTTTTCCAGTGATTATATTTGTCTCATGAAATCTATTTTGTTCTGACACCAGTGTTATCAGCCTGACATTTTGTGTTATTTTTGCTTGAAAATGGTAAAAATTGGACAAAAATAGGCCTTGATTTTGACCTTATTTTATGGCAATTTTTCATTGATTTTGATTTGTTAGGATCCGGCTAATTGAAAGAAATGTCAAAAATTTATTATTTTTTCTGTTTTTCTAGAAATAGAGGTTTTAAGGATTATAAGTTGTTAATACCAATTAACTCTGACAATGGTTTCCATGGCAACATAATAACCAAATATGACTTATTTGACCATTTTCCTAGTGCTATAAATAGACAGACCTCGTTTCCATGGCAACCGGAATATTTATTTTAATAAAATTGTTATTTTTGTATTCAGGGCATCATACATACCATTTACAGAGAAAATCATGAAATTCCATGACATGCTGTTTCCAAAATATTTTGGTCCTTACAGAGAATTGATATTAAGAGGCCAATTTAATATATATATAAAACATCATGAATTGTTCGTTTAAGTTGCAGTTGATTCGAGGTTTGTCTAATTTGAAATAATTTTTCCAGGAAACGTACAGATTCTGCTATGAAGTTATCAATGAGTACCTTACTACGGAAAGTGTTTATTGTAATTCATAACGTCAAAGAAATTGCAAGCTGAAAAAGATAGCTCATGTGACATACATTTGTACCTTTGTTTAACTATAATTGATTGTTCTCTTTTTATGCTCCCGCAATCGGATATTCGGGGGCATATAGTTTTTGGTTTGTCTGTTTGCCTGTCTGTTTCTCTGTTTGTCTGCAAAAACTTTAACCTTGGCCATTACTTTTGAATGGTATGTGATAGAGATTTCACATGTGTATTTCTTATGACAAGACCTTCCCATGGATACCGAAATTTTTTACCTTGTGACCTTGAACTTGGAGTTTGACCTACTTTTGAAAAACTTTAACGTTGGTCTTAACCTTTGAATGGAAAGTAATAGGGCTTTGATATTTTACATGTGTATTCCTTGTGACAAGACCTTTTCATGGATACCAAAATATTTGACCTTGTTACCTTGATTTAGAAAATCTAAACTTTAGCCATGACTGCTGTATGTTTTGAATGCTAAGTGATGGGGCTTTCCTATTTCACCTATGAATTTCTTGTGGCAAGATCTTTCCATGGATTCCAAATTTGACATTGTGACCTCGACCTCAAAATATGAACTACTTTTCAGCTATTTTACCGACAAAGATGCCAACGGGGGCATTTATGTTTCACAAACACATGTTTTCTTTTTATTAAAATTTGATTTTAGATATTGCCTATTTGACCTATTTCAATATTTGATTTTTTGCGTATATTTCCATAGGGGCTATAACAGTTTGCAGCATATTGTTCCATTATATGTTAAGATGTTTTTGTGATGATCGATCTCTCCATCCAATGTCCTTTTTTATACCTTTTCATTCAATTCCTTTTTATACCTTTTCATTCAATGTGGCTTTTCATACCTTTTCGTTCAATTTCCCTTTTCATACCTTTTCAGTTTTTAAGGTAAAAATTGAGAATACTTTGTAAGAAATTATGACATGCATATACATGTAATAAAGATTGGTTCTTATTGGGAATTGTTTAGCATGATTATGATGTCATGCATAGTTTGTGTGCTTTAGCGTCAGTTTATAGATTTCAATGTTCACTTCAACAACGCGAACTTCAGATTTTTTTTTACATCAGTAGTTATATTTCTTAGTTTTGTTTTATTTTTGTTTTGTTCTTGTTTTTTTTTTTCAATTTTTATTATTTGATATTTACTTCCTCTGTTAAGATACTTTACACATTGAGTTTACCATAAAACTCTTTCTATTTCCCTCCTTCTATCTGATTAGAACCTATCTCGTAGGTTTGCAAATGTAAACAAGATTTGTTTCCTCTCTCTTTGTCACTACTCTGAATCGTTCTTATTTATTTCAATTATCGTTTGCTTTTATTTTTTATGTACTAAAATAAAAGATCATCATACAATTAGCCGCCGCACCTTTAATATTCTACAAAAGATATCTTATTCAGAATGAAATACCCTTTATGTATTAACAAAATAATTTATTTTCTAAATATTTGGAATGGCTTTGTGCATTAATTACATTTTGACAATAAACATACTCGCTGAAATCTTCCATCCAGCACTGAATGGTTTTTTTTTTATTTTCAATCTTATGCGTTTTTACAAGGCATATAATAATGGTATTTATATATCCCCGCCAAACAAACGTCGGGGTTATACAGAGATGGATATGTCCATCCGTGTGTCCGTTCGTCCGTCACACATGTAATTTACTGGACAATTCCATTTCTTGGATAAAGATTTTACATCACGAAATACACGTCAAGTTCGAATATTTGTCGTGTCATGTCGCTCAATTACGTGCAGAGTTACATACGCTTATACTTGTAAAATTTTAATTTTTGTGGTTTCCGGGCGTTTAAAGGAAAATTTTCATATAATCGATTCATTTCTTGGATATAACTCTTTTAAGAGAACACAAAAAAACCCTTAAAAATTGAGTAAATTCATCTTTTTTTTTTCCTTTCTAGGGACCATCTCAAAATTCAATATTGATATTTTGAGAATATTTCATATGGATAATATATTAATTTTTGTTCAATGTAAATGTACAAATGTCCTTACAAAAAACGCATTCTTCTTTTCAAACTATATATACAATTTTTGTCAGTATACCGTTCATGTGTATATAACTTGAGGGACAATCTCAAAGTTCCATTTTGACATTACTCAAAACTTTAATTTTCATATAAATTAATGTGAAAGTTAATATACACTTAACTGAAAAGTATATTCTTTCCTACTAAAATTCATTTTCTTTATCAGAAATGGAACTACAGTATATAATGACATAGAGGGGAACATTTCAAAGCACATTTTTGTATAATTCAGAATGACAGTTCATATAGTTAGAGTAAACAGTAATTTTCAAGATGTCATCCCTTGATGCGCATTCAACTTAGCTTTCGTAAAAAAAAACACAAGCCTATCATAGAATTTATATGATATGGTTATGAATCTAACTTTTACCTGCTGCTTAGAAGACTTACAAAGGCTGTACAACATGTACAAAAAGAAAAAAATAGCAAAAATTTGATAAAGCAGGAGGCAAATTCATTAGCAGATAGATGTCCTTCAAAAATAGTTGGGAAATAAAAATTCGAACAAAGCAAGTTGAAAAAGTGAATTAGGAATTGACCATGTATTTATTGAGAAATCAATATAACCATAGAAAATAGACACTTTGTCTGGATTTGATAAGGTTATTGCAATGTATGCAAAAAAAACCAGAAACCATGAAGCAATATCATAGATTCAGTACAATTTTACATAATAAAGTCTATGCTAATATGCTATTGCAGCAAGAATGTCTGACAGGATTTATTCACCATATCTAAAAAGTAAATACCATATAGAAAATGACAATTGGTAAGTTCAATTTATGAAAAGGTCAATGTGCATCAAAGATGCAAAATGCTTAGTTGCATAATTTTTTTCTATAAAAGAAAATTGTGTGTAATACTGTTTAAAGATGATATTCTCCCATGTACCTACATCAAACTTACATGAATTTCAAATCCATAACACTTTAAAAGTAAAGGGTATGGGGTGTAAGAATGATCAGAGTCCTATGACCTTAACCTTTAGAATTTTCCCCCTAAAATCAATAGGGGTCATCTTTAAACATTGCAGGAAAGAATCATAATGATAGGTGATCTGGAAACCAATTCAATCAACAAAATCCTATTACCTTGACCTTTTGACCATAAAACCAATAGGAAAATATCGTGATGAAAGGTGAAACACATACTCTGTTATGATCCCGAAACCATTTTCAATAACCATAGTCCTATGATCTTAACCATTCGACCCACAAATCTGTGCATATAACCTCCCTTCCGCTGACACATAATTTTCCAAATCACGCAAAAATAGGGGCAGCATTCCAAGGAATGCATGTGTCACCTGTGTACATAGCGACACTTAGCAATCGCTTTTATTTGGGGTGTGACACCTACAGTGTGACAGACAGACAGACAACACAAATATGAACCTGAAATTGGAAAGGTGGCTTCCTCTCAATATTTTCATTATTATAAGTAAGGTTGAATAAAATCCTTTCACAAAAATTCAAGTTATTGTGTTCCTTTGCGGTACAGCTTAAACAAAGCACATATAACACACATAATGCATAAATTCTCAATTTTGCAATAAAACAAATAAAAATCCCTCAATTATATGAAAGAAAATGCACTCATCTTACACTAAGTTACAATATACAAACTTTCAAAGTTTTTCAATCAAAAATAGATTTTCACAATTTCAAAAAAAAGATCAAAGTCCCATAACTCTGAAATGACAATTCAGCTGTATCTGAAATTCAAAAGGTTGCATCCTCTCCATATTCTCATGATACATGTATTGTGTAAAATTCATGAAAATCCTTTGATGCAAACTCAAGAAATTAGGTTCGATTGGGTGGATAAGTGGACGGACATTGCCATACAATAATATGTCCTGTCATATGATAGGCGTATAAAAACACAGTAACTAACTATGAACAAAATATGCTAATTCGAACGACAGATCCAACTGTCAGTCCAATGAAACAATTGTCTATGTGCCAATAACAGAAAAAACTTCACTTACTAGTCCGCAAACATTTTCACCTAATTCACTTTCATTTAACATTTCCACTACTTCTAGAAGTGCATCATCATCAACTTCTGTTTTGCTAATCTCCTCAGCACAAACTTTTGATTTCTTTGGCTCAGACGGACCCTTTTTCATTTTTGTTAAGAACTGAGCAATACATCCTCTTATCTGATTTGGACTAAGCCATTCACATTGTTTAAACAATTTCTGTCCATTTTCATCTGTGACTTTTTTCAGTTCTTCTGATAGCGCATACACATCTGGACGATTTCCACTTTTTTCGCAAGAGACACATACACTTTTGATATAATCCTTTACTTTAGGAGAAAATCTGCTTGCTTGCCTCTTGGATTTCAACGCCCATCCTTTTTTATCATCTTCCTGATCAATACTAGAGTAACACTGCTGGTTCTCCACAAGAATAGAATTTTGATACTGCTTCATGGTCTCCGTTTTTTCTGCGTAGATTGTAATGGCCATATCCATTCCAGGCATAGTGTTCTCATAAGTGTGGGTTCCAACTTGGATGTGCCTTTCAAGATTACATGATTTGGCAAAGGTTTTATTGCAAGAACGGTCAGGGCACGAAAAGTACGCACAATTTTCCTCACAATTGGTCTCCATACTTGAGTCAATAGCCTCTTGTTGGTCCTGCTCTAATGCTGTAGTATCTTGGGTCCTTTTAGGCAATGAAACCTTCCCTTTCAATTGAGCACCCTCACAAAATGGTTGCAACACCTGAAAAATTGTAAGATGTCTGAAATAACTCGAGAGTTAAGCACTTTCAGAAGAAAACCAAAAATGTGTTACCAAATAGAGTCTGTGCACTCGTCTTGAATTTCTGATTGTGTTAAAAAAAGAACCACAGGCACAGAGCACTTATTTCCTGTCGGGTTTGGTGAATAATTATGAAGGGGTTTAGGAGTCAAAAATGAATCAGAGACAGTCATGCCTAAAGCATGGCTTCCAATGTCAGTGCGATTGTAGAGGAAAATGAGCTACAATCAGAGGCTAATGAACAATGGTGTCAAGTTTTTTTTCACTTTTACTTATGGAGACAATGATACAATAGTGACCAATGATACTATAGTGACGGGAAAGTGCCACAACTACAACATGACAGTGAGGCAAAGGAGAAGAATGTGTAATGAGTGCGGAAAGGTTGTGGGCATGTGATCCACAGAACCACACCATTTGTCATTTATGTGGTAGATTGCTGTGCAAGGTAAGAACTGGGTGCACATTGGTCTCCTAATTTTCATGTGTTATATCATGTTCCAAGTTGTATATACTGGTTGTGTCCTTTCCATGTGAGTGTCCATTATCTACTGGATATTTTGATTGGTGTGTGTTTTCGGCTTATGTGCATGTTTTACAGTTTTAGTGTAACATCATATTGTTGTAGATCTTTTCCTTAATCTTTGGCTTGAAGAAACTTAAGAAACATCTACTTTTCCGTGAAAAATTACACTTACTCACCTGCATCTTTCTGACTTTCTCTATTGACAGATTGATATCATTTGTATTTCCTATGATCTGCCCCTCCCCAATACTATAAGCCTTTCTTGCTACTATACCCTCCTCTGTGAAGGTAAAGTTGTTAAGTGTGGTGATCTGGGGAATCTTGTACCTGGTCTTTGCTTCAGTTTCATTAGGAACTGTTACAACGGAAGCTTGGGTACCTTTAACACCTCCATGACTTTCCAAGGCCATTTTCATATCTTGCGGACTGAGGATGTTATTACCTTCATTTGTATATTTCAGCATATGTAAACGACAGGATCCTGTTTTACTATCACACAGATCTTTTCCAGATTGTGGTTCACTAAAGTTGTATTGTTTTACTTGTATTGGAAACATGCTGTTGTTTTGCTGTAAAAATCCAAGTAGGTTTGAACAGTGATAACATGCTGCATTATCGCTTTTCAGGAAAACTTCCTTCAGTTCAGGTTTACTTACACTCAAGTGGTCAAATAGATGAAGAAGAATATTAGCTACTGAAAACCATCCTTGTGATCCATTCTCAAAAATATGAATGTATGACTGTAAATCTAGGTCCTCATCTTCATTGGACGATTTGGTAACAAGACATGACACATGCCAACTCATTCCTCTTTTCCCAAAGAAATCAGACTGTGTTTCACGAAACTGGAAAGGTAAATACTTCATAGCCCAATCCATTATAATTAATCCTTGGTCTGAGTTCATGCTCTGCAAGACTTCTGTCTTTGCCTTGTCCTGATGTAGTGTTCTCATGATATGTTTCTTCCAATCCAATAGATCTTTTTCAGCAACATCAATGTCATGTATTAGTTCTTCTTGAATGGAGTCTGGAACATGGACAAATACGGAGTGCATTTTCTCCCTAATGATATGAATACTGCTCTCTACCATGGAACATTTGTCACAAGTAATCTCATGAGTATGGCTGCATGCTGACGAAAACTTGGGCTCTAAAGGATCACTCAGACCAAATACTGTACAGTGATCAACACATCCATCTAATTTGCAGAGATGCATCTTGTATTCAAACTTCAGAAACTGGTTAACCAAATGCAAGATATCATTGAGATTCTTTGATTCCCCCTGAGTGATTCCATAAGCTTCAAGTTTGGATACTATCTTGTGTAAAATATCAACAGCATTAAGACCTGATGCTGTAATATTGTCAAGTCCCTGCAGTGCTTTCTGCTTTGATGCATAACAGACTTTCAAAATTCTGTACAAAGATGCTCTGCTGAAACAAGGGAAGTCATTTTCAAGGCAATACGCTGTGTATGTGTTGATAATCCTCGAACTTATCACATTCCTTATTATCTTGGGAACTTCTATTTTGGCATTTGAAGACAATCTCAATGTGGTTTGGCCAAAGCCTACTATATTGGAATACGTAGGATTTAGTATAAACTCAATGAAATGGTTCAATTTAGGCTTGGTTAATTTTATTCTATAGACTTTTGGCTGCGATAAGATGAGTCCTGGTCCTTGTACCAAAGCATGCTTTCGTGCATTGTCTATTTTGAAAGTTGATATTCCTGGAATGAGCTCCTGAAGCTTTGTCTTGGTGTGGTCGTTTGCAATAAGAGACAAGATCTGCGTCTGTGTGCGACCATCAGCTGCATTGTGGTATGCGCTTATTATACTCTTCGTTGTCATATCTGTCTCTGCCGTCAGGGTTGTTATATCGGTCTCTGCTTTCATGGTTTTGCTCTGTAAGGCACTGAGGATAACGCTTTCTTGGTCTGGTGCAATTATTCCAAGGACCATGTGAACACATTCATCTGCTTTCTTCAGGTAGTATGACTTCATACTCTTGCCTAACGATTCAAATGGCCTTGTAAGCTGACTTTGCAGGGGCTCAAATTTCTCTGATAGAAGCTTCATGGCTGCATTTAACTTCTCTCGAGGTGTCCGCTGTGCTTCAAACCAATCTTGGCTGGACAGATATTGTGAGCCATCATCTGAATAAATAAAAGTAAATTATTTGATTTATAGATTTTGAAAAAGGTATCGAAATTCAGTACATGAGTTCCGCATTTGCAGATAATGAACAAAAACCAGAAGTCTCTGACGAGACTGTTGCTCTCCTGGTTGTTATGTTTTATCCACTCATTGACAAGTGAATAAGATACATACAGATAAATAATCAATTTCCAATATCAGGTGCACATCTAGACCTCAGACTGAGAATAAAACAAAAACAATTATCTTTCTATCAATTATACTTTCTGAGAATTACATAAGAGTTATATAGGAGAAAATAATCACACCCATTTTCCAAGACCCTGGGGGTCAGGGGCTAAAATAAAATAACAGGTGCACAACTAGACCACAGGCCCATTATAATGCAAAAAGAATTTATTTTGTACTATTCACAGATTCAGAGGATTCACGCTCACAAGAAAAGTTTAACGGACAGACAGACAGACGCTAGACACAGGGCGATCACATAAGCTCAACTGGTATTTGACCAGTACAGCTAAAAATCAAAATCCATGTACAGGGGAAGATGTTATAGCCAACACAAGTTTCCATCCATAGTGTCTACTGTGACCTTGACCTCTGATCACGATTTACAATGTATAGATGGACAGGAGAAACAAGAGGCCCAAGGGGGCCACATCACTCACCTGAGTTGCAGACAAAAGAATGATAGTGGACAATTTGTAGGAGGCCCTTGAGTATTTCCTTTCTTAAAGTTTTGTGAAATTTTATGAAGTGGTAACATGCAGAGAAGTTAAAAATGCATCAGCCAATCAGAGTCCTTGGCAGCCATATTTGTTGACCAATCCGCACATTTTACACATATTTGGTAGAGGACCTTGTGTATTTTCTTCATGTAAGTTTCATGAACTTCTGTGCAGTGGTTGCAAAGAGGAGGAGTTGAAAATGCATCAGCCAATCAGAGCCCTCGGCGGCCATATTTGTTGACCAATCGGCATGGAAAACACAAACTTGGTAGAGGACCTTGAGTACTTGCTTCCTGTAAGGTTTCGTGAAATTTTGTGCAGCAGCTGCAGAGGAGATGTCCAAAATGTGTCTGCCAATCAGAGCCCTCGGTGGACATATTTGTTGACCGATCGGCACGAAAAACACAAACTTAGTAGAGGACCTTGAGTTCTTGCAATTCTGTGTGGTGATTTCAGAGGAGATGTCGAAAATGTTGAAAGTATACGCTGGACGACGAAGACAGACGACGCGATATGACAAAAGCTCACTTGAGCTTCGCTCAGGCGAGCTAAAAACCACATGATATAATACTATTGAACTTTGCTCGGGTCAGCTTAAAACTTTGAGAATGTCACTTGTGAAAATGCAACGTATGTACACTTTTTAAAAATCAATTAACCTGTTGTTGTAGTTCCAGAAAGTTGATATGAAAGTTCAGAATCCAGTTCATTTTGAAGGTCCTGTGCAGCTGACAACATACATTCTGAAATGAAACACATCATGAATTATTCATAAATATTAGAATCAAGTTTAAAAGTAGTACACAGCCATGTGTCTTATATGAAATTCATGTGAAATTCACACGAACTGTGCATAAAATTTCACATGAAATTTATGTGAAACGAGCACGAGCATGAAATTTTTTACATGAAATTCATGTGAAGTTTCTGACATGAATTTAATGTGAATTCAATTTCCAATTAACATGATGAATGTCACAAAGAAAAATTCATGTAAAATTCATGTGAAGTAAATTTATGTGAAATTCAAGTGAAACATTTTTCACATAAATATTATGTGAAATTTGTATAATTTCACTTTCATGTGAAATTCACCTGATGCTCATTTCATATGAATTTCATGTGTGGCATAATTGGCTGTGTATTTTGAATTTCTTATCAATAATAAAGACAAAATCAGTGAAACTAATAGATGCTCCCTGAACAGCAGTTAAACATGTCCACATATTTGGGTCAATAATTGTCAGCGCAACGAAAAATATGAATTCATACAAAAGAACAAATTGAATGCATTTTTAACAGTAGACAAAAATTCAAGTCATTTGTGTAAGAAATAATCTTTTTTATGAATTTAAAAAATACTGATGAGAAAAAAAAAGCTTGTTTTTATCTAAAAATGACTTTGACCTTTGATAAATGACTGCACAGTATCTATGAGAAATAAACTAACAGACAGGCAATGTAAAAATTACTAGTTGCCTTCAGCAAATATAAAGTACCTTCATCTTCATTCTGAGAGGATCCCTTGGCCAATTCTACAAAGTGTTGAAGGGAGTCTGCAAAAGAATAATTATAGAAGTCACCATAAAACTGTTCCATCTTTTTAAAAAGCATTAATTAAAGTTTTCCTGTATACTGTATAACCAAATTTTTTTGCAAGTATAACATTTCACAATTTCATGGTAAAATTAGTATCTTTATATTCACAAGTACAATGTTTTTGCGATTACTTTACTATTTACAAGTATATATACACAATTTATAATACACCTTCTAAAATACAACTTTTCGTGAGAACAATTTAATTCAGTCGCGAATCTAGCAAAAATTGGTACCTCACAAAAATTTTACAAGTGAAAGTTTTGTCTCAGACGACAACAACAACTACAAGCTGAGGGTATGGCATTAGCTCTCCAGACGTTTTTGTCTCGGCAAGCTAAAAAGTGATAAAAACGCAATCAATGCAAGCATAGCATCTCCCCTTGCTTGGCAACGAAATTAAGTTTGTCCAATCAGCTCAAAATCACCCATTGACCTGTGATCTTGAAAATGAATAGGTGCCATCTTCTCATCTTGGACAACTGAACTTACATGCAAAGTTTGATGAAGAATGAAAGTAAACTGTGGCCTATAGAGTGTCCACAAGCTTTCATGGACCCGTACACACACACACCCTCACTAAGGCACTAACACACACTCTCACTAACAGGTGGTGGTGTTACTATATCCCTTTGGCAACAAAGTTGTGTGAGGGGATAAGAAATTCAAAAGCATTACCTAATTCTTCCTTAAATTTCACTCTTATGGACTGCTGTACATTTTGCCTGTGTTTTGTCTGACAGCGCTTGCATATACCTGAAATTTGACAAAGTACATCATAAATAAAAGAAGTTATTGTTAATTATATATTTTTATGCCCCCGGAATCAAAGATTCGGGGGCATATAGTTTTTGGCCTGTCTGTCTGTTTGTCTGTCTGTTTGTCCGAAAAACTTTAACATTGGACATAACTTTTGAATGGGAAGTGATAGGGCTTTCATATTTCACATGTGTATTCCTTGTGACAAGACCTTTCCATAGATACCAAAATTTTTGACCTCGTGACCTTGACCTTTGACCTACTTTTCAAAAACTTTAACATTGGGCATAACGTTTGAATGGTAAGTGATAGGGCTTTCATATTTCACATGTGTTTTCCTTGTGACAAGACCTTTCCATTGATACCAGAATAATTGACCTCGTGACCTTGACCTTTGACCTACTTTTCAAAAACTTTAATATTGGGCATAACTTTTGAATGGTGAGTGATAGGGCTTTCATATTTCACATGTGTATTCCTTGTGACAAGACCTTTCCATTGATACCAAAATTTTTGACCTTTGACCTTGACCTTTGACCTTTTAACCCAGTGACCTCACATACATGTACTTAACAGAAAATAGTGTTCATACTAACAAAGATGCCACCGGGGCATTCGTGTTTCACAAACACAGGCTTTATTTCAAATCCCTTTCCTACATCATAAACCCCTTAATCATAGTTAATGTGTAATGATGTATTGGTCTTGCCAAAAGTAACAAACATAGGTAATCACGGATTACAAAGCTCACCTCATGGCAGCAAAATTCAATTCAAACATATTTCTAAGTACATGTATATTGGCTTTTTTAAAGTAGGTCAAGGTCATTTTATGAAAGTTTGATCAAAGACACATCCAGTATGCAAGATTGGTACATTTAGCACTTATACTTTGCTCAATATTGACTTTTAAAGGCAAAATCACTCAAGTGGAAAAAGTAGATCAAGGTCATTTTCATGAAAGTTTGAACAAAGATACATCCAATAAGCAAGTTCGGTACATTTAGCACGTATACTTTGCTCAATATTGGCTTTTAAATGCAAAATCGCCTTTTGACCTCAAAATCAATAGGGGTCATCCTTGACTCATGGGGAGTAAGTGTATGAAGTTTCATTACACTAGCATGTATTATACTTGACTTATCGTCCGGAAACCAATTGTTGATGCCCGCCCATCCGCCCGTCTCGCATCAAATTAAGAGCCGAGCTTTGCAACTCCGCTACAAACTTACAATTCAAGTACATGTATTTGTACTTCTAGTGCCAAGTACATGAAGTATTAAATTCAGTATCACCTAGTTTTCTTTTACAAATTACTTACAAATGTAGATACAATTTTTTATGAATATGTTTAAGGAGACAAATTCTGCTGGGTACAAATTCTCCCGAGTACAATAAAGTACTACAAATTGAAATTGCATTGAACTCAATATAATAATTATATCTAGAAATTGGCTACCAGTACAAAGATTCATAAGGCTAGCCCAAAGGCTATGCTAAGAAATTTCAGGAATACATAGAATTGTAACAATTTCTTGAATCTAGATGCCTTATGTAAAATGACAAATATTTACTTGTTTGGATATGTGAAGTTTGCACATCATGTAATGTAGCTTTTCTTCTTCTTCTGGTTGGAGTGAAGGGCCACTACTGCCATTTAAAATCAGATGCTAAAAAGTTTATAAACACATGCTGCCATTGTCCATCTTGTCTATGGTCTTATGAAACTTTGTACTGGTCAGGCTGGAGAAAGGTACCAATCAAGCTAATATACCTCTATCAACATGATCAAGCTAATGTACCTCAATTGGGCTAATCTATCTGATTATTTCCATTCAGAAAAACTTTTTTCTTCCGAATGATATTTGGAAGCTTTAAGATCAAGAAACAATATTTAATCAAACCTATGTTTGTGAAACACGAATGCCCCCGTTGGCATCTTTGTCAGTAAAACAGATGAAAAGCAGTTTCACATTTGAGGTCAAGGTCAAATTTAGTATCCATGAAAAAGTCTTGCCACATGGAATTCATATGTGAAATATGAAAGCCATATCACTAACCTTTCAAAAGTTATGGCCAATGTTTAAACTTTTGATATTAGGCCAAACTCCAAGGTCAAGGTCACAAGGTCCAAAATTTTGGTATCCATGGAAAGGTCTTGTCACAAGAAATACACATAAGAAATATGATAGCCCTATCACTTACCATTCAAGTTATGCCCAGGGTTAAAGTTTTTTTTTCAAAAGTAGGTCAAACTCCGAGGTCAAGGTAATAAAGTCAAAAATGTTGCTTCTCATGGAAAGGTCTTGTCACAAGGAATGTACATGTGAAATATGAAAGCCCTATCACTTACCCTTCAAAAGTTATGCCCAAGGTTAAAGTTTTTCAAACGTAGGTCAAACTCCAAGGTCAAAAAATTTGGTATCCATGGAAATGTCTTGTCACAAGGAATAGAAATGTGAAATATGAAATCCCTTCCACATACCATTCAAAAGTTATGCCCAAGGTTTCAGTTTTTCAAAAGTAGGTCAAACTCCAAGGTCAAGGTCACAAGGTCAAAAATTTTGGTATCCATGGAAAGGTCTTGTCACAAGGAATGCACATGTGAAATATGAAAGCCCTATCACTTACCCTTCAAAAGTTATGCCAAAGGTTAAAGTTTTTGTGGACAAACAGACAGACAGACCAAAAACTATATGCTCCCAAATCTTCGATTACGGGGGCATAAAAAACATCAGTTACCAGTCACTACTCACTTTTCAGGTATGTTTCATTGGTAACCATTACTTCTTTTTTAAGGAACTAAATTGATTTTGTACAAAAGAATAATTTTGAGAATATCATAATTTTAATACAGATAATATTCAGATTTATTAGCCCAATCAAGGTATATTAGATAGCGTAGCTCTGGACCAGTTTGCGAAAAAAAAAAGACCCTATAGATCATGATACATGTAGATAGGAATGTCTATACATATATGCAAGTTCCTATTTTTAAATTTACTTTTGAAAGATAATTCTTTCTGTATCCTTTCTGCCACTTCCGCCAGAAACCACAGTAGCCCAGCAGAAACTCATAAAGTAATGGATGATTAAATTTTTGTTTGAAATCAGTAAATTGATCAGTACCTATTCAATTTAAATTTCCTTTGAGTTACTTTTTCATACAAAGCTGAATAAAATTTACTAAACTGACGTTATGACATCAAGTATGATGTTACAGTATGTGGGACTTTGCACGTGAAGTCTGATGTTTGTGATCTGAAGGAATACATGTATCTTTAATTATGACATGATACACCCTTTATTCGGTTACATAAAGCCATTTCTTATGCTCTTATTTCTCAGCGTATGAAATGGAAATTCATTTAAGATCCTATATCTATAATTTAGGAGAATTATTTTACATATACATGTACTAAGGAAGGAATTACGAATTCAAAATTAATAGAATTTGAATAAATTTGTAGGCCATAAATAAATTGGTAGATGATCAAGCAAAAGGGTGCATCAAAAGCATACAATAATTTTGAAACATGCTACACTCCTAGGCAATGCCTAGTTTCATATTAGCTTGATCAGTACTGTACCTTTCCCTGAACTACTGGTATGCCACTTTCATATATTTATAAATTTTTTAATAAATTACCTGATCCTACTGGCAAAACTTGTCTTGTCTGCATGTAAATCTCCTTGCATAATGAAGGACATGCACCCCTATCTGCCTTGGAATTGCCTCCATGGTGGTCTGGATATGAGCACAAAACCTTTCCTCTTCTCCAATTTAAGCCCAAAATTGAGCGATGGTTCTCACATATCTTAAGGTTTACACATTTCTTATCAATTGTAAAAATGCCACTTCTATAAAGGATAAGAAGAGATTCAGGGCAAGTATAGGATTCGAATGGCAATCCGGGTATAACCTCTGAACATTTCAGACCGCGCAAATAACCACTTGTGTCCTTATCACATTCATAGATATGTGTTATATTATCTCTATCACAACTAAAAGGACTGATAGAATGAAAATCACAAGTAAATGTGTCCATTTCCATATGAATTTAACAGCGACAGCAGTCTGTTTTCAACAGAGACAACACTTTTTCATCTTTCATGGAATTTCCTCTGTTATTCTACGACTTTTTCTAGTTTCACAAGAGAAGAGTTCCACTTTTAGATAAAATATAAGAACCGCCATATGCGGATTAAAACGGGGTTAAGCTTGGGGGAAATGACAAAAAACATGCAGTCTTTACATTTCATCTCAATGTTGATGGCATAAAACCATTATTCCACAAATTTAAGCCCGGAAAAAAGTCATTTATATGGATGCCTAAATCTGCTTAGAACTTAGACACCTAATAATGAAGCTATCATAGAGCTGCTCAAAGAACTCGGCCAACGATGGATTTTTGATATATTTTTCATATAATCAGAAAGTCTTGAAATAAGTCATTTATGATTATTTATTTCATCCTCGCATTCAAATATAATGCCTCAAAATAGTCATTTTTCGCCTTTTTTGCACATTTGTATTTTATACAACAATTTAATAGCACCCTGGAATGCAAATTTTTGTATTTGGGGGTTTCATATCCATTTCATGCGAAATTTAAGATTTTATGCTATAAACGATGTCATTTTTCACAAAAAAATTATTTGGCATGAATATTTAAAATCTGAATCAAAATCAGTCAGATTGCTTATATTTCGCATGGCTAACTGCTTATAATGCATCTATAAATAGAACGGAGCATAGCAGGAGAAAGAAGCATCATATGGAAAAAATTTTGTCGGCTATTTATTCTATACCTGTTAATGTATTAATCAATAACTAACATAGATATAAACAAGAAAAATGCTTCTGGACAAAAAAGTTGATTTTGCATGGTTTTTACTGAGACAAGCACTTAAATCCATAAAAAAAAATACAGATCAAGTTCGAAGTGAGACTAGGTGCCAGGGAAGAGTCAGAGTCTCCTGTGTGTATTTCAGATATTATAAACGGATTTTTTTAAAGAATACATATAAAGTCAAATCTTCATCCTTTTCCTCTCTCTCTCTCTCTTTCTCTCTCACACACACTCGAACATGCACAGAACATTGTTGATTTGATTTAAAAACGTATTGTAAGCGAGAGCATAATTACCTTTGAAACTGTTATCCCTTTGCTGTATTGAATTGAAATATTTTTAGAAACATTCCACAAGAGAAGATTTGATTCATTCATTTGATTTTGTTTCATTTTACTTCTTTCAATAAAATTTTCTTTCAAATGTTTTTGTTTTTTATTCACTCTTGTGTCATATTAAGTCTGTTAGCATTCTATTTTCATTTTCTATCAATTAAGATAATTGAAATCACAAATACTTGTACAGGTGCCCAAGTTTAAAAATTCATCTACATGTTGCTTTTTCGGACACTGAAAGAAGGTTATCAAACCCTACATCGATAGTATCATTACGTTTGCACCTTTAATGATACAGTGGGTGGAAGGAGATGTACTAGTTAAATAGGGTTTTTCTTCCCTCACTCAAGAGATGAACATATTAATAAGAAATTGTACAAAATTGACATTTTACACGTTTCTTTTCCTTTAAATTCATTTGCAGAATACCGGATACTTGCATGTTTGTTCTGTAAAATAATCACACAGTAATGTTACAGAAGGACATGTAGGATAAGGCTCACGAAATCTTACGAAGCAATATACATTGTTTTGACAAAGTTAAGGTACTAGTATTAGGGGCATAATGATAATATCGGCGAAAAACTATAATTAAGTACTTCCATAACTACAGAGTTTTAGATATTTGATATTTTTAATGTAACATTCAATTTACCAGGAAAAGGTATGGTGACAAATATCGATAATGACCTTATCCCTGTATACATCACAAAATCGATAATTCGGAAAATCAAGAAACCGAAGGCATACAAAATCAGGATGAAACAGGAACCAAAGCAAACAAACAAAAACCTCCACCATATGAAAAGAAGCGAACTGTTGATATGGGAGTGAGACCAGGTGCCCAGGAAGAGTAAGCATATCCTGCTTACATGCAATATTCGCCGCTTCAATTCGGTAGAACTGTCATATTCGGTTACTTCCATTTCGGTCCCGAACATTACCGAAATCGTGCGTATTCGGCAAAATTCGCGGTATTCAATTTTTCTGTTATCAGAACAACCTGAAGTAGAGTATTCGGTCTTTTTGAAACAGAGAGTTACCTCTCATTTCTACAGGTATCTGGCGTCAACGCATTGTGACATCATCAAATTCTATGGAAACCAGCATGAAATTCAGAGAAACAGGTTTACATATATGACGTTTTTAACGGTTTTTAATGACGTCACAATGCTTTTACGTCAGGTACCTGCACTAATCGAACGTAGGACTGTAAAATCGAAAAGACGGGATTATACCGCTATTGCCTTTTAAAAATAAGTGAATGAATGTCAAATACAAACCCTAAATCAGAATTAAAACTCATAATCAATGAACATACGAATAAGTACAAAATATAAAACAGAACGGAGATCAGGAGATCCTCAATCGAAGTACCCGAATCGCGCATGTCTGGTCCATTCTGCAAATGTATCTGTTCTCAAATGATGCCATAAAATATGAAGACGTTTAACATTCTTACATCCGAGAATTAAGGCACTATTTCCATTTTTTACGTCAGAAAAGGCTTATAATAACATTATATTATGGTTATGCATCTTGCATGTACACAATAATTCGGAAGGATTCCAACTCTGTACCTTCTTGAAGAAAATTTCAAACCACTTTATTATGCACCAGACACGTGTTTCGAATATAAAGGTGCGTCATTTGTCACGATTTAGTACCATTTTTGCGCATCTCCTATAATTCAACCTCATTGAGCTTATTATATAGATATTTCAATTCATTTTGGCCAATGTATTATTTCAGACTCTATTGAAGACTTGAATTCATTACATATCTAAAAGCGGATAAGTTTGAAAATTTGAACTAACATGCATGATGTATGCGTAAAAAGAAAATGCTTCGCGGTAATTTCTATGAAAATTGAACCGGAGGTACTCTTTTGAACAGTTAAGATTTCTCTTACGTTAGTGATAACCCATGAGTTTTGTTTTACATATGAAAAACTATTGATTTAAACTGTTTTATAAGGTAGAGCTGATGGATAACGAAAAATTGAAAATTATTTAAATTCCACCCAAATAGGGCAAATTTACCGCGCTGACAATTATTCAAGAAAACCATAAATGACACTTTTCTTGAGCGTTTGTTCTCTCTTTTTTCAACACGGACATATACTTTTTCTTCAATACTTTGACAAGTCTTTCTCGGGAAAACATTTTACTGTATGTTTGGAAAAATCGTTGATATTCAGTATCTCTGATATTAGATGATTTTCGTATTTTTGGTGTAAAATCGAGAACATTTTAATAGCTATTCTCTGTAGGCATTTGCACTTTTATGAAGGACGCATGGCACGGCATGTCTCAGATTTTGATAAAATTTGTACATAAAAGGTTGTGTCTGACCCAAAAGTAAAACTTTGTTAAAAAAATTTATTAATATCACATCCGGTTGCCATGGACTTTGAATATTGAAAAAATGCATTTTTGGGCGTTTTTGAAGTCACATACATCATTTATGCAGCAAAATCTAAAAATTCAATGATAAATTACTTACATTTTTGGGGGGTTTTTTTATGCAAATAAAACATAATCATTCACATTGGTACAAAGTTTCTGTTCGTTGCTATGGCAACATGACCTCAAATCGCAAAAATGAAAGCAATTTTGGACAACATTTAGAGCCCTTTTATTACTAGATCATTGAATTTTAATTCAAAGTGATGAAAATTAACTAGTGTATTCATGTAGATCTTTCATGACATGAAAGAAAATATTTTACAAATATCTAGGAAATAGCCCGTTGCTATGGGAACGATTGTGAAAAATTGCAAATAGGCTCACTTTGAGTCCTTGGATATGGGCATCAAAAGTAAAGTAATCTGAAAATCTTTATACCAAAAATAAAGTTTAGACTTTGCTTTATGTAGAAAAAGTTTGTGAAAGCCTGTTTTGTTTTTGGACAAAAGGTTTCGAAAAATAACCCCAAAAATGCTTATTTTTGTAATGTATGGCAAAATTACTGTAGCAACTATTAAATATTTGAATCTTTTTTTTTTTATTGTATTTTGATAGAGGCTTACTTGATCTTTATTGAAATTGAATTTAAACTTCCTGGGATTAACAATTACTGTTTTATAAAAATAATAAAAAATGGTTGCCATGGTAACAAATGTTCCCCATAACTTTTAACGGTTTTTAAAAGAGCTCTTTGTGTTGGATTTTTTCCCACATTTTTTATCTGTTCATCATGATGCATACATTTTTTAAATGACTCTGAAGTTGCAAAATAAGTAATATTATAGACGAAAGTTACCGTTGCCACGGTAACTTATGTACATAGCAACAAGTGGGTTTATCTTGAATTTGCTCATTTTATAAAATAAATCCTATTTCCTTATCATATACCCATCAAGAGAGAAGGAAAATTTGAAAATACAAACAGCATTTTGAAATCATATCAAAATTAGCTAATTATGTTGTCATGGTAACCAGCCTTATCTACAATATCAGACACTACTACTGAGCTTATCTAAAATTTTATGTCCTAATCTTTAGGATGCAAAGAAAATCTTCCATTAATGTCGTATATAGACCAAATTATAGAGCTTCAAATTAGCTCAATTTTGCCAATTTCTCAATTTTAAAGGCCGTTGCCATTGTAACCAGATGACCTAGAAATAAATTTTTCTTTTTTTATTGTTCCTTACTTATGTTTGAAATTTCATGAAAATCGGAGACTATGCGTGCCGAAATTGTTTAAATGGTTACAGATATTTGCTATTAATTACATGTATCTGTAATGTTGGTACCTACGGTAAAACTTTATCAAAATTTAGTTTTATACAAAGTTTCAATCCTATTTTATTGTATGTTACCAAAGAAAACTAAAACTAAAATCAAATCAGTGCATCTAAGCCGTTTTTGTATTTTCGTTACAAATTTGCTATTTTTAGCAACAAATATCAAACATTTTTTACCCTGTTTTCCAAATAGGAAAACGTTTTGATTTTCATCACGGACCTATTCTTTTTTCTTCGTTAAATGATTAATGGACATGAATCCTATAATTTGATATGGTTTTCATAAAATCGTTGAAATTCATTCAGTCAGAAATGACATGCCTTGAATTCTCATCAGTAATACTTCCAGCCGAAATGCTTTTTATAAGCCGCCAAAATTAATTTCACTAGCACCGTCTAGTTTTATTTTTAGAATTAAAATGTGTGTATTACTTTAGAGAGAGTGTGCGGTTCCTAATGTCCTGAAGGGTCGATTCATTAGCACATCCAAATAAAATATATGTTCAAAATAGCATTGGAGGGATTGTGCTAAGGTGTTAACCTCCTTTAATTTCGATAATTTCTTTGTTTGAAATGATGAAAAGATTGCGATATAGCCAAATAATATATATGATGTCAAATTGGTTGAGTGCCAAAACAAAGCTTTCAGGCGACAGAGCTGGAAAGAAGTAATAAATACACTTCAAAACATCCAATATTACGGGGAACACATTTAACTGCTCCACACTGCGACATGAAATAAGTGTTTATATTAATAATGCGGAAAGTTCCAACTCTATACCTTCTTGCAAAACATTTCAAACTAATTTATGTGTTTCTAATATTAAACCCAGATTTGCTGCGGTTGATAAGATTCATAAAGTTAATCGTTGATTTTAATTTTCATGTCAAATTAAACATCAAAGAAGTACCTATCAGTTATTCAGTCTCAAAGTTGAGAAGTCAAAATCATTAGAATTTTCTTTGGAATTGTTGCGAAACTCGGAATGAATAACATTCCGAAGTGCGACCAGGTGCTCGGGGAAAATCAGCGTTTCCTGATTGCCACAGCTCCATGAAATCTTGTCAAATTCGGTAATCGTCTCGATGTACATATTGATGTAAAACGTTTTCAAATTCAATAGCATCATTTAAGAACAGATCAATTTTCAGCATGGACCAGACATGCATGTTTCGGGTACTTAACCCTCGTCAGTGATCCTCAATCTAAACAATGTAATATGACCAAAGTTTGTGAAAATTATAATGTCCAAAAATGAACCGAAAGACGTACATATCAGGTAAATATTTCTTGTTTGTTGAGAATGACAACCAATCAATCGAATCCAGAATGTCGCTGATTATTCTGAAAAAAAAGGGGATCTGATATTCATTTATTATATATTAGTACATTGTATATCCCCCGTAGCGACCGAAGAACTTCCGCAAAGATGCTCTCAGCTGCTGTGTAATATAACCCTAGACAAGTAGCTTACTTGCAAGCCGTCTGGCTCTAACGATAAAATCATCATATTTGGAACATGCCCTGGTGTACCGTATCATCTGAGAAACAAAAACATCATAAGCAGAAGACAAAATGTTACTACTAACGTAAGGGAAGATAGTTATGTGGAAGCTGAAATCATCATGTTTTTCATACAGTGAGGTGTTCAAATGGCCGTTTGCGTCGAAAGATAGAAGTATATCCAAGTACGAAGCTGATCTGTCACTCTCTGTTGTTTCCTTGATCTCTAGTTCATGAGGATAGATTTCATGTAGATGATCCTTTAAGTTCGGATTATTGAAACACAACACGTCATCTATGTATATGAAGGTAAAATTGAACTGAGATGCTAGGTATTTTCGCCCAATCGAGATCAAGGTCTGGATGAAGTCACCTTCGTATGAATATAGAAATAAGTCCGCAAGAAGTGGAGCGCAATTTGTACAAACGGGGATGCCGACTATCTGCTGGAATACTGTTCCTCCAAACACCACAAAATGTTGTCAATCAAAAACTCAAGCATCCAGATGATATCGACTTCGGTTTACTTTTTGTTTGAATCAGAGTGTTCCTTCATGAAATAAGTATCCTACAGCCCTAGGACGAGGTATTGGTATCTCCTATCACCATTGTTTTGAAAGAAAATTGTTGCGAATAATATTGGCAAGTCTTTTTCCTAGCTTCTGATATTAGATGGTTGTGTAGAACGTGGAGAAATAGATAGAATTTATGCTGGTAATATGATTGAAATTGGTGGCTTTTAAATTTTCAAAAGTTCCTTAGAATTCTTCAGGATCTATATCTGATTGATTCCATTTCTTAAATAAGTTGTCTCGCAATATGTTTGAAGACTTTGCTTGATTCGAGTAAATATTTTCGTGACCAAAATGGAAAGAGGTTTTGTTAAGCACCTGAACGAATCGGCGATGAAGCGGTGCTTGTAAGGATTTTTGTGCATTTTGGGAATCCAGTAGATATAAGGTACTTCAAGATCAGAGTCATCAGTGTGAGTACCGAAGGACTCAAGAACAGATTTGTGATTGTCAAGTATTTCAGATACAGATAAATTTGTAAGTGTGTATGTTGGATTTCCAGGTGCTGAATGTAACCCAAGTTCCTCTCTCAGACCTAAAAACAAAGCAAAGACTCCTCACTGAAACACGAAATACAACAAAGGAGAGAGACAAATAAATAATCAGTGCTGATTTTGGACGGCTTCTGAAAATTTCTTATGCGTCTCTTTCTGTGCTTGTCTGCTTTGTGTTTTTATAATAAGTGTTTTGGGGTTTTGCTGTCGGTGCTGCAACCTGGTGTTGTTGGAGATCCCCTCCTTTGTTTTATTCTAAACTTTTAAGTGTACAACCTGTACAAACCATGTATGGTAGTATTAATGATTTTGCTGAAAACTTGTTCTTCTGACTCAACTGACAAAAGCGTAAATTTCTTGTCTTGAGAAGGGCACAACAATGTATCATAGAAGATCCGAATGAAGTGCAAGCATGTTAGGAAAAAAACGACATCTACGAAATACTTTACATGTTAATGCAAATGTAACGTTTATTTAAATTGTTCGAACTTTTTTCATGAAACTTAAAGTTGAATAGCGTAATTATGTAGTATCTGAAAGGGAAATTACCTACGCTTTACATGTACTTTCTCAATATCTACTTTATCCATAAGTATCTGTCACAAGACTACTGAGTAAATATCAGATTACCTGACAAGATACAATGTATGATGTTATATAATTTTCATTCATTTAACATCAAAATCCTAACTTAACTGGTGTGTGTTATTTTTTCATTATGTAAGTATATTTTACCAATTTATAATCGTTCATTTGAAGTACCTAATTATGGCCACCTTGCACTATTTTTTCTGTAAAGAAGCATTAGACGTATTCGCATTCGTACTAAATTCTGTTTTATTCTACCCTATTCAATTTCATAATTCGATAGATTTAAATTTCAAAATTTGAATATTACATGAAATCTACAAATCAACACAGATATTTGCAGTCATTAATAATTGTGCCTGAATAGTTCACACTACAAAGTTTTATCATCGATGTTCTGAAATCTCTGTTTATTTCAGACAAACAAACAAATTCAACTTTTGGCCATACGCGTTGCACAGAAGTTTAATTCGATTTAAAGACTGATGATTAATTACAAGTGCAATGGAAATTGGGTGTTTCATATTTTAATCGTAGGACTGTCTTTTATAGAGAATAAGTGTCTTAATTTGTGTTTTGTTACGGGTATGTATTACTCAGCAAGTGCATTCATCGTACATGTAATGCACGTTATCGCATTTCATGCGATAAATTCACTTGCTGTGTGTTGCATACCCGTAACAAAATACAAATTTTGACATTATTCTATATATATATATATATATACACCACAATTGTCTGTTTTATTCTTGTTTTTTAAAATCGTGTTTTTCCATGTAAAACAGTGACGTTAAAATTTAGGTCACTGAGGGTTCAGTTCGCAGGTTAGATTAGCCGTCACCTGCATATTTCTGTAGAGGTTTATGAATTGTGACTTAACGAGCGTTTCATGCAGAAATACAACATGTTCTTTTCAATAGTTTCATCTCAGGGAAATACATTGGTTGTGCATATATATAATTAAGTGTGAATACGTAACTGATTTTTAAAAAACATTTATTTTTCAAGCATTCATGCATATTTTCAAGGGCATCATGAATTATATCTACCCGCTAATTTTAATGGGGATATCTGGCGCCGTTTCAAGAGATCCTCACTCAGTTTCATCTTCTGAATCGATACAGCCGTCAAAAGACGTAGAAAAGAGGATTCATGAAGGAGATGCTTATTGTCATCTAAATATTAGTCAAAAGGGAATAAATTTTGTTAACGAATTTAAGAAGTCATTGAACGGTACTTTCGTTAAATTGATCTACATCAAGTTAAATATTATTCATCTGCCAGAAGTACTTAATCAAGCTGCATACGAGATGTGGAATGTGATTACGGACAAGTATAAATGCTTACTTGGATTCCCTTACGACATTGAATTAGATACAATAGATTTTTAAAGTGGAGGAATTTTTCAGTTTACTCTGGATGAGATTCCTTTCCAACCTGATGGTTGTCTGTTTGATACAGATTATCAAAGGAAGAAGATTTTAGAATTGGTGTACTTCAATTTGACATTGTCTAGCTATTCTCAAGACAAAATCGTAATGTGTCACCCATTTTTTTATTATGGAAACTCGGCAGATGGTCCCGCCAATAATGGACAAGAATGAGTTATTTACACTGGTTCAGCGTTTATCTCGTGTACGTTTCAAGAAAATGACTTTCATACAATTTATTTTTATTTCTACTACATCGTTACAGGCCTATTTCTCTGTTACTTTCCTTTGATCTATTTGTTTGTTGAAGGCAATGAAAATTCTCCTGATTATCCTGTGAAGGTTTATACGCGTAACGATACACCTTTTAGTTTGACCAGATGTCTGGAATACTATTTATATGACAATTTACATTACCTAAATGAAGGGAACTTTGGGAAATATAAATCTGTTTTGCAACTCAGAGAAATTCGATTTACAATTTTGTTAATTCCTCTTATAGTTTTGATTCAATTATTGGAATCATTCATTGCAAATCAAAGTTTATCCAATCTTTCTACATCTGATATGTTTTATCTTCTTCTTATGTCTTTTAACTTCCTTCTAGTGAATGTTCCATTTTTGTGGTATGTTAAAAAGCATGATGATTTCATTTTCTGGATAGATTTCTATCAACTTTGCAAAGGGAAGAATTTACTAAGAAAAATTGGCATTAAAAGCTTGTTACCATCAGCCGAATTGAGTATCGGTAAAACAAACAGATTTGCTTCAAAACTCTTAACCCGAATGGCATGCATTTTACATCCGAGACTTTGGAGCTTACTTTTGTGCAGACACCCTTTGCAAGGTAGTTATCCTCCTTAGAATGTTTATTCTTTCATTCTATGGTCATTTTTGCATGTCATTGGAACTGTTATTAACATTGCTTTACTTTTTTCTACTTGCGCATTTCCTTTAGTTTGGGAATTTATTCTTGCCCTTTATAGCATGTTGAATTTCATCATTCGATGTGGCCACCCTTCCCTTACTAATGATGTATTTCGTTTTGTGGTGTTTGCTTTGTTTATATACCTATATGCGATGGTGCTTCCGATTTGGGTAAGTACTTTTACCCTCTTTTATAGTTTTATATATATCATTAGACTCACATTTTGTGTAGTTTTCGTTGTTTTACCTCAACTGTCTTCTGCTCAATTTGTGTATCTATTCTTAGGAGTATTACTGATATATTATTATATCTGGGTGTTGGGGGGACTTTTATCAGACTTACAAAACCTTACTCAGAGAGATATTTGAAACTAAAACAACACAAAACAAACGAATTAGAATTGTTTCTCTTGCACAATTTAACTATGTTTCTCAAAAAACAATACCAGTAAGAAGAACGTTTCTTTTTTGCATTTTCAAAATTGGCGCCATAACTGTTTTCTATATCACAACCATATTAGCATATAATTACAACAATTTATTCAATCTACATCTACCGATATATTCCTCATATTTTTGGCATATTTTTTCCCGGAGTTGTACTCCATTATATTTCAAAATCTCCAAAAGACACCATTCAATTGCTAATTGAAGAAATAAGACATTCAATAAAGACATGGGATAGATTCAATGAAACGCGTCAGCTTGCTCTGTCTATTTTTAATGAAAGATGTGTTGAGGGCTATATTTTGTCTGAAGGTCCAACAAATCATATATTGCGCAAATTCCCAGTCAATAATTGTTTTGTTATAACTTACATCAATACTGCAGCAACGACCTGATTAAGCCGGCATGTTTACGTTCATTTTCGTTTTTAAGAGAAAGAGCGCGGAAAAATAGGTAGAGCTAATAGCGTCATCAACGGCGTGACGTCACAAACGATTTACCGTATATCGGTCAATATTTTTCTAAATATTGCCCTAGGGCCATTATTGATGTAAATGTTGACTGCTTGGTCAAATATTCGAATTTATAGGCATTTTTCCTATGGAAATTTTATATTGAGATACTGATGAGGGTAAAACAAATTCCATTGTTATACCCTTGTCAGTATCTCTGTATAAAATCCCCATAGGAAAAATGCCCATAAATTCGAATATTTGACCAAGCGGTCAATATTTACATCAATATTGGCCCTAGGGCAATATTTCAAAAAATATTGACCGATAAACGGTACATCGTTTGTGACGTCACGTCATTGATGACGCTATTAGCTCTACCTATTTTTCCGCGCTCTTTCTCTTATAGAAGAAAATGAACGTAGACATGCCTGGTTAATCGCTTCGTTGCTGCATTATTGATGTAAGGTATAACAAAACAATTATTGACTGGGAATTCGGGCAATATATGATTTGTTGGACCTTCAGACAAAATATAGCCCTCGGCCTTCGGCCTAGGACAATATTTAATCTTCAGGTCCAACAAATCATATATTGCCCTCATTCCCAGTCAATAATTGTATAATGGTATCGTTGGTTTATAAATGTGAAGTATAGTATATTTATTGGTTTGATGTCGCATTTTGTTTTATTTCCATATTGAAATACATGTTCTATCGTAATAATTTAGTGCACCATATGTGCATTTCAATTCATTGATGTTTGCCCTATCTTGCCCCCTTGGAGTCTCTTGGCATTTTGGGTGTTTTGCTGTTAGTGCTGCAATCGATCCTGTTGAAGATCTTCTCTCTGCCTTGAATTTGAACGTATTTCTACATAGAAGTCGAGAAAAATATATACTTAAAATATGTTTAATATATTTCCAATCAATACCGATTTCTTATCATTTCAGATACCTTTTTTGTTTTCACAATAATTGAAAGATTTTGGTCGACTACGAAATTTTATCGATATATTATTCCATCTTTACGAGAAAAAATTAACAATTCCTATGCTCCTTTATTAAGATATTTGTATACTTTTAACCTCTTTTCTAGACTGTGAAATTAAGTCATCTACATATAAGAATAGTATTGCAAATACTATGTAGTAACATGACATGGTAGGAGTTTTGCATCGATTGTACATAATACGATATATTATATCGTATATTATATCGTATATTCTCTCTCTCTCTCGCTCTCTCTCTTACAATTTAAAACACATATCATTAGGTGAAAAGTGCTTTCCGTCACTTTTATAGAAAATGCATTTCATATGGGGTTTATTCCCTTTTTTTCCTTCCATTTTTCACTCATTTTTTTTTTTTTGTATTGTTTTTGTTATTGTGTTTTGTATTAGGCTTGGTCTTGATAAGCATCAATTGAAAAATAAGGACGAGGTCGGACAAACGAAATATCGGTTTATTATCTCTTGGAAGAAATAAATGCAATGTTAATCCAAGGACTTTGAAGTATCTTGATTAAGACGTTTTGCACATATCCTTGAAGATCAAATATCAAAGAATGGAATTAGCACATAAAACTAATGCTGTTCTTTCATCATTTCATTGTAATTTAATTTTCTTTTTTTTTGTAAAATCCATGATTATATGTCTCGTTGTGTATACATGTATTTCGAGCAAATGCATATTTCATTAAAAAAAAAAGAACTTTCGCATGATACATTGTCTGTGATAATATCATTTATATTCGCATGAAATAAGAAATGTTGCTGTAAACAACAAAAATATTTCATTTCTTTTCAAGAGGATAAACGTCTATACAATGCTTAAATATTTTGAAATATTTATGTTTGTTCACAACTGTTAAAATCATATATTCACGACATTAGTAAATCTATTCAACTCAACTGTACCTCCTCTTTTTTGGAAGGAGCTACTAAGGTAATTGAAATTTTGAATATGGAAATTTCATAGATACCATTTCGGCATCCCATTCGAATCTGAAGTTATTTAATATCTGTTTTGCAAAGTTATTGAGGATCACTGACGAGGCTTCAGTACCCGAAACGTGCATGTCTGGTCCATGCTGCAAATTTATCAGTTCTTAAATGATGCTATTAATTTTGAAGACGTTTGACATTTGTACTACTTGGTAAGTGTCACTGCTGGTTGACCAGTCCCCGAGGGCACATGTAGCCACATTTGATCAACTTCGATTGATCGTTTCTTCAACGCATTCGAAAATTTAAGTTATCAACATTTCTTGAAATTTCTAACATGTGGTTCCTGTAGCATATCCTACCCATCCTGCTACGTCTTTCGGTACATTTTTGGACAAACATTTCACATGATTTGGTAATATTACTTTGTTTAGATCACTGACGAGGGTTAAGTACCCGAAACGCGCATGTCTTCTTGTCCATGCTGCAAATTTATCAGTTCTCAAATGATGATATTAGTTTTGAAGACGTTTAACATTTGGGTCAAAAATTGATTTTCCCCCTATAAAAATGAATAAAAAACGGAAAAGGTTTTATTGAAACTAGTTCCAAAGGAGATACGGAACGCCATTCATACTATCTATACTTTTGGTAAATTTGGATTCTGTATATCCGGGGGACAGTACCCTAGAGACGGAAAGGGTGCATTTTTAATGTGTTATCTCGTGGACCATAAAATATAGAAACTGTGGCTATTTCTCCTCCTTAATCCATCCAAAAATGTTTTTCAAATATTATCAGAATTAGGAACAAAATAAGCAAGAACGCCTTTTTCCTCCGTAGATGTGTATTTCGCGCTTAAAGCTTACACTGTAACCACTGAATACAAACCGAGACCGTATTTAAGTTCCTGATTTTATTTTATTTTTTCATATTTAAGATATAAAACTTTCGAAATATGTTTCTGATATACAATGTAGACATATTTGATGTCCATTAGTTCATATTTATCCATTTTAAGTAAAATATTCTTAACTGTCTACGTTTTGTCGATTTTATCAGTTTTCCTATTCAAGTACCCCTACACGTATCTGTTTCGACTTTTTTTTAAAAATGACAAATTTGGAATATGACCATATCCCAATACACAGTACGAAATCGATAATTCAGAAATCATAACCGAAGGCATATAAAATAAGGCTGAAACAGGAACCAAAAACAAACAAAAACCTCCACCATATGAAAAGAAGCGAACTCTCAATATGGGAATGAGACCAGGTGCCCAGGAAAAGTCAGCATCTCATGCTTGCATGCAACATCCGCGCTTCAATTCGGAAGAAACATCACATCTGGTGACTACAATTTCGGGTGATACTGTATAACTATATGTTGTGGTTGGATGATTCAAATTGTCTAAGACGGACTACCATCCAACATTCTGGACAATGGGACTTCATATTGAATGACGAGTTCCCCATATCGACCGTAGAACTTTCTCGGTGATGATGTTAGTCGATCAAAAACGTATCCCTGACTCAGAAGCTTATCTGAAAAACGCCAAGCTCTCAGAACAAAATCTGTATATTTGGTACTTACTCCTCCCGGGCATCTGATCCCAGGGGATGCTTACTCCTCCCGGGCACCTGATCCCACCTCTAGCTTGCTAGGGGTCCGTCAATTCTCAATTTGGTGCACTATTGTGAGTGCTGTTGAGATTATCGTCAGGATCTTCTTTAACTCATTACTTCATTGTGCCATTTGCGTCTCATTCTTTGCGTGTTTTCTTTGTGTGTATCTGCAGTGGGTGTTTTGGGGTTTCATGTTGGTGCTGCAACCGAGTGTTGTTGGAGATCCCCTCATTTCTTCGCTCTGGCAAAGCGTATCAACTGAGATATGAACGTGTCATGAACAGCTGGTGAAGGGATGTTGCTACTCCGAAAATGAAAGTTTGGGATGCTAAAACTGAAGTCGTCACGTTTGTCATATAGTGAGGTGTTCATATGACCATCAACGTCGTAGGACAACATTATGTCCAAATAGGATGCTGAATTATTCCAAAATGAAAATTCCAAAATTCGTAGAATACCTTTTAAAAGTTAGCAGAATCTATCCGACGGCGTGTAGTTTCTTTAACTTCAAGCTCCGACGGATAGATTCTGCTAAGGAAATCCGCGAATTTTGGAATGTGTATGGACAGCACAGCGTCCATATATCTGTAGTTGAAGTAAAAGTCAGAAGCTAGGGATCTTGTCCCTTCAGAAACCAAAGATTGATTGAATTCTGCTTTGCACGAGTAAAAAAATGTCAAGAAGTGGGGCACATTTGGTTCCCATTGGAATTCCCACAATTTGTCGGAAGAATCTTAAGAGTGCTTTACCAAATTGTAAATACATGTTTAGAGTCTTCTAATACATAATATTTCCTGAATACAAATCGTCATGCTGAAGAAAGCCGGCACGAGATTCAGTGCTTAATACGGCCCTTATCTTAGATATATCAGCTCCTTTGGAAAATATCTCCAGTACGACTATACATAGACCAAAGCGAAATATGCTTACCAAATTGCAGCAAAAATACATTGTCAAAGTTGAAATATATGTTCTACTATAAAATTTCAGTGCACCGTGAGAAATCCCAATAGTATGAAATTATAAAGAGCAAAAGTCTAAACTTGAGCTGAAATTTATGCCAAAGAACTTGCTAAGGACAGAGCTATATCATCAGGGAGATACTCGTTCTCATTAAAAGTTTTTGAAGTATAAATGACAAAATATTCACTTCAACAATCAACCGGGGACAAAGAAACACAATATAATGGGGACATGTAATGGACCTATAAACAAACAAATAAGACCAATTTGCAATCGGCTCCGTACTTGGACGACTATCTGCTTACTCCATGACAAGCGGAGTGAATATCTGGAAAAAATCATCTTATTTGACCAGATATACAAAGGTTTTCCAAGACATGCAGAGTGATACGAAAAAATTCAGATATGACAACTGATCAGAGTCCGTCTTACTTACAAGTTTTAGAAAAGCCCTGTCATGGAGTCTCATCGTTAGGTTGACTAGTGCACACTGCTTGAAAAGATGCAACTGATAAAACTGAAGATTGGTATAGTACTATGATTTATTTTTGTTGATGACTACATCATACAACATTTGCAGGTATAGACTAAGATGATACAAAAATAGAAAATAAACATTACATTATCGTCAGGATCTTCTTTAACTCATTTGTGTCACACTTATGCCCTTTGCCGTGTGGAGCTCGTAAAAAAGTTCCCCGCGAGGGGTTTGACAGTAAGTGTTTTGAATATACTTCCCTGACATTGTCGCCATAGCACTTTCTAAATAGACATAACGTCAGATAGTGCATGATTTTTATATATTTTCATTTCCATGCTTCATAAACATCGACGGCGGGTGCGGCTAGCCAACAGGGGATGCTTACTCCTCCCGGGCACCTGGTCCCACCTCTAGCTTGCTAGGGGTCCGTCGATGTTTAATTTTGTGCTCTATTGTGAGTGCTGTTGAGATTATCGTCAGGATCTTCTTTAACTCATTGACATAATCTTCAGCAGAAAATTACACCGAAGCACATGAAAAAAAAACGTATGTGCCGACTGCGGTAGCTCAATTAAACTTTGCTGACACTATAATTTTTATATCATGTCCAAGACCAAGGTCTGGATCACAAGGTCAACAGTCCTATCACCTACGATTCAAAAATATTGGTATCAGCAAAAAGATCAAGTTCTATCACCAACCGCTCAAAAATTATGCCCAATATTGAAGCTTTTCAAAAGAAGGTCAAATGTCAATGTCACTAGATCAAAACTTTTGGTATGTGTAGAATGGTCTAGTCATGTTAGGTATACATATGTGAAATATCATCTTCATATCATTTAAAACTGACGAGGTCTGGTATGTGACAGACGGACGAACGGACGGACACCGGTCCATGATCCCTTAATGTCACTGTTTTCTTCTTCTTGTGTATTAACGTGGTGTACCTACTTTTTGTGTCAATGAAAGCAGGTGATACAAAACTATACAACACCACGTTAATATAAAACAAGAAGATTACTTCATGATTTCATACGGTTGCGTCGGTGATGAATTGTCAAATTATATCATCTTTTGTGGCTATATATACATTATTTTTTCGATGTTTAAACGAGTTTCAGTGTATTTTGCGAAGGAAGGATCAACCAGTCTATGATCAAAGTGACCATTATGGGACATAAAACAAACAATGCATAGAATTCATGTACAATTCAAGACATCTAATGAAGATGTCACGGTCCTAATGGAATTTTGATCATAATGATTTTAATCTTAAGGTTCAAGATTTTGAATTTCAAAAAAAATGCCAATAATAAACTACATGTATAATATTAATCAAATGGACTAAATAAAGGACGAATGGATTAAGATTAAATGACATCTACAATGAAGATATCAATGTTAAGGAAATTAACTTGGACATAAAAGTATTTGTGTTGCATTTCAATGAGACTATTCAAACCAGAAACATATTACATGCATAGACTTCAATTCATTCTGACAAGATAATGTGATTTTACATAACCGGTATAATTTCAGGCAGCAGATACACGTAAGGTTTCGTATCAAAACGTCACAGATCTTAGGCAGTTGGGGATTTCAGTAAGACAAGTAAGACAATTCTCTTATGTTAATATATCTACATTGTCAGATTCTACATGTTGATTTGACATACGCTCCTCTCCATATAGTTCTTCCTTAGACGGAAGGGTTGGGAATACATCATCACAACACTCTTCTAAATTCATCTGACTTGCTTTCTCATCTTCCGCCATAAGTATCACCGATGAAACTGATCTTAGTCCATGAGTAGATGGTAGACTTCCCTCATCGGTTTCAGTAGAACGTATGGACAACTCACTCAATTTTCGTGATCTGTCGTCTGCTTCTACCGTTTGTTCTTGTCCTCTGTGTACACTGTCATGAGGAGCATTAACATTGAGTTCGACAAATATTCTCTTGAGCTTTGTTTTAAGTTTCGAGCTTTTTCCTGGGAATTCTTCACACCTAAAATTGAAGAAAACTGCTTGAAAAAAAAAGGTGAACTGTTTTCGTTTTATATGACTCAAATTGTGTATTACAAAGGTAAATCTCATTGACTTGAAGTATCACTGATGAGGATTTGATACCCGAAACACGTGTCTGGTGCATTAAATTTGTCTTGACATTTCGTTTAAGAAAGTAGCCAGTTTAAAAACTTCCATTCTCTTGGCTAAGATTTCGAAATCTAATTACAATGTAGCGATAGTTTAATCCTGAAAGTCTAATCACATTTATACGAATATATTTACATTCCTACTGCGTTCCCCTTATATGAAGGTACCAAACCAACTGCACTTCATTTTTCGATAATCGCAAGAGCCTATCACGTGAAATTTGAACAAATGCGGATTAATTTCCCATAAAATGCCCATTCTATTTACTGCTTCAACGCAGATTCAAAATTCCATTATCAATCGATGCCGTCTACCCCCAGTGATTAAATGGGTCAAAATCTAGGTCACCCACAAGTACACTTCCAAGAAGTGTGACGTAGTAAGTCGATCACGCGTCACACCAGACGGAATTCAAGGACGACCCGCACTGTCGTCCACGGAATGATGCCATGTTTGGATGAGCGAATTCAGACATTAGTGGATCAAATATTTAATATCTAGGATGAGGATTTGCTCCACTTGTGTCATTTATCAACAGTAAATTTATTTTTTCTTCTTATGAAATCATACAGATCAGAAATATTTCGTATCAGTGCCGCGAATGTTGTGCCATGCCATGTTGAGGTAGGTCATGAATATTTCGTGTATTTGTACTATAGTTTTGCACGGCTGTACTCGAATTTTGCATTATTCTAAATACTTCTAGAAGAAACAGAGTATTTTAACAGGAGTTTGAATAATGATACCGATTGATTTCATAGGTTTATAAACAAATTAACAGTGTGTTCCAGTCAGGTTTTCAAATGTTTTCCATCAGATATCCGTGACATTTCTCCAGACTAACCATCCGCTTGGTCTTTATCATGTGGGACAAAAATCGCGATTTTGTACGATTAATTTTTTACTCAGTTTTGATAGAAATGTTCAAAATACAACCATAAACAAAATTCAATTTCTTTTTTTTCTACAATGTTTCCATACATAAGGTACTACTTCGAAGCTAGCAAAAAACGCCGAACGTTCGTTTGCTGTTACGTCAAGTGACGTTCTCCCTCCGCAGTGACATTTCAAATATAAAGAAACGGGAAGAAAAGGGACAGAAACAACTAAACTAACACTTAAAATGTAAATATAAGGATTGTTTTTCAGTTTTTGCGCTTTATCGGTGTGTATTGGCAGTAGGGAATGGAAACAAAATTCATGAAAAGCACTTCGTGCTTTACATATTTTGTTTCCATTCCCTACTGCCAATACACACCGATAAAGCGCAAAAGCTGAAAAACAATTCTTAAATATCTTCAAGAGAAAGATCAATTTGGAAGACATGAAACCATACCTCATTGATAGATAAAAGGATCGGCTTTATTTTCCGACCTTCATGATGGCGCATAAACGAATGAATGAACAGAATTTCTTATTTCTTAACGGAAGACACTCTATAGAAAGGAATTGATCTTCAACAAAACTCAGTTGTAGCACCCACAGCAAAACATCAAAAGATCCGGAGTGAAAACACTAAGAAGACATACATAGCAAGAGTCGCAGTAGGGACAAGGAACGCCAAATACGACATCGAAACACCGAACAAAGACTACTCATAAATCAACGAGACCAATGGGCAATCGGTTCCGACTTATGACTCTTAATTACAAGCACACAACATTCCCTATCATCCAGTTACCAAGAGGTCTCGAAAAACGCTCACTTGCTGTGTATAATAACCTCAATGTAAGATGACCATACAAAAAAGATAGCAAAACACAGGGACCCAAGCAACACTCAGATGAATTTATAAATGTATATAAAAATACAAAGTGTATACGAAAAACAGTCCGTGCTCTGCCGGCTGGAACGAGTTTATGCATGTTATAGCCCGAGGAGTCCGACCGACATTCATAGAGGACAGATGGTTGAAGCCTTCTCTCCTCTAAAGATCCGTCATGGATTCCCGTCGTCACGCTGATTTACATCAAAAGAACCATACATAGAACGTGAAGAGAAGAGTGAATGAATTCCAATGGACCACAACAGTTAGAACCTTTCGTTCACATATGATATCAGTAGAAAGTCACGACTGATCAATGAATTAACAGATTTAACTTCTGTATACGTAGACATATTTTCAGCATATTAGCCTTCGCTACTTTCGCGATCAATCTGGTACCGCGAAAGTTTGTCTAAGTGAATAAAAATACCAAAACATAACTCGATATCATCAGGGGGGATCCATGAATCATTGTCCAAGCATGAATGTTTGCTTTATAGTTAATCGCAAAAGAAAATATAAGCTTACAGTATCCTACCAGTATTTTGCCGTTTGTATCGCCCACTCTTTTGCTTTGTTGAGCCCACATAACTCCAGGGCGTTGACTAATATCTTGAAAGATTTTGCTACGTCACCAATGTTATCCCTGGCAAGCCCTAAAATCTGAATGAAACAATGTGTAGAAATGACGATAATGTGTAATCTATTCCATTGTTTTAAAATTTCCCTTTTTTCTCAAATGAATTTTCAATGTGACCCAATAATTCATAAGATTCGTGTATATTCGCTTACTATGACAGTACATGTCTTAAGTCGACAATATGACTCCTATTAAATGACACATGCAATGTCTGTTGGTATTTTCTTATTGTGTTCGTAACAGTTACATGTATCTCCCATTTTTATAGATAGATTTTACAAATTAATTTCTTTCAATATGAATTTAAAAGATGCATCAGAAATATTGCTTTTGTACCATTTATTCATCCGATCAATTTCTCCTACCTGAACATATTTCATGCCACTGTCTGGAACGGTCTCATCTTCTATGATTTCGTTAATTTGGCTTTCATTCAATTCCATGCAAATCCCTACTTGACAAAAGCTCGCTCCTCTGTGGTTTTGGACCAGTAAACTCAGAAAATTATCAGACATTGGGGAAACTATCTCTACAAAAAATATAACAAATGATAGATTGCTCTATTTGTAAATTTGAAGATGCAAATATTCAAAATTCATCATTTTGTTTTTTGCTTTTCACGTTCTGTACAAATTCTGCACTTGAAAAATAATTTATTAATTCAAAGGTACATTTCGTATTATTCTTTTTACCTTTTTTGATAGCTTTCTTCCATTTCAGATCCTTGATATTTCGTTCGACCCATACATAGAATGAATCGGTATCATCGGTCTGAGACTCCATCCTGAAAGGAACATATTCTAAACACATTTTTTTCAAATAGTTTTTTTTTTTTTTTGTAAAATACATTCGATTTATAACAAGAACCCCAGGGGCACAACGATCACCTGATACCCATGCGCACTCTTGCATCATGATAGTGTCAGTGCAACCCGGGGTCTATATGCTCTTTCGAGGGTTGTCCCAGAAAATCGTAGACATCGCCAATAAGAAAGTTGTAGAGGGCTGCATTTTTATAAACTTTGCATCGATAAATGTGACAAACAAATCGGCTTCTGTACATAAAAAAATCAATTATTTATCTTTCATAGCAAATTTTTCATGGACGAAATAAAGACGTTGGGTGACGTCCACCGGCGCATGATATGTAATGTCATGAATTCCGGCGGATGCGTTTAAGAATATGCCTAAATGTAGCTACTCATAAATTCATCTCATATATTGATTATAGACTTGGCACTCATCGAGCAGACATGCGACTCATATTAAATCCACTTGATATGGTTCTCTGCACAGTAAATATACTTATCTTTACCCTCTCTACTATTTCTGTTACTTATCTACGCCGGTCTTCATCAATGACGCTTCTAGCTGGAGTAGGTTCGGAAACTACCGATATTGGCCCTGTTATTACCTAGATTTCAAAATCGTTTTATTTCATGTTATTTTTTCATGAAAGCAATGACAAACTTTGAAAGTTCCCAAAAATGCGACGTTCGGGAATCTGCACGTGCTGTGACGTCATCTATGACGTTGTTAATTCATGACGGTATGCCGATTTCCGTGTTTTTAACATGTTTTAAGAGTCTTTATCCTGAAATTTAACCCATAGCACACGTTGTCACAGAAATTGAATTGATATCAAATTGAAGATCATTCTCAAATCTTGCTCTACAGAAAATTTCGTTTCTGTGACGCACTGTGCTGTGTATTTATTCTTAAGTTTTCTGTGTTGTACTTCTACCAACCTGAGAGAGATTTTGCGTGTGCAGCTCTCTTTAGAAATAAGAAAATCGAGATCCTTTTTCAATGTCTATAGATTTTGAGAATAATTCTTATACAGTTTGATCGTTCTTGATGTCTCGTAACTCGTAACATAAGTTCAGCGATCATCAGTGAAACTATAAAATATTTAACAGGACCAGAAATTAAGTTTGATAGGGCGTTTTTATAAGATAAAAAAATGTAAAGGCTCAGTACGTCGTGTATGAGTTTCTGGATATAAATATCAATGTACATATCTGCATTGAATTTATATTAAAACTAGAGCTATCAAATGGTCTACATCCTATCAAAAGTTTCAAAAGTTGAAGATGACGAAATCTTGATTTTCCGATTTCTGAGGTGTGCTGCGCGGACAGCAGCAAAAAAAAAAAAAAAAAAAAAAAAAAAAAAAAAAAAAAACAAGAAAAAGAAGATAGACGATAGGTATATAGATCTTTGTGAATTTGAAAAAAGTAAGTTGAATAAAGAATGCATTTAAGCATTCATACATACAGCAAGTGTAATAGAAGGTTAATATGCATTGAATAAAATGAAGAAATATTGGCATTTATTTTAATTTTTTTCCAAATCTCTAAACAGAAATAGTAATCCAGATTCAGTTGATATAGCTATGAATATAACATATATTCTCAAATTCAAAACGACAAAAAGAAAGACGAAATTTCTATTCAGAAAATGAGAGAGAAAGTATCGGAAAATTTTATTACTATTGTTATGACTTATACACTCCAATTTAAACTATGCAAATACATGTATGATGTAGGATACTCTAGCTTATTACTTAGGTCGTTGTCATGTTTGATACAAAATGTACGCGGGATCTGAGTTCGTAATGTATCAAGAGGAAGGAAATAAAACTGTCCTTTTTTGTGTTTTCATGAATCCAACATCAATCTGTAAGCCCTGAACTAAAGAGAGATCATGGGTGGGGCAAGGACTAGTCTCGAAGACATTTAGGAATCAAAAATCGGAATTTCGAAAATATTTTTGTAAATAATCAAATTCGATTAAATTCGGGAAAAAATATGTCAAGAAAAATTCGGCATGAGATTTACCGAAAAGGTTGCATTTTTTCAGCAAAATGTTGAGAAAATTTGTGAATTAAAAAAAAAAGATATCATTTAATATAAAAGTGCCTGTGTGTGTCTTATCATCTTTGCAAGCAAGACTATCTGTATAAGGTGATATATTGACTTTGAGGTTAATAAATGCCTCAAGCTGAAAATTATTTCTTTCGGCGAAATTAATCGAGAAAAATTGAAATCCGTAATCGGAATCGAAAAACTTTTAGTGATCGACAGTCGTTTTATTCATCACCAGTCAGGAGACCACCCTTCCCCCCTATAGTCTAGTCAAACTAGGGGGGAAATATTAACTTATTGCAACAGTTTGTTTCTACGCGGGAAAATGAAGTGATATACTATATATACAACATATAAAAAGTTTAGAAAAAAATATTCAGGGGAAAGTTGTTATTTGAACGATTTAAATTTTGCTTGAATCTAAATCGTTAAAGAAAAAGTCCGAATTTTCGGAACTCTTGTGCGTTTCGGGGTTTACTGTACGGTATACATTAATCGATCTACTATTTGTGCAATATTTATTCTATGGCAGTGCTCAACGTCTTCCTATCTGTAAAAAAGTATTAATTGTACAAGTTAAGGCTATCTAGTCAATTATAGAAAATTCCAGTTAAATCTGACATTCTTACTTACTTACTTATCTTTAGTAAAATCTGCGAGTTATACATATAGATTTGACGACTACTACTAGGGTTTAAGTTGCATTGATTTATATGTCAAATTTTGCCGAAATGTTGTACAAATTCAAATAATGATTTAGATATCTCACTGAAACATAATCTTTAATACAATTCACTAGTCTGTCAATTCAGTTGACGTCTGTCCGTGCAGTTTTAAATTAAACTGTTATAAATACTGTACAAGGATAATCGATGTCTAGCATGTACGATTGCATCCCGTCCCTCCTCCCTTCCCCCTTTTTTCTCTTTCGATTGACGTATATTTCGGCATATTGTGAAATTCTTGATACCACCATTTTCTGTGCATTAAAGTGATATTAAGTTGGTTTTCAAATAGCTTTTTTTTTATCTACGTCTATTTAGCGAATGGTTCGAAATGGGAGGGAGGGTGTTTACTGAGTTGTTAGGAATGTTTACATTTAATTTACATATTTTACGATAAAAATGATAAAGATCAATTATATATATATTTCTTTTAATAGTAACATTCAAAAATATTTGTTAATGAAATAGTTTGTAGATGCATTAAATTTAATGAATATCTTATTCGATCAACTTTCAGCAGTTATAGATTCACATAAAGCCGAACCGAAAACAAACCAACGTGCAAACGCTATGTGTGAGGGAATTAATCCATAGATTAAACATGTTTATTCGTGTAAGTTTTCAATTACAGTTAGATTGAAATGAAACTGAAAATTCTTTTATACATTTTAGTGAACCAGAATGCTTTATGATCAATTAAGTTACATGTCAGTATATATATACAAAAGCTATTATAGCGTAGCCACCCACCACACCAAGTATAAGTTATCGATTTTCATAATTCAAAATAAAAATGGAGGGATAGTGTTTGTTATATTATTCTATTAATAAACATATTATGATAAAGATTCCAGTTGCCAAGTCAATTTTTCAAGTAAATCTGGTCAATTAAAGTCAAAATATCGATTTTTAAAAGATATGTGTACGATAAACTCCGTAGCGCGGGAAATGGCGCGAGCGCTTTACTCGGACTTTTACCATCAAGCATCAGCGGTTCTATAAATAGATTTAAACAAAACTTTAATCGTCAAATAAACAACTTTCCCCTTTATAAATTTTTCTAAACTTTTTGGGGGATCATTTATTTACCTTAATAAACAAATAACAGTTGAATTTGTAACTGTTGCAATTAGTTGCCAATTTGACCGTTTTATAGTTAGATTGACTAGACTATTATTAAACTGAATTAACAAAGTACAAGAATAGGATACGGTCAAACCAAAATTAAAGATGTTGATCGAGAGATTATTACTACCGCCTATCTATAAATCCTAAAACATATTTATTTCAAATTCAGTATCTTTTGGTCTACGACGGGTTTTGTTGAAATCTCCGAAGATCACATAATTTCGGGTTTTTCGAAATTTCAAGTAGTGACTCTGAACATAACTGAGCGTTTTTGGTCATACACGAACATGACCTTTTTTTGTAAAGGCTATATAAAGGAAGTAAATCGATTCGCCGTAAGGGTTTGTTTAAAATGTTCAGAACCATGTGTGGGGCGGACGGACGAACATACACACGGACGGTCCTACTTCTTCCATAAATTTATAACCTATTTGTTTCCGCTGAGAAGGAAGCGCGACTAGGAAGTTTGATGGACGTACATGTTCATCACTCAATAGCCCCGAAATTTTGATCGGTAGAAAGTATAACACAACATTCTATGTTTTTGTGTTTATCTATTTTATTTTTTCAATCAATTTTGTAATACGCAGCTTCCGGTTTGAAATTCGATCTTTATCAAATTTGCGCACATATCTACATTTATACTAGTATATGCTAGATGCATGAATAAATAATGATATTAATAAAAGAGATTGAATCAAAGTGAGAATGAAATATCACCGCACAGGATGTTGACTTTTAAGCTAGAGTTCACAAACGATTACATGAATGGACGGTGCTATAATGTGAATGATATAATTTGTTGATTTTCAAATCTAGTAATTAAATACACAATAACTGGAAATGGAACACAATCTAAGTTCTGTAGATTTACCAGGCCCTAAAATGGATTGTTATTAGCTAAAGAAACTGTTTATAAAGCAAATGTTATATACGTTATCTATTCAGAGATTTTAATATGATACATTTCATTCGTGCACATCCTCAGGTGCCGTGGCCAGATTTGTTTTTCTTATTTCCATAAAATTGTTCAAAATCAAAATCAAAATTCCACACCCCCTTCCCTCTTATAATGATACATTTGTATAACAAACACCCCCCCCCCCCCCCAAAAAAAAATCTGGCTACGGCCTCTGCGTGTACATGGTGAAGTAGCTTCCGTATTTCACCTGACCCACACACTGTTTATGTGTCTTGGGCATTTTAAGATTAGAAAAAAAAAACGTGAATGATGTTTGGAATATTGAAGCTATCACTACATCTACAGTGGTAAATAATCATCGATGTAAGTTGCAATTTAAGAAGACTGAAAGATGACAAGAAAATTTATTTCGCATGTCATTTCAATAGTAGCGGTCGACGCCCCCTTCCCTCTTGATCCCGCATAATACATGCACAATCTACATGTAAGGCACGTTTGAACACAATTCGAAGGTCATGTAATAGATGAAAAGAATTCTTTTATGGATACCTTGAATGCACAAGTATAAATTACCAACAGAGTAAAAAAAAATATGAGAGGGAAAAAAATAATAACAAGAACAGAATCAAATGGGATATATACCAAAACAATTTCATAAGACTTTTTTTAATAATGGTAGGATTTTTCGACGTAATAACTGTCATGTAACGGAATAAACTTCTGCAGAAATGCGTGTGCACGAGTACTTCAAAGGATGTCCGATGAAAATACGCGACGCATCTTCTCTACCTGCCTGTATCTTTCCCAAAAACTTTCAGCTCACATAGGTCATTCGAACCTATTAAAAAAACCGAAAAAAAAACCCTGGTCTAAGTTTAGCCAACATCGGCAATACGGTAGCACAGCCCCGGCCCGAACAACCTCTGATTACTTGTCAATCACGTTCTCGTAAGCTTTAAAACAAAGAAATTAAAATCACAATCATGAAATGTTTACAAGAGCGTGATCAATTTCTCATGAGGGACCGAAAATTATAAACATTTGATTCCATAACGAAAAGACTCGCCAGAAGGCATCGGTCATTCGGACCGACTACGGAGAGGAACGTACCGGTCCGAACGTAATTTTCCCGTCAGGACTGGCGGACCGATGTTATTGGGAAAAACTGCGTGGGTGACTATCTCTTCAAATCGTCTAATTTAATCGTAAATGTAAATACGCTCTTTTCTCCTTGGTTTATTTTTCATTTATTGTTTCCGTTTTAACTAGTGTTCATAAATTTCTTTTGGCGACACAGCGTTGTGAAGACGTCATGTGACGACGTCATTGATGTCGCTCAATACGCTCTACCATGCCTTAAACGATTCCACATATTATCGTCAATTTTGAAGATATTTGAAAAGAGAAAACAGTTTTAGAAACTGCAGACATCAGTTATTTGACATACAAAATTTCATTGAAAAGTACGACAGGGCCGAATTCCATGGTTACCGAACCTACTCTGTCTCCGTTGATATGACTTTCATACTAATTATACATGCATTGATGAGTATTCAACTGGTTTAAACATCGATTCTTTTTTTGGAACATTAAAATTTCGGACTGCTCCAGCCGCTCTTCTAATAATTCAAATATTTTTAAATATCAAGGGCAGATTTCAACATCATTAACATTCGATGCTTCCCAGATAATTAGATTTACATGTGAAGAAATCTTATTAAGATTTAACACTGAATAAAGGAATTGTGAGCAATGTCTACGTTTTTATGGGACAACCCTCGTATATCTTTTTTTTTAAATAAAAAAATCCAAAATATAGAAATTAGGCATAAAACATATATCACAGCATTAAGCAACTTGAATATGACAAATACACAGTGAATGAAAGTGTATTTTTTAACGGAAAAATGAAAAGGGAAGAAACAATTTTTGGGTCACAAATCAAAATAAAGGTATTCATATGATTTAAAAGTGCATAAACAGCTGAAAAAATTAATAAATATTCCAAAAAAGAAGATTATAGCATGTAATGTATATCAAAGCAAATAGTAACTTAAATATGACAAACATGCACTGAATGAAGGCACAAACCTACACATTAATAGAGTTTATCAAAGAAACAGTTCAAAAATGAGCATTTCTGACAAAGTTCATCAGATGTCATAAAATACGTCAAAAATTTGCCTTGCTGACGGTGTAAAATTTACGGAACACACTGCGATTACAACTATGATTGTACATTTTTTATAGATCGAAAAGATCCATGTGCTTTCGGTTTGATGATATATGCTTCTGTTCTTAAGAAGAATAAGTCTGTAATAGGAGGGTACCCCCGTGACCTACTTTTGCCTGTGGTGGCACCACCTGTTGACGGAACCAGACGAAAAACAACAACACTTGTAGGGAGCCCTGAGTACTTCATTCCCTTCAGTGATTCTTGAGAAGAAGTCGAAAATGTGAAAAGTTTACGACGGACGGACGACGGACACCGGATCACAGACAAGCCCCGGACGCCAAGCTTTGACAATAGTTCACTTGATTGAGCTTCGCTCAGATGAGCTAAAAAATGAAAAAGGAAAAACATGTTTTGGTATCGCCAGGATTTGAACCCATTACCCTTGGGTCCATCAGGCATGGAAAACATACCACATATACAATTTTTAAGAATTCACAAAAAACTCTTAAAGTTGAGATCTTGGCAAAATTCTTTCACAGTTACATTTATAAGAATAAATACAAAAGGAACTGAGAAAAAAATGAAAAAGGAAATACAACTTTTTGGGGGTACCGCCGGGTTTGACTCCACTACCCTTGTGTCCATTAAGCATAGAAAACATACAAAAAGAAAACCTTAAAAATCCAAAAGTGCATGTTTTGACAAAATTCTTTCACAGTTGCATTTCACATAGTAAAGACGCTCTGGAAATTTTACAAAAAATATTGTCAACTTCTTTTGAAATTCGGACCTATACAAGCAACAGAGTATATTACTTTCGGCATTTCACAACCTGCATTTTAATGGAACATAATTAACAAAATAAGAAGAATCAAATGTAGACAGCATAACATCGAAAATGCGTTAGAATCATCAAACGCCTTTTATACCGTGGATACGATCCTAATGTCAACAGACGGGCACTAGGCATGGTACCTGACCATTCTACAGTCTTGTACCAGCGCATTCTTAAGACTTGCACTCTGCCTGACTGTGACCGACGGGACTCCATGACGTACCCTTTCCAAACCTCTGTAGAAAAGACATGGTCCGACCACCTGTCCTCTCTTTGAATGACAGTCGGACTCCTCGGATGATAACATGAGCTCGTTACAGCCGACAGAGCACAGACTGTATTATTTATGTCCTCTTTTTATATCCATTTACATATTCATCTGTGTTGCTTGTGCCCCTGCGTTTTGCGGTCTTGTTTTTATGTGTGGTCATCTAACAGTAAGGGGGTTGTTTTACACCACAATTATACTTTCTTCGAAACCTCTGGTTAATCGGAACATTGGGAGGGTTGTGCGCACGCAATCCAGGATAGCCACACCTTCCACTACTGACGTGGCAGATGGCCGTCCTAAGTCGGCACCGATTGCCCATTGATCTCCTTTGTTTGTGTGTAGTCATTCATGTTTGATGTTTCTATGTGATGTGGCGTTCATGGTTCCATTTCCGTCTCATTCTGTGCGTGTCTGCTTTGTCTTTTTGCAGTGGGTGTTTTGGGGTTTTGTTGTTGGTGCTGCAACCGAGTGTTGTTGGAGATCCCCTCCTTTCCTTTACTATAAATATCAAAAACTATACAAGCTAAATGTTTAAAATTACCATCCCCCTTCCCTTTTTGCAGTTAAACAAATTTCTTACAAAATTTATAAAAAGAACTTTGAAGCAAAATTCATTCACATAAGCATTCCTATGATGGCTAAAATGAGCTAAATAGGGGTAGCAAATTTAGCTTAGAGAGAAAAGAAAAAAAGAAATATCAATTGCATTGAAATAACTAAGTCGAAAAAGACGTCAAAAACGCGTCAAAATTAGATATCGGATTTTGACGAAATGAACAAACTCGAATATTACATCCTGGAGCTGTTACGACGGGTGTTACATACAAACAGGAGACGCTGACTCTCCCAGAGCACCTGGTCTCACTTCGGAATGTTGTTCATTCCGGGGTTTCCAACCGTTCCGATGGGAATTCTCACGATTTGGTCATGTCTTCTCGACTTTGAGACTGAATAACTGTTAGGTACTTCTTTGAAGTTTATCCTTCCTAAACTCTCAGATACCATCAGTTTTTCAATCCATGCAGCGGGTCTGGAGAAGAATATTTTTAAGAGGGGTACCCCCTTGGGCCTATTGGACCCCACCCTGGATCCACCCCTGAAGGGATTTGGCCGAAATGAAAAAAAACTTGGTAGAGGACCTTTAGTACTTTATGCATACCAAGTTTCAGAGAAATCGTCGAAAAAGTGAAAAAATTACGGATGGAAGGACGACGAACGACAGACAAACCGGTACGACAGTAGTTCCCTTTGAGCTTTAGACATAGGTGAGCTAAAACAGCATGTGATGATCAAAGAGTACGCAACTTTCAGTTGCTCCTGCGGTTCCTCTATCGAAAATTCCTTCCCGCATTGATAAGATTATCATACTTTGGTGAAATTTACATTATCAGCAATATACATGTATCGGAATATCTAATTATCATGACCAAGATGACCTAAAGTTTATGTTCATTTTTAAACTTCTACAAACTGAGTCTACAAAATAAATCCCAAAATGCTACTCACCAATTACCGCCGTTCGAACTTGCAGTCATTTGACACTTACTTTAAAATGTAAAAATTGTTTATCTCTTCAGAGTCACATAATTATAATCTTTTATTTACCATGTGGTTAAAATAATTAATCAATGATAAGCTTTTACGCCTATCTTCTAGATTTAAAGAATTTAACTACTTTCATATTTTACCATATCTTCAGTTCCATCATCATTTCTTCATCTATATCCTTCCTTTTTATTTTCAAAAAAGCTGAACGCAGCCCTGAAATTCCTTTGTCATCTTTTTCCTTATACATCTCTCGCCACTCTCTGAGAATCTTTGATAAGATGTAAATAAAGTATATGAGAATCATTCTTCAATTTCAATTCCGTCTTTTCGATTTTACAGGCCTATGTTCGATTTGTGCAGGTATCTGACGTAAAAGTATTGTGACGTCATTAAATTCCTTTGAAAACGTCATATTTGTAACCCTGTTTCCCTGAATTTCATGCTGGTTTCCATAGAATTTGATGACGTCACAATGCGTTGATGTCAGATACCTGCACAAATGGGAAGTAACTCTGTATTTCGAAAAGACCGAATATGCGACGGAAAGTCATACACCAAACCCAAAATCAGAAACAACAATCAATATACATTATTTTGCTATTTCGAAAACGTGTCATTCCTTTCAAAACTATCACCGAAATTAAATGAGGTTAACATCTTAGCACCATCCCTTTAATGCTATTTTGAACATTATTTTATTTGGATATGCTACTGAATCGACCCTACAGGAAATTTGGAGCCGCGCACTCTCTGTAAAGTAAATGTACAAATCTAAATTCAAAACATTAAAGAGGGCGCTACTGAAATGAATTTTGGTGGCTCCGCGGGAAGCATTACTGATGAGAATTTTGAAATATTCGAAACACGTGTCTGGTGCAAAAAAAATTGGTTCGGAATTTTCTTCATGAAGTGATAGAGTTGGAACACTTTCGAATTATTATATATCATTTTTTTAATATATAATTCAGCAAAGATACAGTAGGGAGATCCCCTTAAGTGATAACAACGAACCACACTCTAACGAGATGAGATAAGACGGACAGACAAACGGAGATAACACATTACACTTTAGAAACACGAAGGGCAACATTATTTATTTGAGCAAATTCTGCAGGGTCCAGAATCATAGGTGGCGCCATAAAAAAATGCGACATCGTACAAATATAAAAAAAAACGGTTGAAATAGATTAATTGATTGAGATTGCTCGCCAGACAAAACTAACGTTACGAAGATGATAAACTGCCATCTAAAGATCGCTAGTCATTATGTGTTGTCATTTGTGTTTGATGTTTCTCTGTGATTTGGCGTTCTCATACCCTGATTAATTATTAAATTATTTTTCCTGACATGATCGCCACTGCACTTTCTATATAGACATAACATCAGACAGTGCATGTTTTGTAGATATTATTTTCATTTTCGTGCGTGAACATCGACGGCGGTAAGCCAAACAGGCGATGCTTACTCCTCCCGGACACCTGGTCCCACCTCTAGCTTGCTAGGGGTCCGTCGGTACTCAATTTGGTACTCTATTGTGAGTGCTATTGAGATTGCTGCCAGGATCATCTTTATCTCATTCATACACTTATGTAGACATCATACCATGAATATTTTGTTCTCTATGGTGTTATACGGTGTAGTTGGCTTTGACTTGTGTCTATCAATGATCTGCATGGACAATCCTAAATGAACGAATGCTTGCACCCATGCTGGTGTTCCTAGTTTGTCTGCAATTCGCTTGAAGAATGATGTCATTGGCTTCCCTAGTAATGACGCTATCTTTCGTAACATGGGATCATCAAAAAATCCTGAACAATAAATAAAGATTCTATTTGACATAAAAATCTACATGTAAATACTTGATAATTTCCAAGCATCTTACTCGTATTTTATCTCGTAGCCACTTTTATTAAAACCTCTAAAATATGAAATTTTATACGTTTTTCCATAATCCAATGTGCTACGGTGAGTAAAAATGGCAACTCATTAATTTTGAATACATTAAAACCCTCATTATAGTGATTATGGAAGAAGCTATCAGAAAGACAATTTTGTTTTTGACATCAAACTTGTACTTTCATAGTTTTTAATTTTGAACATTTTATGTATTGTCAATATTGGAAGATGTCCTGTGTTAATACGTATTATTTCTAGTGCACCGTATGGGCATTTCAACAAATAACCCCCCCCCCCCTTCTCCTTATGAGAATAAATCTCAATTTCAAACCAGGAAAAAAATACAAGATTGGATTTGGGTAAACGCACGAACGAATGACTGAAACCGAAGTAATTAATTAAGGCTCGCTTGCTTATTATATATATTCCATAATTATATTGTTTACAGATATTTACCAGGAAATTTTGAAATCGACCTACATGTATGATCTATGTAATAATTCCTCATAGTTCAAGTCAGCTTTGAATGTATTGTCATAAGCGTTTTAATTGACCTAAAAAATGCGTCCTTCTCTTCTACAAACTTAATGAGTAGTCATAGTAACTCAAGCAACGGAGCATCTTACCATAGTCGAATTCTGGTATTTCATCTTCAAGGACTATAGGAATGGATATCACTTCTTGTTGATCGTCCTTTCCATTCTCTTTTGAACGGATAGCTACATTTCCCGCCCATACCTTTTCCTTGTCTATGACTTCGAGATGGAATGTTTGGAAATTTTGTCTCTTTGTATGATATTGCAGCTTGATATTAGGGAGTCCATAAACTTTCCTAATATTTCCCTGAAATTCAAGTTCGTATTCTTCTCCACTTCGAGTCTCAATATCAGTTGTGATACATTTCGATTTCTGAATAAATCCTATTGACAACCAGTAGTCTAATCGGTCTGCTAATTTATCTGGCGAAATACATTCGATGACTGCTTGGTACATTCCTGAGTCTGACCTGATCAAGCAGAAGAACTGGAGGAAGCACTCCTTGCGCAAGCATCGTCGCAAAAGATTATGAGCATCTACCTTTATTTGATCATCCGTCGAAAAGCTTCTCCTTTCCAGAGGAACATATCTGTAAAGAAAGTAGAATCTAGCACGTTAACACGTCTTGTAGGTAATAATTATTTGGACATCCAACACATTCTAAAACATTGAATTGATGCGTGAGTTTATTGGCGGATGTAGCAAATTTTTCCAGGGTAGGTCCAAGTTTTTTTTTTTTTTTTTTTTTTCGCTATTACATTTCAGCCTATATAACAACGTTCAACGTTTCTATTTTAACGTATAAAATATGATTTTGTATGCCTTCGGTTTCTGATTTTCTGAATTATCGATTTTGTACTGTAGACAGGGATATGGTCATTATCCATATTTGTCATTTCAACAAGAACTGATCTTCTAGGAATTAGACAAGACTGAGTTTGGTCAAATCGGACAACAAAATTAATTTGCAACTGGAGCGGACATGAATTAAAAATTAACATTCAAGGGGCAAATAAAGAATTGTTATTTGATACCGTTTGTACCGAAAATTATACTTACATGGAAAAATGAGAAAGTGAACAAACTACAGTTCCGTCTGTAGGTCTGAGATTTCGTTCAGCCACCTCCCATCTTTGCAATATTGTCTCTGTATCTTCCTCTTTCTCGAAGTCGAAATCACTCGACATTTCTCCTGACATAATGCATAGTTCTCCATCGCCCTCATAGTCTTCAGGAACAGGCATTGTAAATATAACACCACCTTTGTGGATTTTCTCGACACGCTTGCTATTGATAACATCGTAAAAATTACCAATTGACAAAACTTCTTGAAAATCTTTTTGCTTGTACACAGGACTTGGCGCAACCTGATTGAAAAATCGAAAGATTTTTATGTATGCATGTATGTACTGATTATGGTCTTACTTTAGATATCAAATATTTAACTACAGTGATTTATCCGTAACTGAAGCTTTTTTTGGCAACTTTATGATACAAAAGATCCAGGAGGTCCGTTGTTGGTCATGGTTTGACCTTTAGTTGTCATAGAACAAACTCTTCTCTTAATTTCTTCTCTTATTTTCTTCTCGGATTACTAGAAAAGGGAACGATCTCCAGCATGACCACCGTGAACTCACCCAACGAAACAAACCCACAAGAAAGAGACACCAGACAAAATCACAAACCGAAAAAGACGCGACAATTTTCACTAAATGCAAAAATAATAAAAGGAAGGAGACCAATGTGCACGCGGCGCCGACTATTATCTAGACTTCTCCATCATATACATTTAAAGGAGCCACACATACCTCAATGCTTATTTCTCCTGCACTCAATATTTTGGGTTGAACTTCAATCTGTATAGTTGGGTCAACTTCAGAGATGAATGATCCACCTTTTGTTCCTACTGGAAATTCTTCAATTTTCGGCAAAGTCACCATCACAAAGGATCTAACTTTTCCTATGTCTAGATTTACTCGACATTTCCACTTTGGCTGTCCTTTGATTTCCTGTAAAAATGAAATTTCTTGTTTACATTGTACTATCAATCTTTCATTAACAGTCATTTTATATAACAAAGGATCTTGGCTTGAAATACTACAAATGATAATTCAATTTCCGAAAAATACACGTGAGGTGCACAGATTTTGAAGTCTTTCATACCCAGAACACTGCATGCACTTTGGTAGCAGGCAGAGTTCGAACACTTCTCTTTTTTTTAGGGGGGGGGGGGTTAAAATTCCGAATTCCAGCAAGGTATGAATTAAAATGCAATAGTCTTAAATAAAGTGTTAGAATCACTCACTCTCTCAGTAGAAAAGACGTTCAGATATACAATGCTACAAAAAGAAATGTTAATGGCTTTGTTGTTCAAGAATGCAACATTTAGTCCAATATCCACTTGCAAAATGCAGATTTTATTAGACTAAACCGCATTTCTCTCAATTTTGCCTACCTCAGTTTTTGTGATGGCAGAGGCTTTATCTATAGGTTGGGCCTTGGTTCCTTTATCTGTCTTCAGATACACATCTTCATGAGGTTCTGGGTAGGAATACAACGTGACACATACTTCCACACTACCCTGTACATGTGCTGTTGATATCATGTATTCAAAAGCATCACTGATCAGAGTTTCTTTCTCTGAGGGCAGAATCTCAGCGTGCGAACTATACTCTGGTCGAACTCTTCGACACAAAAAGCTGAGCGCTTTGGGTGAGAATGACTTTGAAGTTTCAACATCTAAGTCTATCTTGTCCAATGTTATTTTACCTGCCGTCAGTTCTACATGTTGAAGGTATATGTCTCTAAAACAAAGTTTATGATACACCATACGGTCATAGTCAATTCATTGTATAAAGATTAATAAAGTATTAAGCTTATTCTTGCGTGGCTTGATTTCATTGCGTATTAGATTCGATACTTTTCCATTCATTTATTTTGACATTTATAAAATGCCCGGTGAACAAAATCAAAGAAAGAACCCGACGTTGAATGCAATTATTCTTCATGAAATTTTCTTGGGGTAATGCAGAAAAGTTTGACCTCAAAAGTAAAAAGAAATTAATAATACCCATTTTTGATTCCTTCCTTTGTATGATCGGCGTAATATAGTATCCGTTTTATTTCTTCATTTCTTTTACTTTTCCCCATCGAATTTGGACTGACGCCATTCTGCAAAGAAATTGAATAACACAGGTAATCGCTGCAAAATATTTTGTAGTGACTCTATGGTCGACAAAATTTTATGATGAGAAAAATCCGAAAATCATACATTTGTAAATGAAGAAAACTATAATCTTAATCCTCAATTTAAATGGGAATTTTGAAACGGAGAGCCAAAATGTTTTTTGTTTTTTTTTTCTACCTGAAATAAGTGACTTTACTTTACGTTAAAAAATATAGAAGTCGGAGTTCACGGAGGTCTGTCTTTGGTTTGTGTGTCTTTTATGTTCTACGTTCCATATTTGCTAATTTCGTTTCTCATAAGTATCTGTATAGGCGATTGTCTTTGTCACTGACTTGCAAATTGTCTTACTTGAACTGATTATAATGTGAACTGCTCTGCACTTGACTTCGCTTTGAACATTGCATTGGCATCACATCGGCTATCTTTCCTTCTTTTTTTTTCCTCTAATTACACAACACACTGATTAGACAAACTTGATGCAGGAAGTAAAAGCAGTTGTCAATACTTAACATAGAATTTTTATTGATTGTCTGATAATTGACAAGAAGAATTATGTCGTGAATTCATGCTTTAAATCAATTCCGTTCCAGGGTCTACCTTTAAATTTATCGTGTCATGAGTGCTAGGCTTAAATGTATGTTTACTTTTTGTCCAAAATCGCAAAGATATGTGAATATACATGTATGTAAAAGTTCAACTGTCTTGATCAAAATGTTCAAACATCAAATATCAAAGTCTCCATAAATCTCCATGTCTAGACTTTTCCGCTTGCTGATCCTACAAAAAGGACCGGAGACTAAGCAGTATAATATTTCAAATCAGTTAGATTTCGTCATAGAGAAAAGTCGACTTTTATCAAGAGTATTGCACGTCTTTGGTCATACCTACTGATTTATAAAAAAGATTTTATATCATTGTCAATACAGAAATATGTTATAACATTTTAGTGAACCATATGCACATTCAACCAGTTATGTCTCATCGGTGATTCTCGGGTCCAAAAAAAGCGGAAATCCAAATAATATGAAAGTTGTAAACTTGACCTAAAATTTTTACTAAAGAACCTGCTAAGGACAGAGCTGTTCCATCATGGAGATACCCCTTAATTTAAGACAATTTTCGTTAAATTTTGTAATGGAGAATTTACAAATAAATTTCAAGTCTATTGTCGAAACACTGTGCAACTAGACGAACAATTTACTCTGGGACTAAACAGTCTACCAGTAGAGATGCCAACCTTGTGGTTAAATTGTCAGTATTGAAATGTAAAGGTAGCTAAAAGGTAGAGGTTTATAGTCTCGTTCGCTTTAGCCTCACGCGTCTTCCACAAGTACCTCCCTGGCGAGACCTGTACAATCCAGTGCATTCTCAACTCCCTTGGGAGTATACAAGCAGAGCTGCCGTTCAGGCGCTAATTCTTTTCATTCACATTGCCAGATAGTCTCATGTGCCAGGTACCCGGTTTACTCCTAAGTAGAGAGAGTGCAACGTAGTGTAAAGAACCTTGCCCAAGATTACAATGGTTTGCAATGTCCGGCGACGGTGAGATTCGAACCAACGACCCATGGATTCGTAGTCCACCGCGCTAACCACTACGCTACTAGCCCTACTATACATATATGATATGTTATAAAATTCTCGTGCACCAAATGCGCATTTCATGCTCGAGGCCGAAAAAGAGGAAACTAGAATTGTCTAAATTTGATCCCATTTATTACAGAGGTGAAGCGTAACGATCGTTGATCATATTGATTGCATGATTTTAAATCTACAGCTTTTACTGATTCTCATCCTCGTTTCCCTGTTGAATAAAACGCTTACCTTATTTTTAACAAATGCATCTGCTCCACAAAAGATAAGAAGATCAACAGCATTCACTTTGTCGCTTTGGACACTGTAAAACAAGGGAGAACAGCCAGACGAATCCCTGGAGTCAATATGAGCCCCACTTGCAATCAGAAGTTTCATACTTTCTACGTCCCCCGTCTCCGAAACAAAATGAAGAGCAGTTAATCCTTTCTGCAAAAATTATGTGAAGATAATCAGCCTTTGTTTCAGAATATAACAACCTCAATATACATGAGGTGAGATTACGGAAGCCAGTTCGTGCCATGTTATATTTTTTTTACTATCTCGTAGTTACGAGAAAACATTCTCGTAATTACGAGAAACTTTTCTCGTAGTTACGAGAAACTTTTCTCGTAGTTACGAGATACTTTTCTCGTAGTTACGAGAAACTTTTCTCGTAGTTACGAGAAACAATTCTCGTAGTTACAAGAAAATTTTCTCGTAGTTACGAGAAACGTTTCTCGTAGTTACGAGAAACTTTTCTCGTAGTTACGAGAAACTTCTCTCGTAATTACGAGAAACTTTTCTCGTAGTAACGGGAAAGAAATCTCGTAGTTACGAGAAAACGTGCGTTCGATTTTTTTTCTCGTAATTACGAGATTTGTTTCTCGTAACTACGGGAAAAGTTTCTCGTAACTACGAGAAAGTTTCTCGTAACTACGAGATATGTTTCTCGTAACTACGAGATATGTTTCTCGTAAATACGAGAATTTTTCCCGTAACTACGAGAAAAGTTTCTCGTAACTACGAGAAACGTTTCTCGTAACTACGAGATAGTAAAAAAATATTACATGGCACGAACTGGCGAAATTAAAAAAAAAACTAAAAAAAAAATACAACATGGCACGAACTGGCTTCCGTATGAGATTACTTATAAGGCACGGTCCATTTGATATTCTGGGGGGGGGGGGGGCTTGGGTTTTTTTTCGAAAAAAATAATTTTGCTCTCAATTTTGATGAAAAAAAATAAATTTGCTTATGGTGTGACAGAAAAAAATAATCTTGCTCTTACAAATAGTCTGAATGTGAAGAATTACCATAAAATTTCGCTAAAATTCTTGAAAATTTTCCGGCTCGCTTCGCTCGCCGCAGTTTTCAAAATTGTATCAAAAATTTTTGGCTCGCTTCGCTCGCCATAGTTTTCTATCAAAACATTATTCACTAATAGCATTTTAAGTTCAGATATTTGAAGATATCAAAAGTTATACATATATGTGAATGAAAAAGGGCTTCCTTAAAAGCTTGAATATATTATCAATATTTATGTATTGCTGTTAATACATGTTGCATATATTCCATAGAGTCATGTTCTTGTAAGCTTGGAAGGAGAACTTCAATTATTCACCAATTTACAATTCTTAGTAACAATTAAAAAATTGTCTAGGAGACCTTCCCCTCAGACCCTCTTATACATGTTATACACATGTACCTTATATAAAATATTGAGAAATGTATTGTAAAAATCTTTTATATCTCTCTGTTTAAAAGTGAATTGAATACTTGCATAAAAATAAACTAATATATTAATATTTAGAGTTTTGAGTAAAAATATAAATAATTTCTATTGATAAAACACAAACATTCTTAATACATGTATGCGCATCACTTAAAAAAATTTCCTTGCTCCAACTTTGCCAGAAAAAAAAAATTTTGCTCCGGTCCGGGGCGAAAAAAATAATCTTGCTCCGACAAAAAACCCAAGCCCCCCCCCCCCCCCCCCCCCCCCCGAATATCAAATGGACCATGCCTAACAGTATTCTACATTTGCCTCCAAAGTTTTACATTCGGTCTGACACGATTCTAACGTTTACCGGACCAAAGCCATTTTCACAAGACGAACCTTCGGAAACACTGCTTATAAAGCTTTTCTATATATCAATTTTTCTTTTCAACTGTTAATTTTCTTCTGTCTACATTCACTTTTCAGATTTCTGCCTTTTTACGCATACTTTTTTTTCCAAATAATCTACTACAAATATATTTTCATAAAGAACAATTCAAAAGCTTGTGTAGTCGATCTCATTTTAGCAAGAGTGGTAAATTTTGTTTCAGTCGTTTACATCTTTAATAGAAAAGGCTTACATTGTCCTTTAAGTTAGGATTTGCTCCATTGCACAGAAGCATTTGCTGTATGGCAAAATGTCTGCGTTTGGCGGCTTCAATAAGAGGGGTACTGCCATCTATCTAAATAAAGAATAAAGCTTTGATTATGACTATCCTGCTTTCATGGAAATACTCCAACTTTATATTAAGTAGGCTAAATAAAATCGATCTAAATGTTTGATTTTCTTCCAATAAAGGGGCTAAAGTAGCCAATCGATTTCTTGATATTTAATTTTGAATTTATAGCTTACACATAACCTGCAAAGACGACAACGGTAAACCTGATATTTGATTAGCGAAATTTAACATGTTTAACCTAGCCCCTTGGGGGCGGAGGAAGGGTGGAGATATGCGGTTTTACTCTGATGTGTTTACATGTATTTCTAATGATTTTTTTTACCAGGATTCTACGATATACGAATCGTTTTCGTGTGTCGTTTATCCTGATTACAACATTTATGTCAATTCAGTGGCGACACCTGCAATAAGTTTGATTTTATTATCGATTGTCTTTTCCATTTGTGTACACGTTTGTGCGGTTGTTTCGAGCAAATCAGTTTACTGCTAGTAAGTATACATGTAGTGTTTGATGTGCGTGCTTGTCATTGTGTTGATTGCTATAAGAGTATCATGAAATTGTCCGATTTCAGAATCATACTCAAATTGTATGTTACACGTGTAGGAAACCAACATTCAGTTATTTCTCTTGTTTAGATTCCTCTAGATATCCCTCTATTTCAAGAATCAAAAACAACCGGATAGTGTAGCGACCATAACATATCGAAGTGATGTGATGTACCGGGAGTTATGATACATGTAGACAGCCTTGGGAAAGTAAATGTACGGGTGCATGCCCATACACTTGCAAGACATAAAATGAATTGAAACTATTTCTTACCTATAACGCAAGCATACATGTCGTTGCATTATTTTGGCTTATTTGAATTGCTTTGGCTAGGGGTGCAATTTGTGAGGATCAGTGTCTGACCTTGGCTGGAACACGGTACCAGAGGATGTCGCTCTGATGGCGGAATTTGGGCTATGCATAATCCAACATTATGATTATGCTATTGATTTAGAGATACCTTGTTTCGACAGTTGATACTTGCTCCTTGACTTAGTACTTTCTCATCATTTCCCTTTTGACCTCTTTCGACAGCGGCGAAAAGTTGCTCAGATTTCGTCATCTCCTATGCTCCAAGCGCCAGTGTTGCCCAATCGGTTATATTCACTACGAAGTCTTTGAATTCTTTAATCTCAATGTGTTCTCTGTATCGCCAATATAGCTATATAACATTCCAAACATCATGATTTCACTTTTATTTCGTTGGATTTATTTTTAAATAAGAACTTAAATAAGAATCAAGTTGAATTTTGTTCAGTTGACTGAAGAAACTGACAAAGAACTTCAAGAACTTTGATGAAATACTAAAAAAGCCAATGTTCATTTTGAAAATTCGCTTTTTTTTACTCTTTGAAATATTAAATTATAATTTGTAATCCTGTTTATTAATTTCAGAAAAACAAATATCCACAAAGTGTCTGCGTTTGATTTGAACTGCCCAAAGTAAGTTTTTGAGATTGAATTCAATCGGTTAAAGTTCTTAATTTTCAAAAAATGGATATAGAATAAGCATTTAAGTTCAAATCGGATTTTTTTTTTGGGGGGGGGGGGGGGGGGATGGTTAGTTTAGGAGGAAATAGGTATCAACGAGCAATTTACTGGCTGAGCAAACAATAGAAAAATGAGAAATGTTATCAGACTGAGCGATTTAAAGAAAGATTCAGTGTACTTACTGCAAAATCCAAGCAATAAAGTTATATCCATCAAGAATTTACATTGACCTGCTATGTTCAATATCGATTCCATTGCAATTTATGTTTTGTTATCGAAGTTGTAGGTAATGCGTCTTATCAGAGTTGATCTGTAATTTTTCTTCCTAGTTCGTGTCAGTGTTAAAAAAAGTTGAGTCAGATATGTTTGACAGAATTAGGTGATATTTAGGTCTTACAGAAGAAAACAATCTTTATCTCAAACCTCGTTGCGATTGCACATGCACAATGTATGCAATTATGGCACATTTGATAAATACAAAAAAAAGGGTTTTACATGTTTTCCATTTCTGATAAATAAAAAAGGTTTTGTGTGTGAATGCATTCTTGAATATTCTTGTATAAGTACCTGATACCTTACATTAAGGAAAAATGTTTCATCAAAAAGTTCGTGACGTATAATATACATTTATGGACTTTTAACTCAGTGTATATGATGTGATATTGACTTACTGTGAAAATGTTGACCGAGGCGAAGCCGACATTAATATTTTCACAGTAAGTCAATATCACATCATATATACTGAGTTAAAAGTCCATAAGTGTTTTATTCTATAATTATGCCCCCGTAATCGAAGATTCGGGGGCATATAGTTTTTGGTCCGTCTGCCTGTCTGTCTGTTTGTCTGTCCGCAAAAACTCTAACCTTGGCCATAACTTTTGAATGGTAAGTGATAAGGCTTTCATAAAGTCCGTTTATCTGAAACCCTATCATTTATTTTCCGTAAAAACTTGATATTATCTTCTTCATCATGTTCATATGTCAAGTGAAACACCGATAAGTTCCTATTGAAATATGACCGTCAGTTTTTAAGTTATAGTTATTTTGTTAACCCCTCCCCCTTATTTTTACGTTACCTAATGCTGACGTTCTTGTGGAAAACGCGCCAATGTCGCCGTTTCTTTTATGACGTCATCATTGATCGATAGCTTTCCGATGGGGTTCTTTATAGAATAACTGTCTTTTGGAATGTGATTATACTGTGATAACCTACAATGGATCCAGGAATTCTAATGCACTCCGTTTGTAACGCGCATTCTGATTGGCTAAGCGATTAAAAAACTGCAAGGGGATTCACGTTTCACTGCAGTTTTTGCTATGACGTCATACGTTGCTATGGCGACGTCGTTAAAAGCAGACGTTTTCTAGCTTCTTACTGACAAAAGCATTAGAATAGGGTTACCATACTGATGTTTTACAAAAACTGACAGGGTATCGGCGAATCCCCTGTCAGAAATATCCGTTTTACCACTCGGCTGACGCCTCGCGGTAAAACTCAATTTCTGACAGGGGATTCGCCGATACCCTGTCAGTTTTTGTAAAACACACGCATGGTAACCCCTAATTATGTTCCATAATGCGCGTTAGCGCATTATGAGAAACATAATTCCTGGATCCATTGTAGGTTATCACAGTATAATCACATTCCATAAGACAGTTATTATATATATTTACATTCAAGTTTTTCACGCTTTAATGACGTTAAAATACGTTTACAACTACGTTGCTAAGGCTCTGTTACTACGTACCGTCGAAGTTCAAATCAAGCCAACTTACTATGACGTCATAGTTCAAATCACGCCACTGTGGTTATACTCCTATAATCACAGTGTAAATTCTATACAAATGAATGGGCATATGTAAATATTTCTGAAGAGAAAGTTTGGATGCTATGTTTTTGCAAAGTTTACCTATATGATTATCGTAGTCAAGGTGTTGATCAATTTCTACTCCTAGCAGTTTATGAGTTTTGACATTTTTAAGATTAACTGAATTAATTGTAAGGTTAAGCAAAGAGTTTGGAAGCTTTGAAAGTCTTTGATTGGTGCCAAGAAGCATACAGTTTGTTTTGTTTTCATTTATTATCATTTTGTTTTCCTCGTACCATTTATTTATCATTTCTAGGTCATATTGCATTTGATCTTCAATTGTTTTAAGTGATTTTGAGGACTGATGAATACTTGTATCATCTGCAAACAGTGCAATTTGAGAATATATTGATACTGTTTTGGACCCCCTTAATTTCGAATCAAAGGTGAGCTGGTACAATATAAATCAATTTCTACAGACTGATCATTTTGGACGGGAAAAGTAGTCTATATGGACATTTTACACAGCAGATTTGTTGAATGGCATGTACATATGTAGTTTTCGTTATTGATCATGTTGATGCCTCATTTTTACTTTGTATAATTCTTTGCTTTTAAATGATAAGTCTGATCATGTGTCCAGTAAACCCTCTGTAAGAGCACGCGTTGCTCGCAAACTAATATAGAGAATCACTTGCTGGCACTGTGTCTAGGAGAGGTCAAAATCAATCAAAATTTGCTTCGAGTCTCCCTTCCTTCAACTTTTATAATATCTTTCTTTTGTCTTTAAGATAAATGTACATAAAACTAATAATTCGAAATTATAAGTCATGGGGGACTGCAAAGTAGTAATTTTTATCATGATTATATTGTTTTCTTTTTATTATTCTCGAAAATGTCATCATTGCAGCACAAGCTTGCAATACTATTGGACGAATTGAAAGTGGAGAAAAGCGAAATTGCATTGGCACCACATGCATAGATTCCATAGCGCCTTCAACTTCAAGAGGTGTACATGGACACAGGATTCGGCAATGAAATTCCAAATGAGCACCACAAAGTTCATCAAAGAAATCGAAGATGAAAGAACTATAAATTAAAGTTGAACACGTGTCTAGTACAATAAAATTGGTACTATAGAACATATATTTCAATATTGACAATTGTACACAACCTATACATATGTGTACTCTAACAAAAATAATTTGAAAAAGTACAAAATATATTTGTGACACATGGTTTATTTTGTTTCTACGTAGAACATTAATAATTAATTAGAATTTAGAAGCATGCATTTCTAGTTTTCTTCAGTTTCGTCCTTGGTATAATCTCCCTTTTCATATTCCTCTTTTAGATCGTCGTCCATATCACTATCGTCGATTTTCTCTCCGTTAAGTTCTTTTAAAGCCCTTTTGATATCTTTCCTAAATTTTGTGTCTTTTTCAGATTTTCTTTCACACCTGAAATTATAAAACATGGGAATAAAAAATAAATAAAAAGATACACAAGAAAATCAATATGCAATGGACACAGCGTAACACACAAACATGAGAAATAAGCATGTAGCCAAGTTCGATCAACTTCGGTTGATCGTCTATCTGTCTCTTCAACGCATTCGAAAATTTCTGTTTTCATAAAATCTTGAAATTTCTAAAACGTGAGTCCTGTAGCATCATATCCCACCCATCCTGCTACGTTTTTCGATACATTTTTGGACATAATAATTTTCACACTCTTTGGCCATATTACATTGTTTACATTGAGGATTACTGACGAGGGTTAAGTACCCGAAACGTGCTTGTCTGGTCCATGCTGCAAATTGATCTGTTCTTAAATGATGCTATTGAATTTGAAGACGTTTAGCATTTGATTCACTTGGTGAGTGTCAATGCTGGTGGACCAGGTGCCCCCGAGGGCACATGTAGCCAAGTTCGATCAACTTCGGTTGATCGTCTGTCTTTTCAACGCATTCGAAAATTTCTGTTTTCAAAAAATCTTGAAATTTCCAAAACGTGGGTCCTGGAGCATCATATCCCACCCATCCTGCTACGTTTTTCGGTACATTTTTGGACGTAATAATTTTCACACTCTTTGGTCATATTACATTGTTTAGATTAGGATCACTGACGAGGGTTAAGTACCCGAAACGTGCTTGTCTAGTCCATGCTACAAATTGATCTGTTCTTAAATGATGCTATTGAATTTGAAGACGTTTAACATTTGAACAACTTGGTGAGTGTCAATGCTGATGGACCAGGTGCCCCCGAGGGCACATGTAGCCAAGTTCGATCAACTTCGGTTGATCGTCTGTCTTTTCAACGCATTCGAAACTTTCTGTTTTCAAAAAATCTTGAAATTTCCAAAACGTGGGTCCTGTAGCATCATATCCCACCCATTCTGCTACGTTTTTCGGTACATTTTTGGACGTAATAATTTTCACACTCTTTGGTCATATTACATTGTTTAGATTAGGATCACTGACGAGGGTTAAGTACCCGAAACGTGCTTGTCTAGTCCATGCTACAAATTGATCTGTTCTTAAATGATGCTATTGAATTTGAAGACGTTTAACATTTGAACAACTTGGTGAGTGTCAATGCTGATGGACCAGGTGTCCCCGAGGGCACATGTAGCCAAGTTCGTTCCACATCGGTTGATCGTCTGTTTTTTCAACGCATTCGAAAATTTCTGTTATCAAAAAATCTTGAAATTTCCAAAACTTGGGTCCTGGAGCGAGCATCATATCCCACCCATCCTGCTACGTTTTTCGATACATTTTTGGACGTAATTATTTTCACACTCTTTGGTCATATTACATTGCTTAGATTAGGATCACTGATGAGGGTTAAGTAACCGAAACGTGCATGTCTAGTCCATGCTGCTAATTGATCTGTTCTTAAATGATGCTATTGAATTTGAAGACGTTTAACATTTGAACAACTTGGTGAGTGTCAATGCTGATGGACCAGGTGTCCCCGAGGGTACATGTAGCCAAGTTCGTTCGACTTCGGCTGATCGTCTGTCTTTTCAACGCATTCGAAAATTTCTATTATCGAAAAATCTTGAAATTTCCAAAACATGGGTCCTGTAGCATCATATTCCACCCATCCTGCTACGTTTTTCGGTACATTTTTGGACGTAATTATTGTCACACTCTTTGGTCTGGCTTTACCCACACCCACAACCCATCCTCACACCCATCCCATCCCCACACCCATCCCCTTTTATGGAGGAAAGAAAATTTTATACGTGCATGATTATCATTGATCAGTGAATTTTGCATTCATGTTGAATTTTCAAATATACAGAATTGAAGGGAAAGGGTAATTTTGTGCTTTGGTGTGGGAGCTGCAAATGGGTTCTTTTGGAGACCCCAATTTTTTTTTTTTTTTTTTTTTTTTTTTTTTTTTTTTTTTGTATTAGATATTTAGAAGGGAGAAAAAATCTTTTAAATTACCACTTGGTTGCTGAGTTCATCAGCCATTCACGTGCACTCATCAGCTGACAAGTTTCCAGGGCATCGGCTAAGACAGTAAAGGATTTGGTATCATCACCAATCTTATCCCGAGCCATGACAAAAACCTAGAATATGGCATTGAAAAAGTTGTATTTGAGGACAATGTAAAGACATTTTCATAGTGGAATAAAAATATGATACATGTACAAGGAAAACTTTTATTTGAATTGTTATATGTTTCCTTTTGTATTTTGTTTTAATTTGTTTGTTTGTTTATTTGCTTCATTTCTATGATATACAGACTTTGTTGTTTTCTTTTCAATTGGTCTGTTTGGTTTTTCAAAATTACCTCAGAAGTTCGTCTAGGAATATTAAAACTAATAAATATCCTTTGTACGTATTCTAAGTGTTACAGTTTTTCTATTTTAATTTTTTGAATAGAGGTAAAGTGAACAAAGGATAAAAAACCATGAAAATAATTAAAAACACATATGTTTGAATCATGCAAAAAAAACAGTTACCTTTACTAATTTCATGATGTGATCAGGTATTGTACTATCTTCTATGACGTCATTGACTTGACTTTCGTATAGATCCATACTTAGTCCCAGACTGTGACAGTTCATATGCTCGTTGTTTCGCGTGAACAGAACCAGGAAGCTGTCAGACATCGGCACGGCCTCTTCTACAATACAACGGAAAGCAGTCATTATCTTACATTACATTTTCCTAAATGTTCTCGAGTGCTTAAAAAGAAATGGAAAAATGAATATAACCAATAACTAACCTTCGTTTATTTCTTTTTGTCTGCCCAAACCGTGCATGTTCTCCTCAGCCCATTCTATGAATGCATCCTTTTCGCCCTCTTTTTCATCCAACCTTGAAGATATTTCTATATCAAATCTCAACATTAGAATTGCTTAATCCAGATTTTGTGTGTTCTATTTTGTTTTTGCTTGCTTCAATCTTTTCTTAATTAGACAATGGAGATCATCTTTAAAAAGAAAAAGAACACAGTATACATGTAATGAAAGTACCAATTTCTCAACTCCGATATGAGTTCATTCTCCAAGTCAGGTCTGTTAACTCTATGAAGTGCCAAAACGAGGTCGGGGACCCCTCTATCCTCTCTATTTTTGCACCTTTCCCTCCATTCCAATAAAATCTAGTAAAAAAAAATGCAACGTACAGATCTTATCAGTATTCTGCGTAATTGTCATGAATTCGAAGTAAACAATTTGTGTAAATATTAACTTTAAAATCGCGGAGCGATGCGGCAATTATATATACATAATTTATACAGTACAGAACGTCACTTTGAAAGTAATTTGCACAGGAAGGACAATTAAACGGACGTTAACGCTGCCAGGCTTTCTACTCTACCTTGATGAAAAAGTAGGAAAATAGTAGGAGTAGTCAATGAAAAAAAGTAGGAGAAAAATAGGAAAAAGTAGGAATTAATAGGGGAAAAGTAGGAAATTTTCCATCACTTTTAGCGACAATTTTTCACAAATCACAGTAAGCAATGATTGTAGGCTGGTAATGTTCATCTTTGAAGGAAATCATAGAGAGAAATGAGGACAGATTGATTTTTCATGTAAAATATACAGAATGGGCGAGCGAAGCGAGCCGGAAATTTTTTAGAAACTTTGAATCAGATGTCGATGACAAGTAAAGCAAGTAATTTTTTACTTTTGAGATGAAAAAGTAGGAATAGTAGGAGGTTTTGAAGAAAAAGTAGGAAAAAATAGGATCAAAATAAAAAAGTAGGAAAAGCAGGAAATAGTAGGAAAAAGTAGGAACAGTAGAAAGCCTGCGCTGCAAATGAAGAATTATCAGAATATGTATTCCAAAATTACGATTATACTGTAGTAAACGAGTTTTTACCTTGAATATTTTATGTTCCAGTGTTTGCCTGGGAGTTGATGGTTTCAGTCTGTACTCGTCTATCGTCTGAAAGGACAATCCCAGTAGTATACAGACCTGAATCCATGCCGGGGAACCAAGCTTGTCTGCTATCCTCTTCAACAAAGAGTTCCGTAGAAAACCTTGAATCAAAGGCAAAAACAAGTCTGACTACAGTATGTACTACAGGTCAACTGTATTCTAACATATAATTTGCCAAATACGACCGAAAACGGTTGGAAAGATACTATAACAGTATACAGTTAAAGTATACCATTAAGGGAGTTAGCACGATTCTGGTTCCCCGAGACCAGACCTATTTCCCGAGGCTTCGCCTCGGGAAATAGGTCTGGTCGAGAGGAACCAGAATCGTGTTAACTCCCTCAATGGTATACTTTAACTGTTTTATTATAATACCGAAACAAACATTATACTGAAACAAACATATCTCTTAGGTATACCGAAACAAACATTATACTGAAACAAACATATCTCTTAGGTTCACATGGTCCCAATGGAAATTCTAATGATTTTGCCTCGCCTTCTCGACTGAATGACTGAGTAACGGAAAATTTTAATTTTTGATGATAAGATAAACAGAAACATCATTTATCATACTCACACGTTTAATTTTTGATTGTTTTATTTTATCGCGGATTAATTTATGTGCTATGCGGATAGGAGGCGGATTACTCTGCTCGCGTATTAATAATGTCATCCGATCAACTTTCAACGGCGCTGATTGGCTGATACTGACACATCCCCAAAGAAGCTCCGCCCCACTTTGAAACTATAGTCTTCTCAACTAACGCACCTCTTAGCAGGGAAATAGTCTTATCATGCGATTTTCAGGGATTTAGTTAAATTTAATGAGTCTCTTTTATATAGGAAAGAATTAGTAGAGGGTATAATAATAAAATATACCCAGGATCATTTTCAAATAGCTCAATAATTATGACCATTGAATGAAAATTCATTTTTCTTGGGGAACATACATTTTGTACCTATGGTCATTTTCAAATTGCTCAATGATCATGATATTGAACCTTTGCAAAAATGTAATAGGGGTTATAAAAAAGATCATTTGATATTAGGATACATTGTCAAAGCTTTACGAGAGAATCAAAAACAATTCTGATCTTGTTTGCACGTATGTAAGTATTTGTTTTTGTTGTTGCCGTACATATAGTTTGGTCGTCGTTTATATTGTTCAGTGCGAAGATTGTATGTATGGAATTCGGATAACTGCACCATTTGCTACTAACGTATGGAAGGCCAAAGAGGTCAAAACAAAAAAAAGTAACGAAAAAAAAAAACAATATAATTTATATCTACAAATTAAGAGTTACAAACTAAGAATTTTTACCCCTTTGGCGTTCCATACTAACGCGACATATGGCCGTTCTAAATCATTTTCGACTGTCCAATAGTAGAGAAATTGGATGCATGCGCAGGAGGTTGCGAGTAGTGATACCTTGGAATTCAGAGTCATCGATCCGTGGAGTGTCCACCACTAAAGAATCATAAAGCACCACTGGCAGGATTGTAATTTCATTGTCATCTCTCACGCCATTTACTTTGCGGTAAACTAATATTACACCCCTCCCATCCTTGTCCTTGTCTATCACTTCTAGCTGAAACGGTTTGAAATTGTCTCTTTTCGGATGATACTGAAGATCTATGGATTTTGAACCATATGCTTTCATTATATTTCGCTCAAATACGATTTCATATTCTTCATCCTTTTTCGTCTCTATGTCAGGTGTTATGCTTATCTCCTCTTTGTTTTGCAGGTAGCCGAGCGAACGCCAATAATTCATCCTGTCCGTCACTTTTTGAGGAGGCGCGCATTCTATAACAGCTTGGTGTAAACCCTTATCCGGTTTTGTCATTATGAAAAAGTTAAGAAATTTTTGCCTTCTCATCGAGCGCCGTAATAAGGAGTCAGCATTCAATTTCGTTTCTTCTTCGAGAATAGGCGCTCTTCTCTCCATCGGTACATATCTAAGAAAAAAAAACGAACAAATTCTAAATATGTTTATATCGCTCATGAAATCAATTATTTATATCGCTGATAAATCTTCAATTGGTATGAAAGGTTCTCATTATTTTGTATTATCTGATATTCATGCTTTCATCTAATTTATAGTAAATACGAAATTATATAAGAATTGTTTTTCACATTTGCGTTTGCACTGGTGTGTGCAAAACATTTGGTCGTGTATTTTAGTCATTCTTCACGTTGACATTGCTACATTTTCGTGGTCTTCCTGAATATTTTTTCCATTCCAAGTTTGTTTCAGAAATAACAACTAGCTAGCCGTGGTTTATCGTCCAGTAATTTCACGAGTCGCACGAACCAATCAAATTATCACCGAGCCGCGAGTAAGACTTTATTTTTGGTGAGGGGGGTATTAAGGGATAAGCCTTGTGGAAAGAGAGCGAGGACATGTGTTAGATTGCATTTCCAACCATTCTATACCCAATATATGTATATGTCTCTCTATTCCTTTGCTTTTGTAAGGAAAACAAGTTGGAACGCTTTCATATTATTATTGCAGACCAGTTCACATTATAAAGATTGAAATCTTGAAATTGAATGTTGATGCTATTAATATTTCCTGTACATTTGCTTAAGAGAAACTGAAAGCTACGGCATTCATTTTTCTTTTTTCTCATCTTTATTGCTAATAACCTCCATTCCATCCCTATATTTGATTTATTACGACTCAAAATGGTGTACATATACTCACATTGAAAAATGTGATAAGGCGCATGATACTTTGCCTCCTTTTGGATTCAAATTCATATTGATAATTTCCCACTTGCTAAGTATTGTTTCTCGATCTTCTTCCTTTTCATAATCGAAATCACTGTTCAGATTTGCTCCTAGGATACAAAGTTCACCGTCTCCTTCGAAATCGTTCGGGATAGGCATTGTGAACCCGACGCCATCTTTGTGAAAGTTACCAACATGGTAACTATGATTCATGTCATAGAAGTGACCGATAGACAGTACATTTTTGTAAGTGTCCTGATTATAAACCGGGCTCGGAATCACCTGTAACAGAATTAACAAGGGAATTTTATTGAAATTACATTGTGTTATGTACATTAATTACCTTATTGCTGCGATAGTTATCTGAAAAAAATATTTTTAAGACTGATTATGCAATAAATGTTCACTCATTGACAACATTTTTCACAAATATTGTTAATATTTTTTTATTACTTCCTTTTTTATATGAATCTTTAACCCTAATTCTATCGTTTCATAGACATTCATATACAATGTACCTTTTCTTTTTACTGTAGTCTATAACCCCCCACCCCACCCAAACACACACTTTTTTAGGGGGACTTGATGTTTTTCCTTTTTTTTCATTTATTTATTTATTTATTTATTTATTTTTTTTGGCCTTAAAATCTACATACCTCCAAACTTATCTTGCCAGATTCAAATGTGTTCGGTCGAACCTGTATTTGTAGAAATTTGTCTACGTCTGAATAGAATGTTTCACCATTCTCTCCAACATTAAAATATTCTACTCTTGGCCGTGTTACAAGAACGAAAGAATTGACTTTCGTTACGTCCAATTCCACACAACACATCCACTTTAATTTTCCTTTCGATCTCTGAAAGTAAGAGATAATGACAATTCTTAAGCTTATTGATGAAATAGTACTCCAGACCAAGGAAATCGAAAACAATCTGATGCTATTGAATTTGAAGACGTATTACATTTGTACCACTTGGTGAGTGACACTGCTGTTGGACCAGGAGTCCCCGAGGGCACATGTAACCAAGTTCGATCAACTTCGGTTGATCGTTTCTTCAACGCATTCGAAAATTTGTTATCAATATTTCTTGAAATTTCCAAAACATGGGTCCTGCAGCACCATATCCCACCCATCCTGCTACGTCTGGACATAATATCACACCCTTTGGCTATATTACATTGTTCAGATTGAGGATCACTAACGAGGGTTTAGTACCTGAAACGTGCATGTCTGGTCCATATGCTGAAAATTAATCTGTTCTTAATGAAGCTATTGAATTTGAAGACGTGTAGCATTTGACAAGAATTCTGTATTGTATAGCTAGCAATATATATACATACATGCACATTTATATCAATTAAGTTGCATGTTGAAATACATGTAGATAAGTTGCATGTCGGCATAATACTTTACATGTTGCCTTTTTCAAATTTAATGTCGACATAAAGTCGAGGTCACAGCCCGCCGTACAAATACGTGAAAGTACATGCACTTGCTGTCTACGTGCAAAAACATTGGCAAATTCTGGGGATCCGCACGGTGTATCAGTGTCCATGCGGATTGAGGGCATGCAAACAGCACGTAGCAGTTAAAAGCCCTGGTCACAACCCGCCGTGCGTGTTTTGTGAAGGTTGCGGTCGCTACGTTTTCTGAAGACGTAGTGAAATAAGTAGGAATAGTACGGAAACAGTGCGTGAACGCACGTCAAAGGCACGGTTATGTGGTATGTTTTGTGTTTTATATACTATGTATTGCACACGAGGTAAGTAGGTTGTAAGTGCTTACAATGTGCGCGTAACTTGCTTACAATATACGATCTCCGTACGTCTTCAACGTTCTCTTCTTAATAAGGTTGTTGTACTTACACGTCATGTTAACGCACGAGATCCTATTTCCATAACTATTTTTAAAAAACTTTCTTACAACGTGCGTGTCGTACTTCTTGATGAATCTGTAGACCGCACGCAGACAGAACGCAGCGAAAGTTCTGCATGCACTAAAACTGTTACGTTCTGTCTGCGTGTTCCAAAATCCGTACAGAGGTTCTACGGATCTCCAAAGTTTTCCACGTTTACACGTACTGCGGGTTGTGACCACGGCTTTTCGGTGCGTCCCGTCTACGTGCAGTTTACGGATTCATCAAGAAGTACGACACACATGTTGTAAGTACGTGGAATGTACTTGTCGCGTATGGGAGTGAGTGCATGTACCCTGTGCGTTATCAGCACGTGTAAATGCGACATCCTAACGATAACGTAGAAGTCGTACGTTGTAAGCATACTACACGCACGTTGTAAATACTTACTACACACTTACCACGTACGCAACATATGATATACTTAGTATGCGACCACATAAATAATCGTGCGCGCGACGTGCGTTGACGTACTCCTTCCAAAATCTTGTTTCCCAAAGTCTTGAGAAAACCAAGACACGATCGGCCAAAAAAATCATGCACGGCAAGATGTGAATATATGTGAATATAGAGCTTACAGAAAATCATGTTACAAATCTACCTCGTTTCTATAGATTCCTGTGTATCTATTTATAGGTCCATATTCGACGTCGGCGTCAGTTTTCAGGTAAATGTCCTCGTAGGGTTCGGGGTATGCATAGAGGGGAACGCCCATTTGAACTATTCCATTAAAATGTGTAGAGGAAGTCCTGTATTCAAACGTATCACTAATAAGAAGCTCTTTTTTCGTGGGTAAAATTCTACGGTTTGAACAATATTCCGGTCGCACTCTCCGACACAGAAAACTGAGGTTTTTCGCTGAAAATGTTTCTGGAGTGTCAATTTCTAAGTCTATCGTAGGTAAAACGATCTTCTTTCCTGCTATCAGTTCTACGGATTCAAAATGAATATCACTGAAATAAAATATCAAACATTATATACATGAAAATTGGGCCTTTGTACATAAATAAGAATGAATGGAACTGGGGTCCGCTAAATTTGCCAATTTTTAGGTTTCTTTAAGATCAGAGACTGGACCCCCAAGGACTTGTCATCCCCCCCCCCCCCCCACACACACACACACACCCTCTGCAAAATAATTTATAGATCCATCCATGATAATAATCTGAATTCTATTAGATATGTGTAATGATCGAACCTTGTGGTGATAGATGATAATAGTCTTATTTAGTCGGTGGGTCCATATCTGACCGTTTACTGTTTTTCATTTCGCAATAAACAATTAAATTCATTACTGACCAATATGTCTTGTTTTACTTGACAAGTTTGTCTGTTGAAGAATATTTTTAAAATTCGTTTTTTTTTTTCATGAAATTGTGTATCAAATATCTCAGTTCTGAGTTTTAGGGTGATCCCTTTTGTAATATCCCAAATATTTTTAATAAGGAAAATGTAACACTTATGTGACCCTTAACAAAACTATGTACCTGTAAGTGTGTTTCCCATATCTATATACATTATTTTATGAAATAATGCAAAATGAAGAAATTCTGTTATTTTTGCATAACGTTGGATATAGCCTATTTCAGTAGTCGAAAATGCAGGGTTACTCTCTTGTTTGGCATATGGCAATACTAGTATATCATTCTAATTTACATCTTAGAATAACGTTTTACGTGCTATATTTCTATCATGTTAATTATATAAAACAATTAAACAATAGTTTATTATTACTGAACTTGAAAGGTGTAAAGCATACATGTATACTGAATATTTAATATTTCTAAATCTTGATGTTAAGGTACTTTTCTAAATATATAATGTTTCTTTCATGAAAACAAAATTACCTACCTATGCCTGTGATCATTATGTTATTTTGGCCCTTGTGTACAGAAAATATTCTTAAAATTCAAAGTTTATCTGTTAAATCTACAAGTAGGGAACCACCTTAAAACAGCTTATCATGGTTTCATTTTTAAGCCCTAGGTGAATCAAAAATTTACTATGATGTACATATCTATATACCATTCCTAAAGGACACCATGCTTCTGTTTGGTTTAAATAGTATCCGGAAAATCACCCCTGGTACTGTCTATCTGGATATTTTTATTAATTATAAAAATCTGCCATAATTATGAATATTTAAGGCAGATCTTTATAATGAATAAAAATATCAAGAAAGACGGTACAAACACTAATTCCCAAATATTTATTGATATATATAAAAGATACAGATGTCAATCTTTTTTTATTATCATACATGTACATGTGCACGTTGTATTTATTAATTAATTATTTATTCATTCATTCATAAATTCAAAATCAGTCTTATTTATTGATTTATTTATTCAAAATCTGATTGATTGATTGATTGATTGATTGATTGATTGATTGATTGATTGATTGATTGATTGATTGATTGATTGATTGATTGATTGATTGATTGATTGATTGATTGATTGATTGATTGATTGATTGATTGATTGATTGATTGATTGATTGATTGATTGATTCAAAATCAGTCTTATTTATTTATTTCTTATGTTTTATATCTACTATATATGTTTTATATCTACTCTAAATCTTGAATTCAATCAGTTTCACATTCTTTTGAACTAAAAAATCATTTCTTAAATAAATAACAAGAAATGACTTATTTACATGAAAACTGTTACTGTGTAACAATTATTCATATTATTCATAAATATTCTTACGAAACTAAATTACAAGGTGTTAGAAAATACAATTACACTATTTCAACCGGAACATTAATCTGAATGCTAATGCAATTCACAGCTAGTAAATGCTCTATATCTCCATTAGACGAAATGATGAAACATGTTGAAATCACAATTCTATCGTTTCTTATGACGCACGTTCATACCGGAATGTTAGCATCGTTTCAGATTGCGGTTTAGTTTGACACTTTCAAGTCGAAGATCACAACAATTAGTGCAAGGTCGATGATTTTGTTTTTAATAAGTATGTCTGAAAACTGGGTCACTTGGACAAATAATGATGTTAATGGATGAAATGCTCACGTCAATGGAAATACTGGTTTTCCCCTTCGGAGTACATCTTTTGTCATGTTTATAAATACTTCACACGAAAAGAAGATGAAATTGATCGGCTACAAAAGTAATTCAAAATCAAATGTTTCAATGAAATGTTGTCTTGGTGATCATGTCGACAGAATTTACGCTACCAAATGTTATCTGCGGGTCTAGAAACTGAAAGGTGGGATTTTTACTTTTGTAAAATTTTACAAGCAACGAAAAGAAAATTTTGTTTAATATATATATATATATATATATCTAAGTTCATGCAGTCGATTAAAATGTCATTCTTTTGTAGAAATATTCAATTATAGGACCTTACGTTTCTTTTGATTTACTATTTTTTATATGCTTTACAATTAAAAGAATGTCCGTTTTGCATGTAAGTTTTATTACGGTGAATTACTTGCACACTGTATCTGTATCATTACTTTGGGGTCGGTGAATTACTAGTATGTAAAGATTTGCCCAAAGGTATAAATTCTTTTTCACTAGTATACTCAGCATTTTAATCGCATACTTCGTTTTGGCGATTATCACATGTAGCAACCAATATGTATATTAAGGCAGGGTCCATTCGGTATCCTGGGTGGTAGGGCTTGGGTTTTTCACGAAAAAAAAAATAATTTTGCTCTGAATTTTGATGAAAAAAATAAATTTGCTTATGGTGCGCCAGAAAAAATAATCTTTTTGCTCTTACAAAGTAATCTGAATTTGAAGAATTACCATGAAGTTTTGCTTAAAATTCCCGAAAATTCTCCGGCTCGCTTCGCTCGCTCACAGTTTAAAATGCATATCAAAAAATTTTTGGCTCGCTTCGCTCGCCATAGTTCTCCAGCAAAACATTATTTCTTTTACGCCAAAGTTCATATTTGAAAATATCAAAAGAATGCGTGTTAATTAAAAAAGGGCTTTATTTCCTAGTTGAAATAAAGAATTGCTATAGATTAAACACAAACATTCTTAATATATTTATATATTATATACTTATATCATCATTAATGTTAGAAAAAAAATTCTTCCTCCTGCAACTTCGCAAGAAAAACATAATTTTGCTCCGATCTTGGGCAAAAAAAAAAAATCTTACTCCGACAAAAAAACCCAAGCCCCCCCCCCCCCCTCCCTCAAGAATATCGAATGGACCGTGCCTAATATATTTTTTAAACCATGCTTCGAAAATTCCAGAGGGAGTGGTCCGGACCCCCCCCCCCCCCCCCCCTCTGGATCCGCGCTTGTTTTGGGGGAAGAGGGGTGAGAACATTACGGCTCTGAAAATGCCATAGAAAAAAATATTCCGGCTGGCAAAAGTCCCTCTAAAATCAAATGACTGTGATGGCATCGAACTTTTGTATTATTAACATTTGTATCCCCCCCCCCCCCCCCCCGTAAGAAATCTAGATCCGCCTATATGAGTATCACACATTAATTACGAAAAATTTCCGATTTGATATGAATACAAAATCAAAAAATGTTTTGAAACAATGTGTCATATATAAAAAGCATAGGTTGAACTCCCAGATGGGTTGAACCCCCCCCCCCCCCTTCCCAAATGTTCAAGAGCGAAAAAGTTATTCTTTTTCTTATTTTATTTATTCATTTTATTTTATTTTATTTTATTTGGTCATTTTCTCTCTTCTCTTTTCTTTTCTTTTTTTTTTCGGTTAATTAAACAAGAGCATGAATTACTCAAATTGGAAATAGATAATCATACTTATTTCTTATTCCATCGACGATTTTCTCAGAGTCCTCCAGCAAAGAGCGAATCTTTTGATGTCTTCCAACTTTAGCTGGTGCAACATTCCTCTGTGAAATGATGTTATATGATTATGATATAAAACAATTCCTCTTTTGCGATAAATATTTTTAATTAATTATAGGAGTTATAGCCCATGGATTAAAAAATAAATCATTTCATGGCCTTTAATGTACAATAAGAAAACTGACACCCTTTCGTCGTTGAGAAATATGACATATACTAGTTGGTTAAAATTTAAGAATTATAAAAAAAAAAATGATTCTGCCAAGTTTTATGAGCAAACTCAATTTTCTCGAACTTCTCTGTGAGAAATCGTTGAAGCTGATCATGCTGATTGAAAGGAAAGAAGAAAAAGGGGGGGGGGGGGGGGGGGGGGGGGCTGATATCTGGATTACATTACATGCCTAACATGGTAAGAAAAAATCCCTATAAATATCCCTGTGGAAAGCAAGTAGAAAGAAAGCTTAACATAACATCACACTACCTTATTCATTAATTTAGCATCGGCGCCACAAAATACTAAAAGATCGGTTGTTGACACCCGGCTTCTGTCGACGCTATAGTGTAATGGCGTACACCCCGAGGAGTCCTTGGCGTCCATGGACGCGCCATGCGCCAACAACAGCTTCAGACTCTCTACGTCACCATTCTCAGCTATGTAATGAAGCGCCGAAAGGCCGGCCTGTAAAGACATTTTTTTATTGTGTGCAAAATTGACTTTTACTTCCAAATTTCAGATAACATATTAAAGATTACTTCGTTTCAGACAAAGTTACCTCTGAAAACTTTAAGATGACGCAATCTTCATGCAAAAAAAAAAGAAAAAAAGAAATCATCAATGACGACATAATATTCAAAATCTGTTGTGTTGAATGACTTCATTTGAAAAAAAAATCCAATTTTTATAATATTTTTGCGTGTACAATTCTTGTTATATTACATTAGATTGAGTAATCTTTCTAGAACAAAGACTGGTTGGAGTTTGATGGATGTATATATGTTAGTTGATCTATCAATTAGTTGGTACATGTACGCACTGCGTCTTTTGATTTAGGATCAGCACCATAAGTAAGCAGTAATTGCTGGATGACGTAATTTCGCCCTTTGGCTGCCCGGATGAGAGGCGTAGAACCATCTGTCTGTAACGAAATGATATAAAGAAATAAATATAGTATCTCAAATGAATTTTCATTTCATACGATGTATTATGAAACGAGTTGTGTGTTTTATATCCTCGAGCCTTGGCGAGGGGATATGAAACGCACAACGAGTTTCATAATACATCGTATGAAATGAAAATTCATTTCAGATTCTTTTTTTCACATGATATTGCCTAAAAATGTGTATTTCTAACGTGAAATCAACGTTTCCGAGAACTGTAGAGGCGAATTACGCCGTGATCTAGAAGTCGTCTGCTACGCCATGAGAAGTAGTGTCCCCATCGTATAGATATTCTGTGCGTAAGAGAAAAGTATTTCAATTTTGAATAGTATTTTAATGCAAGAATTAATTCAACAACAACAATTTTAATCATTGATATTGACTCCGGGTCTGATTTTAACAGTTGACCGATATTTGAAAGGTCACATTTGTCAAGGTTTATGTGATTAGGTTCCAAACTTGACCAATCGCATTCAAGCAGAGCGATATGTAACGTGTTATCATATCATATATTTATGAAATGGCTTTATGAAACTGCATAACGGGTGTATCATGTGATAAAATAAAATAATTAGTGTATTTATTATGCATAAAACAGTCCATAGCTATAGGCGCTCAGGTCCGATGCCATTTACTCTAAAAAGACTTTCCTTTCCGCCTCTTTCAAATTGCTGCCTTTGGGAAGGGGGGAGGGGGGCTGTGGTACCTGCCCCTGTAAGATTTTGCGAAAATCTGTAAAACTGTTCTAGCCTTTTTAGAAAATTGGAAAAAGAAATGGCGAGTCTTATCTTTCTTAGTAAGTGAGTCTTGGTGAGACTCTTTGTTATCGGATAGGTTTGAAACTGCCTTTGTTGTCATATTTATGAAATTGTGGTCATATTTGTGGATTGATCCGGTGTATAAAGGATGATAATATCCTCCGCAAAAAATGACCAGGGGTCATTTTTACGTATAAACAATATCCCCCCTAGCCTTAAAAAGTATATTTTTAAGCTTATCTATACTAGTATGACCCGCGTACCGATATAAATATGACTCAATCGTAAGCTGTCATTACAAAGAAAATAACGAAAATAATTTGTGAAATTGTGGTCATATTTGTGGATTGATCCGGTGTATAAAGAATGATAATATCCTCCGCAAAAAATGACCAGGGGTCATTTTTACGTATAAACAATATCCCCCTAGCCTTAAAAAGTATATTTTTAAGCTTATCTATACTGGTATGACCCGCGTACCGATATAAATATGACTCAATCGTAAGCTGTCATTACAAAGAAAATAACGAAATATAGGGAAAACTTTATTGATGCGTGTATTTATCAAATGAAATTCAATAAGATTTGAAGACATTTTTCAAAAATCTACTCGTAAGCATTAATTGTATGAAACTGGCATACGAAAACTAGTGTTCTGTCACATAGCAACGGGAACTGTTGTCTTTGTAGGTATGTCTGTTTGAAGTTCTTTGTGATCAAACATTCTGTAGAACCCGTCTCTATGGTCACATGGACAAATATATCAAACTATCATCTCACTTACCAAGGGTTTTCAAATTTATTTTAAACACCAAAACCTTAAAGAAATGTTTGATGTCTCTTGATGAATACACTTGTATGCATAAAGGAATTTCAAAATCAATACAGAATTTGCGGATTGTTTTTTGTATTAATAAAATTATCAATACCATCTACAGTGCACGTGGCTCCTTTTTGTAATATTTTGTTTCGCTTTCTATAAAGCCGCGATCTTACTTTCAAGTGAAAATGAGAACCTAATCACTTTCAGTTCAAAGACCTGCCAGTGGATGTTTTTTTTTTTTTTTTTTTTATCATTAAACTAAATTCGACATGTATGAGAGTCTGCTTATTTTGATATCCAAAAGATATAATTAAAAACACAAATCTAATGAAAACCAGTTTTGCAGTGATTACGATGTTTAAACAGTTGGGATGGAATGATCGGTCTGTCGATATGAAGTGTAATTACATGTCTTTGATTGCAAAAAATAAAAGAAATCTTTTATTCCTTTTTATATTTTTTTTTCTTTACTTCATAGACAAAACAACTCACTACTAATTACTTGAACATTGAACTGGTTTTTTTCTCACTACCTAATATAGTTACTTAGGGGTATTCTGACAAATGAAATGGAAAGTTCAAACGATGTCTCTCTGACAAAATGTTTTCTTCTTCAAATAAGACGATACGTTTTGCGGTATCTATTACTGGTATATGAGGGAGCAATTTATATCATTAAACTAAATTCGACATGTATGAGAGTCTGCTTATTTGGATATTCAAAAGATATAATTAAAAACACAAATCTACTGAAAACAAGTTTTGTAATGATTACAATGTTTAAACAGTTGGGATGGAATGATCGGTCTGTCGATATGAAGTGCAATTACATGTCTTTGATTGCAAAAAAAGGAAATAAAAAATCTTTTATTCCTTTACATTTTTTTTCCTCACTTCATATACAAAACAACTTACTACTAACTACTTGAACATCGAACTGGGGTTTTTCACTACATAATAGTTACTTAGAGGTATTCTGACAAATGAAATCGAAAGTTCAAACGATGTCTCTCTGACAAAATGTTTTCTTCTTCATTAGACACTACGTTTTGCATCTCTTACTGGTATATACACGATATACGGAAGCAATTTACCATTGTAACCCCTTTCCAATGGCATTTGTGCAAACTTACGAGGGGTTGCAACTACAATTTGTACGCCACTACTGCTCTTTCCTAGTTGCAGTACTTGCAGATATTTGCTTCCATTTATCCTGTTCCTATATAACATATTCTTTATTTTTAACCTCTCTCGGAGGTACGTCAGCAAGACAAAAAAAGTACCGGGGTCTTCTAAGCAGGCAATCTCCTATGCATGCGTCCGATTTCAGTTCCGCTTTTCTTCACTTTGAAATCTACTTTTTGCAAGCCTGTGCCGCCTATCACCTTGTTGCAAGTTGCTAAGCAGGACTTCCCCGACTTGGAAAGCCCCGCGGCATAGGCTAACAACAGTGAAGAAATCGGACACATGCGCAGGAGTTTGAACTAAACCTGGAATTGGAACCTTGGCTTAATTCATGATATCTGTAGGTTTCAGGAAATGTAGCTCTGGACTGGAGTAACGTGCCTCCCACTTTCTCTACTTATTAGATAGGCAGAATTTTCCTTTTACTATGCATATAAAAAACTTAAAGAGAATTATATAATACCTCATCCCTTATGTTGACACTGACACCCTGATCTAAAAGGACCTCAACGTTTCTGGACTGTCCTTTTTCTACAGCAATAAATAATTGCCTCGATTTGGTCTTCATTCTACAACAGACATGGCATGTTGTATACATGTACCAATGGAAAGTTAAGTCAGTGCATTATCAAAATCTATAACATAAATTCCAAGTGTAAAAGTTTTATTTTTAGAAATGTCGCTTCTTGGAAAAAATGTGACGACTTTTAAAGATATTTACATAGTATTCAATAGCTCGTTTCGAAATATATTTTGTGCTCTATGTACATGTTACACGACTTAGACGACTTATATATTTTTATATGTAAAACCAATACACAACACTTTAAAAATTCTTGGACCCAATATGAAAGTAGGGTATCTACATTATAAACAATTTCTTCAATAAAACTTTATTATTTATGCGTTCATGCTCAAAGCACAAGGTACCCAAGTTGGCTTTATTGCAGACATATTTTATTTTTTTACTTCATAAACGGTCGTTATGAAAAGTCTTCGACCACTGTCAGAAATAATAGACTTTATAAAAATACAAACCTCTTCCTTTTGTCATAGCGTCTTTTCACTTAATTTCAATGTTCCAAAATGTGATTTGCATATTCATTTGGAGAAATTCAACAACGTTGCACATACACAAGCTATCTCTAGTGTTTAAATGACAGGTTGATCTTTTGCCCTTTTCAGCTTTTAAAGGTACAAAGTTAGTCGGTTGTTGGAACCACACACTTGTGTATTGTAGATAAGAACTATATATTTACACTATTGAACAATAAAGATAGATTGCATCCGTTAAAATCAGTGTAACTAGCAACGCCGACATCCTACCGATTGGCTGATTACGCTTAATGTATGCAATTACTTACTAATATCAATAGATTTTAACTTGTATTGCAAGAATGATTTGAATTAGATTAGACAACGATTCCATTTTAAAATCGCATAAATTACCTCTTTAATCGATGAAGTCAGAAAAGGATGACTTGGAAAATCGTAATTAGTGGAGGAAAAAAACCAAAATCGTAATTAGTGGAGGAAAAAAAAAACCATCAAAAACTAAAATTACGATATACTAGTAGAACAAATATAAAATGAAATTCTTACATATCAAATTACCTTCACGCTGTAAAAGTTGTTTTGAAGTGAATTTATCCATGAACGAATACATAAAATTTAATTGAAAATAAAAGTTAAGGCATAATAAAAACACAAAAGCTTTGTCTGCTTTGAATTCTAACGAGCATGTATGTAAAAACATACATTGTATTGACGATAGAACTGGAAATACATGTATAGTCTATTGAATTTAAAATTCTGCAAACGAGTTACAAAGGTCCGTTCTTTTGTACCAGTTTTTTTTTTAATATTTGAAAATTGACATGACAGATCATTCGATCGATTATTTACTTAGTTACGATGACGCCGAACATGCGCAGTGCAGTAGTATATCTCAAGTGTATCTACATGTACCAGACAAAGATTTTGGAAAATCTAGATCTTTACATGTACCTCAATGGAGGAATTATAAATCAATCTTCCGATGCATAGATAAATGGGGTTTGTATATTTCAGAATAGATAAAAACTAAAAGAAAAGTTGCTTTACTTGTATTTTAATGTCAGTACTGATTTAGTTCCGTAAGCGACTGTTTTTGTTGTTTCATACATATGAAATTGATATTTCATCAACTACATGTACATGTACATAAGGCTAAACCAATTAAGGAAATGTTTCTAATGAGTGGAACATCAAGTTTGAGATTAGAATAAATACAAAATATCTAGGATTGACTTAACACATGTAGCCTTCGAGTTTTTAGAATGATGTTATAACGTACCCTTCACTTTTCGTACAAATAATACGGGAAAACGGAACTTCTTTTTTCGTATCCTTGAAAATATGCATGCACCAGTGGACTCACAAACTACAATTTGCTCAAACCAGGAAGTAAATAGCTCCGGTCCTCCGTTGCGTTGGTATACTTATACTTCAACATGTTTATAAGCCGATTTTAAATCAATAGATTAAATATTTCTATTTCGTACTTCACAATATGAAATATCAACGCTATCTTTAAATTAATGTACAAGTACCATGTTCTATTGCAGGGTGATAAAGGACACCCCTGGAAGAGGCCCAAAAAGGGACGAGGAAGGCAACTACATATTTTCCTCCAAGCCTGGGACCCCCGGGGAGAAGGGAGGAAAGATTCTGGTGAAGTTTCAAGCAGTTGGTAGTACTCATCCATGTCTGGCACAAGAACACATAACTGTCCATTCCCATGCAAAGCTGTCAACTGTTCGACGGGATATCAACAAATACTTCAAAAATAAATATGAGAAAGGCTTCATTTTTCTGTCTAAAACAAAAGAAATCCTGAAAAGTGATGAAAAAACATTCAGAATCTTCGATATTCTTCCCAAAGTTCCGCGTATAGAAAAACAGAGTAAACCATCAGAGCACTTTCTGTTTCCAGACGTACACTATGAAAAGGTTAGTCAATAGTGCCCATTGCAGTGATGAGTAAGATTACTCGAATAGAATATTGATGTCGTTGGTGAATCGTTTGAAAAGTTGTCTTGTCACTCTTGAATGACCGATTATTTGTTCTTTCTATCGATAAAGTTTCAATTAATCAGCTCTGAGACTTCTTTTTCTTTGAATTTCTTTTCTCATATTGCGTATATAATCTCAATAATTATGATTATTTACAACTTCTCATTATACCTTTTTAATTATGTCATAATTCATAATCAATAAGCTGTTATTTCTCATTCAAATCATCTAATGTGCCGTGTTTTATCTGAATTTGCAGATCTTCCATAATTATGATGGAGGAAGGTACTCTGTCACATGCGCATGCGTGGTATTCCTGTTCGAGAGAAGCGCAGTTAGCCATTGGCCAAAATCAAATTTACGTTACGAGCTTGGTGCAGACGTCTTGGAAGGATTCTCTTTCATTCCGACTGATATTATGTCTTGGCCTCAGCGACTTGTTGGTAATTCATATCTCGGAAATTGATTTCTTTCTTATCTTGAATTATTGTAATAATTTGTAATACTTAAAGTTACGTAGTCTTTTGAAAAAAAAATCATTGGCTACGTGAACATAAAAACATCGTGTATATGACCGATAGTTGAAAAAAGATTAATCACTCATATATTCTTCCAGAGAGCAGAGTCATAAATGTCCACATCAAAGCTGCACAGATCCCAAATCCAGGCCTGAAGGGGAAAAAGAAAGAGGAATATGACAAACGCACCAAGGAGGAACTAGAAAGAGCAATCCAGCAAATCCCACCCCGTACAAAAATTCACGATCTCTGCGACCATCGATCAGCCACGCCGTTACATTATGCTGCAAGCAATGGGAATTTGGCTTTATGCGAAGTCATCATCGCTGGTATGGGTAAAGATCAGTTGTTTTCTGTGGATGCTAGCAGAAGAACGCCTCTTCATTGTGCACTTTACAAGAGTAGAAAAAGTCTTGACACCGTCATCTACTTGGTACAGCAAAGCTCCAACCTCTCACTCTGTGATATACACGGCTTATCTCCTTTGGCGATGCTTCAGTCCCTACAGACAAAACATTTGAACTATATATCGGACAAACTTGAATTCGATTGTGCATCCAAAGAACTGCAAGTCTTTTTCCTTCAGTACGCATTAACAAAGAAGAAGGAGAAACTTGCGTTAACATTAACCGAACATCTTGGTGATATGTCGAATATTGTGACAAAAGGAGAAAGTTTTCTTCATCAGTCAGCAAGCTTGAGTGTCAAAATCACTGACAAGTTGCTCCGCCATTGTCACCTCAACCCAGTAATAGCAGATATAACGGGAAGACTGCCGTTTCACGTTGCCTGTAAATCGGGTAGTGCAGAACAAATATCATTGCTTTATGACAATGCCGTCACTGATGATCAGCTACGAATCGGCTTGAAAATAGCTTTACGGTACAGGAAATTTGAATTTTGTCCGGATATTCTCTCCCTTAGACCAGAACTCATCATGGACGAAGAAATAGTATGCACTGTCAGGACCATGCTAAATCAACTAATTGAAAAATATCGAAGGAAAAGTGGTTTGAAACTCAAAGATGTCGAGGAAAAAGCAAAATACTTTCTGCCAATTCTTTCGACGGAAAAGAACGCACTTGGAATATACATGTTTGATTGTGCTTATTTTGGCATGCATTCCACTATGGAATATCTCATTGATCAAGGAATTGACACTAACATCTGTGATTTCATGGGGAGAACTCCATTACACGAGGCAAGTCAACAAAACCACATCAAATGCGTCGAAATTCTTCTGAAAAACAATGCAAGAATCAATTCTGTCGATCAAAGAAGATCATCTGCTTTACATTATGCATGTGAAAAGGGTCACTTGAACGTTGTTAAATGCCTCATAGAGCATGGTGCAAGTATAGATGCCCAAGATGTGTGCGGAAGAACATGTTTTATGCTTAGCATCTACAGAGGTCGTCATGACATTTCAAACTATTTGGTTAAAAAGCACGCACATAAGCTTGGTCTATGGAAGTCTGACGAGTCAGGTCTAAGCACTTTGTCCTACTCTTCTTTGCTACCAGAGGAAAGCTTTGAAATACTGTTAGAAGAGTTTGCAAATGCAAGAAAAGACAAGAAAGCAGCAGAACCGCCAGAGGAAGATGAAGTTTCTAAAAGAAGTGAAAATAATCAGATAGAAGGACAGTCTTGGATTTGGCAGATGCATGACACTTCATTTAGAGCTTCATTTCCTGACAGAATGTATGACGAGGAATGGAGTTTAGGCAGTGAGATGACAAAATCCTTTAACGGGACATCTAAAATTTCACTTTGGAGAGAAAAGAAGATGGAAAACAAAACCAACGCTAAGCCGAGAACGCCATCAATACAATATGATGTGTGTAGATTATGCCAAAGGATAAGGTTTCGATCAAAACACAAGTGTTCAAGAGTGGAAAGCTCTAGGAAAATCGAGGAATCACGTCAAAAAGCACACTTTAAACCTTTTGAATTCCATACTCTGGACAAAGGAACACCACTCTCACCTTCTCATGTTGCATTGAGGGACCAAAAGCTTGGCAATTTAAAGAAACTGTCAAAATTTCAACCAGAACTCCTAAAATCAAAAGACAGCCTAGGAAGATATCTCATTAATTTTGCAGTCGACCAAGGTTCGTTGAAACTTGTCAAGGGGATACATGAAATCGACAAGAACTCAATAAAGAATGGACTGGTTCATGATTTATTGATCAGAAATATTGTTTCGCCTGAGTTAGAAGATGATGCAATTTTTGAATTTATTCTCTCATTGGGCTACGATGCAGAATTTATCCCGGAACCAGATAGTCTTAAACACTTACGTTGTGGATACCATCTGCACGTCCACCATGACTGTCATCTGCATTGTCACCTGAGAAGCTACACACCTTTGGAAGTTGCCATTAGAAGCGGCAAACATGACCAATTCAAGCTGATTTTGAGTCGCCTAAAATCACCAAATTTAGGCGTAGGTCTCCACTTTGTGTCGTTTTTCGGAAACAGCAAACTTATCGATGCACTGCATAAAGCAAGACAAAAGTTGCGAAATAAGCATCATCAAGATACTTGGGAAGAAGAGGATGTCCAAGAGTGGTTGAAATTAGACAGCCTTTATGCTCTCAATTTGGCTTGCTGCTCTCCTCATATTGATATTGAATCAATGAAGTCTTTGTTGCATTATCACCCAGACGCAATGAAAACAGAAAACTGCATGAATATCAACGACTTGGAGGAAATAAGAAAACATATCAAGCTTGATATCGATCCGTCAGCAATACCACAGATGACACCTTTAGCAAAACTTCTTTCTCCAAAACATCCAAATAAATCAAAAGCCTTTATGGATGATATCGGATGTCAGTTGATTGACTCTGGGCTCAATCTTGGAATTTACAAATATGACGATGGTGAGACCAATTTAAAACTTCATTGTGCTTGTGAATCTCTCTATGCTGCTCTTCTCTCTAGGCACTATAAATCTGCATTGAATATTTTAAGGAAAGCTGGAAATATCATTTGGCGATGTGCCTTGTCTGATCAACGCTGCAGCGTCCAAGCATCATTTCGAAAACGAATGTTTCACTGGCAGCGAAAGGAATATTTAAATCCGAGCTACATTAAATACATCATGTTTCTGTCCTCGAGGCGAGAAGTTCCCGAGATAATTTTGAAAGCGCTAATAACAGAAGGAGAACACTTCCTAGAAAGTAGCACAGATGAATGTTTCGTTGATATATCAGAAGTGAGAGTAGAGAACAGGGAGAAAGCAGCAAATCTGACTAATCCTATCTACAAAATACTCGTCTGTGCCTTAGAAATCATGGAAGTTGAGAAAACTAAAACTGGAGACTTTCTGAAGTTCCTTAGATATGCTCCTGTCGTTTATCCATTCATTTGTGGAGTACAGGAGCGACTCCTAGAGAAAACTTACTTGACGAGAAAGGAGAGTATGTTTTTCAGATCCATGGCACGCTTCATGAGCCTATCCGAACTTCCAGATCACGACCGGCCACCTGAAAATACTTCCCTCCTACACGTTGCATGCTGTACGGACAAGAGGGACTTCGTCAAAATGATAGCTGAGGTAAGTCCGATGGGTTGAAGTTAATTTTGTTCAAAGAAAACTATTCGAGAGGATTGAGCTGTTTTGTGAAAATGGACCATCTCAATATGCTAGTATGTTTTACGCTTGCTGCGTTGAATAGGCTTCGCTGTTCAATAAGGCTCCTTGTCGCTAGTTTATGAACATGTGATTCTGAAGACGTTATGAAAGAAAGGAGGGGATCTTCAACCAGACCCTGTTACAGTACCAACAACAAAACACCCAAAATTATGAAAGGTATAAGAGCGGGGTGTTATGCCATAAGAAATATGAGTAAGATTTCAAACCAACTTTATTGCCATGTAATCCGGATAACTTTCCTTGCTCTCTCTCTCTCTCTGCTTCATGTCTTGTCAATAAGAATTATATTTTCTAGTTGTACTATGACAGATAATGATGATCTGTCTTTCGCGATAAGGATTTTCGATTCCTCATTTGATAGTCATGAAAGGACAAGAGTACCTTCTCTGTAATTGTTGTTATAATTGCCGATTTTATGATTTGTTTTTAAAAGATTCTTTAAATTACCAAGTTAAAGACCCCTTCATAACTATTTATAACTGCGTATAACTACCTTCATTTACTTGAAATAAAGAAAGTCCAGCATATAGTTTTATCCAAGTCCTGTTATAGCTAGTGATAAAACTTTTTCCTGTAATAGCAATTGCCTTATGGGCCGAAAATATTTCAACATTTACGTTACATTTTTGTGTAAATTTCAGTCACCTGTAACTCCCGACATTATGGCCAAAACAAGCAACAAGCTAAGAGCAATCGACATAGCATCATCTTTTGGACATTGGACAGTAGTGCAGTATCTACTTGAAAAGAGTGCTTCGTTTTCATGTGAAACTCTTCTCGCATGTACAGCAAAGGAAAAATATATGGGTACTTTAGTTAAAAAAAATCATATGATTGTATGAAACTTAGATATAGTAAATTCTGACATAGACAACTCTACAGCCAAAGAGAATGCAGATTTATACACAAAACTTCCCGAATGTGGTGCACCAAACATGCATGTTTCGGACAGTGAATCAATGGTACTTCATTGTGAGTGCTGTTGAGATTATCGTCAGGATCTTCTTTAACTCATTCAAGTAAAAATGATTCAATGTAAAGAAAAAAGTTATTTTGTTCCTTAATTTTACATATCATAAGAGTGAGGGGCTATCAAGGAAATCTCTATAACGAAGCCAGTTTTATTTTCTAAAATATTTGTTATGTTATATGTCTTCAAATTCAATAGCGTCATTTAAGAAGAGATAAAATTTGCAGCATGGACCAGACACGCATGTTTCGGGTACTTAACCCTCGTCAGTGATCCTCAATCTAAACAATGTAATATGGCCAAAACGTGTGAAAATATTGTTCAAAAATGTACCGAAAGATGGACGAGATATTATGCTACAGGACCTTCTATTACATCATAACACAAAGACAATATCTGATATATGAATTCTTTTTTAAATGTCTATTTTTATAGGAATAGGCATCTGGGCTCGACATCTAGTGTATATCACGGAATCGGAAACAGCCTCTGATAAATCGAGGACAAAGATTTTCAAAGAGCTTTGCAAACAGTAAGTAGCCCTATTGTTATTACTTGCTGGTTTTGACTATTTCAAATTTCTAACTTCAGTATGATAAACTTGCTCCCTAATATTAGAAAATGAAGAAGCACATGAGAGGACTAAATGATTTTGAGTCGACCATAGCTGCTACTGTATATTTAATATTCACTTCTAATCACTACTACAATTCTATGTAAGCCGCAAAAAAGGTTTTGCGTTTACTAGTGATATGATACGTGGATATGATCCTAATATCACCAGACGGACACTAGGCTTGGTACTAGACCAATCTACAGTCTAGTACCAGCGCATTCTAAAGACTTGCACTCTGACTGACTGTGACGACGGGACTCCATGACGGGCCCTGTCCAAACCTCTTTATTAAAGACAGGGCCCCGACCAAGTGTCCTCTCTGAATGTCAGTCGGTGATAACAAACATGAGATCGCTACATCCGGCAGAGCACGAACTGTATTACGTACGCCCTATTTTTATATCAATTTACATATTCATCTGTCTTGCTTGCACCCCTACGTTTTGCAGTTTGATTGTGTGTGGTCATCTTACAGTAGGATGTTGTTTTACACGACAATTGTACGTTCTTTGAGACCTCTGGGTAATCGGAAAAGTTGGAGTGTGTTGCGCGCACGTAATCCAGGATAACCACACTGTCTGCTACTTGCGTGGCAGATGGCCGTCCTAAGTCGGCACCGGTTGCCCATGGGTCTCGTTGGTTTATGTGTGGTCTTTTTAGTTTCATGTTTCTATGGTGTAAGTTGGTGTTCCTTGTTCCTTTTTCATCTCTTTCTGTGGATGTCTGCTAGTGATGGGCCGATTATCGTTAATAATCGATTAGCGGCGTGTTGAAGTCATCCGATTTCGATAATCGATTTTAAAATAAATAATCGATAGCGTGAAAGTACAGAAAAGGGGGGGGGGGGGGGCGCTCAGGGATCAGAGGAAATTCTGTCCAATTGTCTAAAGTATTTCCAATAATTTCTCTACTAAATAATTGTTGTGATAAAGCTAAAGAGAAACAGAAAGCTAGCAGCACGAAATTAGAGAGAATAATTGTAAAATCATTGATTAATCTAATGAAAATTTTCACACCGGACTCTTAGGGATTTCTGACGGACCGGCGATGACGGTATTGAAATTCTTCAATTCTAGTCCTTTTTTCAGATAAACTGATTTTATTACTTGATTGAGAATAGCCGAAGATAATCTTGTTTGATGTTACTGTTTATGTTGACAGATTCTTTGCAAATACTATTATGACCCCCCCCCCCCCTTCCACTCGTCAACGAACACAACTGAAAAATGACTGTTTTTGAGTACTTTTCATGCATTTTTTCATGAAACAATGAAAAGGGTATAGGGGATTATTTTTACATAGATTAAGCTTATTCAAGATTAAATAAATTACATTATCACATATGTATGAATTACGTATATTACAAATGTAGGTTTTGTTTTGATAAAAAATAGTAAATTTGAGTAGAATGTGATAAACCGATTATAATCGGTAAAATCGCATCGAATACACCAACCGATTCCAACCGATTATCGATTATGATTCTAAACCGATTTCCCATCACTAATGTCTGCTCTGTGTTTTTGCATTGGGTCGTTTGGAGTTTTGATGGTCATCTTTTTTGTCCCGTTGGGGCTATATCTCTTTTAACTATTAAAATTTTATCAGATCACTATCATCTTTTGATATGTTGTTGCTTATTACCTAAAGGTTTCACATCACTCAAGGTCATGTGACCAAGGTCAAGGTCAATTAGAATATTTTAAATGAAATTGTATTTGTTATACGTATTATGTCCAGGCTTCATCTTTTGAACCGTGATCGGATCACTTCATATTTTTGTATGATGGTGCTGATGACCCAAAGGTTTCATACCACCTTGATCCAAGGTCATATGACTAAGGACAAGGTCAAGTATTACATTTTTCACTGAAATTGTAAATGCTATTGAGTCTGGGCTATATCTGTGGAATCGTATATCAATTTCACTCTGATACTTTAGTATGCTGTTGCTCAGGATTGGAGAGTTTCTTATCCTTTTGACCCAAGTTCATGTGCCCAAGGTCAAGATAATTTAGTTCTTTTTAATGAAATTGTACGTACTAATCTTGTCTGGGCTATATCTCCTGAACCCTTCTTACAATTGTTTTCATATTTTAGTATGTTGTTTCTCAGGACTAAATGTTTCTTACCACATTGTCCCAAGGTCACATGATTAAGGTCACTTCTTAATTTGGTAATGAAATTGTATATGCTAATCATGTACAGGCTGAAATTGTCTATGTTTATCATGTTAAGGCTTTATATTTTGAACCGTGTATCCAATCACTGATTCAGTTTTTTGTTGCTCATGATCCATACAATGAAGGTTTCAGATCACCTATATCCAAGGTCATGTGACCAAAGTTAATTTCACTAAATATGCTTATTATGAAATTGTATATGCTAATCATGTTTGGGCTTTACTTCAAACAATGTAATGAATCACTTTCATGTTTTATGTTCAAAGGTGTCACATCATCTTGGCCTAAGGTCAAAGTAACTTAGAGGGAGTGGGAGACATCTGGTTTTTTTCTGAAAAAAACTTTTTAAAAAAAATTGAAATCGATTTATCGTTTCATTAGGAAGGACCTTGATCTTACCTACTCGACCCCTGAGAATGGAAGCATCTTGTTTAATGCAATGCAGAACCAGCTGAATGACATTGTGGATTTCATCATTGAAAAGAATCAAACCGTCCTGATGAAAGTTTTAAATGAAGAAGCGTAAGTTGTAGCTAAATCTTTTACTTTAAAAAAAGAACCAAAATTCGGTATTTTCATGAGATCTATCGGATTATGAAATTAAAATATTGAAAAAGATATTTATAATTTTATATTTTTTTTTCATTTTTACAGACAAATTACAAAGTACATACCAAAGTGCAAATCAAAGACTCTCGCAAGCATAGCTGGAATAGTAGAGAGACATCTAACAAAAGTAAAGCCACAAAGTCTAGGAAAACTTCTCATTTCCTTGTCTAGTCAGAAAAAAAACGATGAGCTCATTAATCTTACGGCAGCCATGAAACGGTCAGTATCATTTGACATCATGCAAGAGATTTTATCAGAAACCGATGAACATGGGAGAATGGCGCTTCATTATACAGCTATACATGGACACAAATCAGCTTGTAAAGCCTTGGTTAAATGCACAAGGAGCAGCAAACAACAAGAAATCTATGGCCAAATTATCAACAGAGAAGATTCATCGAGAACACCGGCTCTTTGGTACGCCATGGCAAACGGTCATTGGGAGGTTGCTAACATACTTCTTCTTGCTGGCGCATCACCCGTACTCATTAGGTCAGTACCCGATTTTAGACCTCGGAGGCACTTCAAAATCCATAATCAGAAGATGAAGAATGGCAGTGCGTTACCCGAAAGCAATAAGTCATCTGAGTATAAGATTCCAATGCGCAAAACATTCCCATTGTTAGTCAACTCATCATTTGATGTTGGACCATGCATAAATCCAGGGGTGGAGTTGTTTGAAGAGAGGACAGATGCAAGCACAGAAAGTCCAAATGATGTTCAAAGGCAAAAGACAGAATCATCTGCTTTGAAAATAATTCAGACCAAAACCAAAGTCAAGCATGAGACGCAATACTTGTTCGACCTAGCAATAGTCGCTTCATGTCATCACACTACCATTTTCCATGTGTTAAGCAATATGGGAAATGCACCACTACTTTCAAAAGCCAAGGAATATTTTGGAACAGGACAATCTCATTTTGATACTGGTTACAAATTTTCCCCGTTTATGCATTCAGTTTTATCGAGAAATGCAGATGCAATAGATATTGTTCGAGCAGACAATAGTTTCAAAATTGAGAACATTGAATTTTGGAGAGCATTCATCTGGACATATTCAAAAGATGATGTCCCATGTAAATTTCTCGAAATATCTTTATTCAACCTACTCGAGATGGTATTAAGGAAATCAGAAATGACAGAGGAAAAGCAAAGTCTTCTAAATGAAATTACAAATGATCATGCGCGAAAACGATTTGCACCTATCCTAGATGAATCCATATTTATAGATGGTCTCCTCAGACGAGTCATTCGGATGATGAATGAAGACAAAAATTACTCTCTGGATGAAGAGCAAGTTCAAATATTCCTTGATTTACATTCCTACATTAGAAATAGAGAGGAAAGACATATAGGAAAAACAGCAATTTTAAGAGAACAAGTCACCCCTATCAGCTTTCACAGTGATGGCCAAGAGAATGGTAAAGTGTCATCTGAATATGTTAAGGATCTCGCAACACATTTGCTCATTCAGAATGCCGAAAAACTTGAAAAGCAAATTGTGTTCCTGCTAATATTCACTGGTCAAGAGTGGTGTATAGAAGCGTTGCTTGACGCTGCAGACCAAAATAAAGATATACAGACATTACTTTCTTCGAAACTATTCGGGTCATTTTCCTTTTTAGATTGCCTTTTGACTGCATTGTCAAAGAGAGTGAACAGAATATCATTGGCGAACGTTACTGAAAGAGTTCTTACGAGCTTAGAAAATACCATTGATGAAGATGTAGTAATGTTTGCTGTAAGAGAGCAATTATGGGATGCTTTGAAACCAATTGCGGTTAGAACTCTTGCCCAGCAAGGAGAATTATCGTTTTGCTGGCATCGTGCATTTGCAAGCGCTGCATTATGTGGAAATATAGATTTTGTTCAGTCTTTGCTTAACTTAATGTCCTTGTCTAGGCTACCCGAGCCTGCCAAGTCGCGCTTTGGAGTCCATCTCAGTTTGGCTTCATTGACCGGTAAGACAGACGTTGTGAGATTGCTTTTGAGGGCAGGGGCCCCTATTGTATTAGATACAAAGTCGGAAGAAATTAAGATTTTGATGGGAAAACATTATCGTGACAACTGGACAGTTCTTCATTATGCAGTAAAAAGCAATGTCGCGTTAACTTTAGAAACAGTTGCCAAATTTTGCAAATTTGACAAAGACTTTATGAGCTCTTTACAATACGGCAGCCTTTTTGAGGTTTTGTCTTCGTCAGTCGGGAACACTGTCATTACGACCTTTCTCACTCGAATGTTTAAGGAAAAGGGAATACAACCATCTCACACAGAGTGGGAGAAGTACGCACTTGAAGCAGCTAAAAATGGATTTGAAGAGTTATGTTCTTACATTGTCGAAACTGGATCTGTTGACGTCATGTGTGTTGACAGTCGCCATAGAAATTTACTCCATTATTGTGCATTGCGAGATATGGATAAGCTACTTGGGAAACTTATTAATAACGCATCAGCTGCAGCAAACACGAAGGATTTAGATGGCTTTACCCCTTACGAATATGCCTTTTGTCTTGGCAATCAGAACACAGCAAATATATTTCAAATTAACTCCGCATTGGAAAAGGGCTTTCGAATGCCAGGATCACAACATGTATATGGTTGGCTACGTCATTTACTTGAAACCAACGGTAAATCAACAGGATCAACAGGTGAAGATAAACGGAGCATGTTCCATGCATTAACTTGGAACCCTGCTCCAGACGATAACCGGAAAAGGTGCAAATTAAATACTGGTTACATGGATCGATTTTCATGGTATTTCAGGTACCTCATGTACAGAGGTCCCCTACTACGGAGTTTTGATAGGAAACTATCTCTAGAGAATGTTATCAAAAGGTACGATGACCACACAACAGCTTTTATTCTTATTCTTTCAACAAACAGTCTTCGAGAGGCGATGATTGAAAGACCGAAAGAATACAGTCACTTGTTTCATCTTACAGCAGGTTATGGCCACAAGAAATCTTTGAACATTCTATGTGAATTACTCAAACAAAATCAAGGCGTTCTTTTGAAATATCTCAAGATGGAAACGAATGGCATTATTCCACTGGCAAATGCCATAAGGAACAAGCACAGAGATTGCATTGAAATCTTGATGCAATTGGATAGTTGTGACGACTGGAAATCGTCTAGAACTGGAGAAAATGTTTTACACTTTGCTTGCAAGACGGGACAAATGGATATCGTGCAACAATTGCTTAAAAATGAGAATAGAAATATGCTTTTCCTAAAAGATAGTAATAAAAGTACGCCTATCATGGCTTCGCTTGCATTAGGACACCATGCGTTGTTATCAGAATTAGATTTAACGGAAATGGAACTCAAATCAGACTGTAAACACAAACCTGAAAATATCGATTTCAGTTGCGAAACTTGTCTTCTGAATGAATCAATAGGTTGGCCGGATATCTACCACAGAAAATTTGAACTACCATGGAAAGGGCTGCGGTCTGTTGGTATGTCGGAGGAAAACCAATTAAAAAAGTGTTCAAACTTGGATAGATTATTCAACAAATGCGGTTTGCAAAGCCCAATCGTGAAAGCAGTTATGATATCCATGGGATATGAGCCAACCGCTCCAAATGTTCTTCTTCGGTTAGCATTGCAACCTCCAGGAAAAGAAAGGATGGGGAAAACAATGACTCGTGCAGCAGGGAAAATAATGACTTGTGAAGAATTCAGTCATATCGTAGAGAAGCTGCCTGCATCTGTATTTGACACTTTCTCTATGTTCAGCTGGTCAATACAACATGATAGTGATGCTTTGTTTGAAAAATTATCAAAAGGTCTCTCAAAACTTCCATCAGAGTTTGAAAAACGTACAGGCATCTCTTGTTATGAAGCTGTCTTAGGATTAGGAAGTTACAAATGTTTTAATATTCTTCAGAAGTTGCTTGATATTGAGCAAGACGAGTTCAGGACCTTAAGAGAAATTAAAGACCACTTACCAGTCCATCTAAAATGGCTGGCACGACTAGATGTTCCTGGAGATGAAGATTGGTGTAAAAGCTTTGATAATTACAGCATGTCGGACACAAGTGAAAGGTTATCGTCTGCGGATATATGGTTGATATCGAGATTTCCAAGTGACATAAGAAATGAAATGGAAACGATTCATGGAGATCGAAGTTGGATCCCCCCGACGATAAATGGGAAGAAACTTTCAGTAGATATTGAAAGCTTTAAGAAGCACAAGAATTTGTCTGGCAAATCTCTTCAGTGGATTAGCTGTTTTATAGGATCAGGAAGTGTTACAGGTACTTTACATAATGCAACAGAACAATCTCTTCCTAAAGTGCAATCTGCAAATTCAATTAAAGTGAGCTGCATTCAGTCAGGATCCAATGACCATGCAAAGATGGTTGTAGATGGTTCTGGATGCATACAAGCTAGTATAGAACTTCTCAGTGACAAAGGTGCATTATTTGTCATAGATGACAGAAGTATACATCAGAAATGTGTTGAGACCGAACTAAAGGATAAGATTCAGCATGGAGCGATCCCGTCCTTCGAGGAAATGGTAAGTAAACCACATTATATATTGAATAAATGCTTTAAATAACATTATTCGAATAGATAATACTTGTAAGATAGAATTAGGGGTAATAAAGTATAATCTTAAAATTGCCAATTTCCTTTAATCTGATAACCAATAATGCAATAAAATGTTCTTATTCAGATCAAAGCGAATTTCAATTTGGATGTCACAATAAAAGTGGATTGGCAGTCGATTGAAATTCGTAAAAGAAACTGGAATGCAGAAATGGTGTTCAAAGCATTGACGGGGGAAATTTTCAATAATGAGCTTGGCGGCTTCGCAGACGTTCTAGGAGAGGCCATAGAAATGAGATGGGATATAGAAGACATGTTCAATGAGGAAACAGTAAAACTTGCTATGGGAACTGCACTTGAACTGAAAGAAATTACCATAGCTTTTGATGATAAAAAGCCTTCAACGAACGGAATGTTAAGTCAAAAGACTCATATACTAAAAGACAAGTGCACATGGAGTTTCACAATAGAAAACAACTGCCTGCTTTACAATCGAGAGACATTTCCGTTATGGCGAAATCTGTTCTTTTATAGGGGAATGTGCACATCTTTATGCAGTGCAGTTCATTCTATTTCTGTCATACAACCGCAACTACCCGTAGAATCTAATCATTCTCCAGGGAAGATGAAGGAAGAAAAGACAGAACGAAATGTCAATCCAACTCTGGAGGTGGAATGGAAATCATTTGGATTGAAAGATATATATGCTGTTCGTAGTCTGGTTTCAAACCAAATTGCAAGAGAAGTACAGGGAATTTCGTATGACTGCGCAGGGATGTTAAGACTTTGTCAAGAGTCTAAACGTATCCTGGTAAAGAATTCACCATCTCACCAACATTCAGGTATCACATTTCAAAATCAGACTGCTGTCATAGCAATTTATCCGTCTCAGAATTCTAAAAAGGAATGGCAAATTGAGCGAACTAATGCCGATACACGTCTTGCAGAGCATGAGGATCGGCAACTGCAGAGCAAATGGGATTCGTCACACTTGAAAGATATTCGTCAGCAAATTGGGGATATAGAAAAACACATAGAGAAAGAAACAGGACTGAGGGTAAAGATCATCATAGATGAAAAACGTTTCCTACCCACAGTGTTCTGCAAACTTCGTCGGGAAATGACTGATCCATATGTTTTGATATCGAAAGCGACTGAAAAAGTGGTCGATTCCATTAGAGACATCTACATAAGGAAAATAGATAACCTGGTCCGTTTCGCTTATTTTGTCGTTTGCTTGAAAGACAAAGGATTCATTAGTACGACAGGAGCATGGGTAAGAAGCAGATCCTCTGATGCAAAGACCGGTGTATTGCTTCAAGTCCACGAATACAAAAAAGCATACAAAGCCAAGAAATCCAAGTTTGATTATACACTTCTTCCGTGGAAACTGACACATGTGGACTTTAAAATTACTTCGGATACTGACGAGAAGGAGAAATCTTTGCCAAGTACCGTGACAAAGGAAATTGGACCTTGGGAAGTCCAGTCTTTAGTAGAAGCAGGTAAAAACGCAGGTTTTCTCACGTTTAAAGATCGACTCTACGGCGTTAATGATCAACGAGAGTTTGCGATGTATATGAGCAAGCTTTCATCGAGAGTTACTATTGCACAGGAGGTTCTCGATATTTTTGAAACCAAGGGAAATGTCTCGCTCGAAAGCAGAATATGTCCGATAGAAACAAGTTTCAACAGCAAACGTGCTGCTGCATTACACATGAAATATACCCTTAGAGAAAGATTGCTTAAACTTCTTCCGGTGAATGACATAAATTTTGACGAGGAAAGCTTTCTTGAAGACCCAAATGGATTGATACAACTATCTGAATGTGGAGAATGTGCAATAGATACTATTTACAAAGTCTTCCGTCCGGACACATCACCAGTTTGCTCTGTCGAAATACAGAGAAAGAACGTCCTTTTTCATCTGCTCTCGAAAGTGAAAGTTTTAAAATTTATTCAAATTCGGGATACTGATGACGGAACACAGAACTCAAACGATCGAATTGTACTTTGTCTTCAGTCAAAAATTCTGTCGAAAATAGTTCTGCATCGAAAGAGAAACATAACCATAGTTTTCTCAAAGTTTGCTGTTCGTGAAACCTTTATAGATGAATTTGAAAGTGCGCTTATACATTTAGAAGAAATGGTGATCGAAGAACTTTTACCATGCAAATTCTCCAACAAACCACAGTCACGCACATCTTCTGCTGTTTCATCGTCTGTTAGAAGGCGCTTCATCGACATCAACCATGTTGCCAGGCCGAAATACGAAACGGTGCTTGATTTATTCTTCGAGATTTGTGATGTCTACAAACGTCTTAAAGAGACCATACCAGAGATTTCTGACATTGCCTCCCATAAGGTTAGGAACGTCTGTATGTCCAGTGTTGACGGAGACAAACTCAGAGCTGGTCTCGTCGGGGATACACTCGTTATTCACGTCCCACCCGTCTGTATTTCAACACGCGAGTTTGCGTCAATGCTGCTTTCATCGTTAGGAATTTCAGACGACATGAGGAATGTTGAGATTCCAATGTTCCACTTAGTTTCATCGCGACTATTTTATCCGGACAAAAACAGCGGTGAAGTTGAACTGGGATTCCACAACCTGGTTGACGCTATTGATCAGAATGTAAATTTTCACCATACTTTTGAAAAAGACTTCACAGTACGTATTATGGGGAAGAAGGGGAAGATAAATATCTCCACCGAAGCTTCAATACAAAATGTTGAAGTTACGGATGATCAACATGTGAAAGTATTTTGGAGCTTGAACGAAAAGTCATTAGAACACAATTGTTCAATTCAAGTCTTGTACAAGATGGGAGAAATTGATTGCGCGACAGGCCTCCTGTTACCGAATCATCTCTATTCAAAGAAAATCCGGAATGTTGGCGAAATCAAGGGTGATGTTCATGTTGATAGAGGTGGATGGCTTACCATTTTACTTTTGCATTCAAACAGTCCCGTCGGAAATAAGTCTGAGAAAATTACAAACCCACACAGGGTTCAAATAGTCAGAAAACCATGCGTAGAATTTAGTATCAGTGCGCAAGCAAAATCTTTCCCATGTCCAAATATTGCACGCAACCCGGTACAAATTGAACAGTATCACAGTAACGATAGCGTGATGAGATACAAAATAAAAATTCTCGATTCTTGCCGAAGCGTGCAATTGACAGCGAAATGCCTGTGTTGCGAGCAGCAACTTTCAATCGCAACCCCGGATTGGTATCTGGAACCTGGTGAAAAACTACGCATTAATCCTCAAGAAGATTCTCATTAAAATCTGAAGATGGTACTTAATTGTGTCTGAGTAGAACCTACATTTTGGAACCCCTAAATGTTGTTATAAAAAGAGATTTGAAAGTTACAGATAGAGCAAAGGGCACATTAAATTATTGTGTCTACTTTTAATCATTTCGGCTTGAAGTACCGGTGATGAGGATTCATGATCCAAAACATGTATAATTTGTGAACAGTATTTAGAATTGTTTGTCCAAAAGACTGCTCTCTGGAGGCAGAGTATCTTCCCTTGCCCTCCCCCCTTTTTTTGCAAAATGTCAATGAAAGTTTTTTTTTGAAAATTTTCTATCTTTGTTCTCGAATTTGAGTTGTAATGAATAGCTTTGAAACCTATCGAGTATTGATGTAATTTTAAGAGTGTCCATGAATATGCTGATCTAATAGGAGTCGGTAATGGTCCGTTTCGTACGTATTTCTCATTATCATCCCCCCCCCCCCCCCCCCCCCCGTTCAAACTATATATAGATATGCGCATGCTGTGATATCTGAATCATTTTATTACATTAAAGCCATTTCATTATTTTTTTATTCACAGTACAGCGTTTTAGTTGACCTAGTAATTCACAAAATCCATTATTAAGTCTAATTGGACATCTCACAACTTTGTTTAAGACTATGGCGTTTTCAGCAGTGAATGAGGTTTAGAATTCTTTTTAAAACATTTGATGTATTTACTGCCTGCATTTGACTATATTCCTGTGTACTTAATTTGTACGTTTCTGACATGCCGCATCTTCTGCTTGTATTTGTTACATAAACTATCAATATACTAGGACCTCAGTCTGCGGATTAAATACATGTATTAATTTTTTTTTCAAAGATTAACAAAACCTCCACTGGAAATTGAGAAACAGGAACTTGCAAACTTTACAGTTAGCTGCTCTATGTTGAGCAACAAGATGCAAGGTCATCTTCATAAATTAACAGTTAAATTTTCATTTAAATTATGAACATTACAATTTGCCATTTAACCTTACATGTAAATACATTAAGTATCATTTTCTTATTTTCAAAACGATGCTGACAATCTTATCATTGTGAATTCGGATCTAAATTGTATAGTTACGGGACATTTACGTTCGTATTCAGTGTTCATACATAGACATGTATTCATCCGCGGCAGACGACAGCATTATCCCTGTCACATGTGATCCCCGCCTTAAATAGAAGAAAATCGTTTATTGTTTTAACCACAGATACTATCATTTACAATTTGGCAGTTGTTGTTAAGAAGTATGGCAGTAGATTTGAAGTACAGTGACTTTATCAATTTCCTTAACCCAAATGCCACTTAAGGATAATCATCATGAAAAGATAAAAGGTCTAGGATTAAACATGAACAGGTTGATGAAATGATAAAATTAATGAAGCATTTTGTTTAAAGGTGTTTTAATTTCTCATAGTTGGTTTCATAATACTTCACATCTTCGATATCATTTTTTTTTAAATATGTTGCTTTTTGTTACCTTGTTAAAGTTGTTTTGCTAAAACGCCGAAAAAGTATGAATGATTTCTCAGATACTTTTGTTAAAAATATAATGCTAGATCGTACATTTTGCCAAATATAATTCTAACACTTTGTGCAAAGAAATGAGTTGTGTAATCTACTCCAATTAAAACTGCATGACTTTGATTTCATATTTCAACCAATATTTTGATTAAATATGAAATATAAGGAGTATTTTGAACTGAATATCTATGATTCCTTACCATGCATTGCAAATTACATCAGGTATAAGTATATTTACCGTATCATGTGTAGTTATCAGCTTTCTGTCATATCTAGGATCAGAATTTTCCATTTGAAATCTTGATGAACGTACATTGAACAATTGCACGATTATCCAACGTAAACCTGGTCTGTGCACAAAGTATGAGCGTCATGTACGGGTAACTTTGTCTGGCGTCCGTTAGTAATGCTTTCTTATCCAATTAATTTTAAAGATGGTCCACTGAAGTTTGTGTGCAGTTCAATTTGATCAAAAAAATATATCTACATGCTCCCGATTTTCTTATGCCAGGAGCATGTAAAGATCTGGTTTTAATCAGATTGGGTACTTGTTTAGAAATTGTCCATTGAAATAGTGGAAAATCATGGAAAATAACAAATTCACAAAATGTACGTCCCAATCATTTTAAGGCTATAATTTTCCTGTTTACTCACTTTGCTACTATCAGCTGTGTCAAGGTCAGAGGTTGGAAGGTCATTCATGCATAAGGCAGCACATATGTTCCTCAATAGTACAATATCGAGTAGAGGACATTTTAACCTGCACTCTGAGAAGTATGTCGGTATTAAAATATTTTTGTTTCTGTTATAAATAAAAAGACATTTTTACTGATTCAGAATAATTTATTGTGTTTAATTGATATGTACATGCATATCAAATGAATTTGAGAGAATTTTTTTTACAATTTTCATTGTTTGATTTCCTCGTGGATATATTCCAATATATTTTATACAAATTTGTTGAATATCATATTCTTAATATATTTCTGTTTTCATTTCTGAATAAAGTGATACAAGAAGAGGCTGATTATATTATCAGAGTTCTTAAAATCTTCCAATGAAAAGTCAGACATTTGGGAATTTTTATCGGTCCAAATAATAGATACAACATGAGATTTTATCGGACTAAATAATTTTTCATTGGCAAATCTGATACAACCGATACTTTTCATGAACTCTGTATTAATGAGTGTAAGTCTTCTGTAAATGAAGGCAAGCCTTTGACTAGACTGAACAATTTATTAATGAGTAAAAACAATCAAAATTGATTTAACTTACAGATAACTGGAACATTTGTCTAACAGATCACAGATGCCATGTAAACGAAAAACATTAACAACAACTTAATGTAAAGGTCAAGGTTGAGATGTCAAGGTCATTGACTTATCATTGAGTCTTACTTAGTCCTTCATTAATAATTTATTCATGCATGAAACAACCTTTCTAGTGTAAAGTTGTCACAAAGGTTCTAATTGCAGAATAATTGAGCATAACGTACATGTACAAGATCCATTGGCATAGAGGGAGAAAGATTGTGTTAAGGTATTCGATGGGTAATGAAGGAAATTATGCCCAAAACATTGAAAGTAGATGTATTTATCATTCAATATATTTATGTGTTATACGATAGTTTTAAAAACTTTTGCACTAGCCTAGTTTATATTGAAAGAAGAAATATTTTGAAAAGGGTCGTGTTTAGGAGTTATCTCCCCTTGATGTAAAATAAAGAAAAAATTAATTGCAGAAAAACTAATTTGTGAACTTTTGATTTTTCAACTTTGATGAAATGTATTTTTTAGAATTTTTTGACCAATCGATATTTGATGCCCGTTATTCTGTTGAAAAATTTGAGGAATATTAACTTTTCCCCACAGAGTTGAATGTAAACTGTAAGGGCCCATAACTCATAAAGTAACCAATTTTTTTAAATACAATTTGGTCAACAAAATTTAATTAATTTTTACTTTATAACTATGCTGTGCTTTTAGGTCACTGGATTGCATAAATGGGTGGCCCAATTACTTCTCATTACCCATCGAATACCTTGACAATAAATTGTTATAATTCAGACATGAAGCTCAAGTCAAACATAGGGTAATCAAAGATTACATACATGTAGCTCGCCCATACAGGTTTTTGTCAGAAACCAAGTTAAAGTTTTTAAAAAAGTAGGTCAAAGTCCAAGGTCAAGGTCACTAGGTCAAAGGTCATGGTCTCAAATGAAAGATCTCGTCACAAGGTATCTACATGTGAAATATCAAAGCCCTACCCCTTATTGTTCAAGAGATAAAGCCCAGGTTAAAGTTTTGTCTACGGACGACGACAATGCCGCCAAGGGTATGGCATTAGCTCTCCGGACTTTTTTGTCCCGGTGAGCTAAAAATGGGTCTTCATATGTCTTTGAACATTGTTGAGGTTTATATACATGTATTTGGTAATATATAAAAAAAAACATTTTCAAATTAAAAAGAGAATTTTGAATACTTTATTCATGAACATCTTAGTCAAAATCTTTGCTGCAGCTACATGCTCAAATCAAATCAGAGTGATCACTAGCTGCCATCTAGATTGCAAAACTTGGGAAAAAAATGGAAATGGATCCCTAGATCTTGCATTCTGTATAAATTGGTGAAATCTAAATATAGTTCAAAGATCATGTTAATGTGTTGGGACCCTCAAGTCTCCGTAATGTTGGTTGATTGACCCATAGGAAAACCCCTACGTACATGAAATAATATGTTGGGACCCTCAAGTCTCCCTAATGTTGGTTGATTGACCCATGGGAAAACCTGTACATACATGAAATAATGTGTTGGGACCCTCAAGTCTCCGTAATGTTGGTTGATTGACCCATGGGAAAACCTCTACGTACATGAAATAATGTGTTGGGACCCTCAAGTCTCCGTAATGTTGGCTGATGAACCCCTATGCACATGTATTTCATAAAGAATTATGTTGTATGTGGACACACTCAAAGAAGGGAGCAAGTACATTTTTGTCTAAAACTGCTGAAATGTGGTTGCATTAAAATACATGAAGGTACACACTCAGTACATGAAGTTTAGATACAGAATTACATGCACAATAGTGAGAAGTCACCTTTTATGGCTAATTCCTTAAATAGACCATTAGATTACAAGTACATGTAATAAGCTCCAAGTACAGGTATATGATGCCAAATATGTTGCTGAGAGAAAAGGTCAAATATGTTGTTGAGAGAAAATTAAGATCAAAAGATATTAATACCATATATTTAGATTCATCATTTAGAAAATTTGAAAATACCATCTAAACATAATGCACAATCATCAAAGTTTTACAGAATTTAAAATACAGATGAGTGTTGGTCAAAATGTCATGGAATCATGTAAAGGAATAAATGTACTTGGAATGCATGCTATACAAATGTACTTAAAGACAATTAACCATTTGCCAAAATTTATAACGGAAGAAAAAATGATGAAAAATGTCTGAGGTACATTTAGGTGCTTTTTGCGCCCTTTTTCGTTGTTATTTCACAATGAAATTACATCTTTGTCTTTGACATCTTGATGAAAAACGGTACCAAAATATGTTGACTCCGACATAATGAGCTCAATAATGAGACTGGAAAATGGTCTACTGTGTATTTACAATTTTCGAAAACCAGTGATACTTCCCATTTGAGACAGTATCTGACGTAGACTGATTATGACATCATCAAATTCAATGGAAACAGTCCTAAAAGTCTGGGAAATGACAGTATAAAATTGACGTATTCATACCATTTTCATGACGTCACAATGGTTTTACGTCAGATATCATCTGTAAGGGGAAAAAACTCTGTATTCCGCAAAGACTCAATAGAAGAGAAATTCAATCTAAATAAGGTTTCATTCACTTTTGCTGAGTTTGAATAACATGCAAACTTACAGCACATCCTCATTGTGAATGTCTCATTTTTGGTGTCATGTGCTTTTGATATACACAGATACATACATATCTACATGTACATTTTTATATGTTGATGGTGGAATTAACTGTATGATAAGGTCTTGACAGGGAATTCGAAAAAGTATAAAAAGCCTGAAAAATACATGTAACAAGCATTCTAACGAAAAATAGCACCATCAATGTTTCATTAGTTATTCAACATTTTAACATAGCACCATACTTTATAAATTGTGTACATAATTAATTTCTACCAATATACATGCATATAAAATAGAATATTCATGTAAACCAAACGCCTATTGAGAACTGGTGTAAAACAAATTTTTACACACTTTGTCATGTGTCAATATTCTATGACATACATGTACATGTATATGTAGGTACTGGAAAAATCCCTAATATAGTGAAAATATTTAAGAATATGATAAGTTTCAAAAACAAAGAGTAGTAACTCCTGCACAAGTACTACCAAAACTTTACAAATCTCTTAAATACAAAAGTAATAATTCTTGTAAAAGTGCTATCAAAACCTTACAAATCTGGAAAGTATTTTAATTTACACGTACATGTACGAATTAAGTATCAATTTCTCATCGGTAATCAACATTTTAAGCAAGCCACCTGACTAGATACATGTTTATCAGAAAAACTGATGTGACTGAAGTGAATACCCATATAAGAGGTAAACTCACAGCTTTAACTTTAGTTTTTTAAAGATGAAAAATTGAGATTAGTCTCCCTTGTATAAAACCTTGAAAGGTCTTTTCATAATACATGGTAGAATGTACATGTACATTTGTATGTCTTCAAGCTAAATAATGAGAGTTTTGTTAATAGTTCAAGGATACTTACTCTGCCAAAACACTCTCCAAATAAACCTTGTCTTGTGTTTGTTTTCTCTATTGAAGAGACATCTATATTTCTGTACATAATAGTTGTAAAAGCATGGAATAGGCAGTTTCAAAATATTTGATTAAGGAAAATATCTTTCTTTGGTATCAATATTAAAAGTTACTAACAAAATCACAGACATTGATTGCATAAAATTGATTGTATAAAAATAAAATTCTTCACAAAAATCACGATTCAGTTCAAAAATCAACAGTAAAGACTAACAATTATTAAAAATCAACAATTTTGAAATAATCTTTGAATCTTTTCTTCCAAAATTGAAAATCTTATGTATCACAAAACTGTGGCTTCCCTCCCCTTTTCCAATCAAATTTCCACAAGGCATGAGAATCATGCTCTGTGACATACACAGTCTTGGTCCCTTTTTTGAAATGTAAGTTGCTGGGTCGATCAAAGGGACACTTGATCCTTGTATGGGGCTCTCCCCCGTCCCTGCCAAACACCTCGATATGACCTGATCCCCAGTGAGCTACCAATAGATTGTCCTCCTCATCCAGGTCCATACCATCTGGTCCGCCCTCCAGAGTTCCTGTAAATGAAGATAAGGTACTTTTACTTAAAGATTTTAAAAACACATTCTAATTAAAATTCGCGGAACAAATTTCATAAGCTGGGAATTTTCTTGACTTTTGTCAATAAATAATGCGTATTATGATAATTCCCATTAAGATTGCTTATATTTTCTTAATATCATTTCAATATATTAAATAGAAATTCAGGAACAAAACTTTGTAAATTTGAGCGACTGAAAGTAATGAAAATTCCTATAAAAATTTGACAGAGATTTTGAGAAGTGGTGCACAAACCTTCAACAGTACCTTTGATGAAGACAGTGATTAGACTGAAAGACATGCTAAGCTGACTTGCAAATTGAGCATCTGATAGTTAACATCTGATAAGAGACCCTTAGAGTTCTTTCATGGAAATTGCAATGATTGTTGTCAGTGTAAGCCAACCAGAAAACTCAAAGTTGCAAATTAAAAGAATTTTCAAGCTTCTACTCAGGATTTTCGTTATACAGAGTTACTTCCCTTTCGGGACGGTATATGACGCAAACCTATTGTGATGTCATCAAATTCTATGGAAATCAACGTTAAGTTCAGGGAACGTACGCTACAAAACCTAGATGTATGTTCCAAAAGAAATGTTATTACATCATAATGCTTTTATGTCAGATACTGTCCCACATAGAACATCAACGAAAAGACGGAATGTTCAAAGCAGCAAATTTTAGTGTTTTCTAGCTGGTAATTGTTATTGTATGAAGATCTATGATGATACATGGAATACTGATACTCTGTTATGATCTGGAAACCACTCTAAATCATCAATGTATTACATACATGTATATGACCTTAACCTTTGGACCACTAAATCCTTAACTCATAGGCAGATAGTGAATGGATTTTACATATGTAAATGTACAAATATGTAAGTGAGGCAATTGAATTGTTGTCAATGTTGTCAAGAAAGCAATGGTGGACATTCTTGCCAACCACCCACATGACATCACCATCCATCAGCCCAGTGTCCACCTCGCACCAAATGAAGAAGTTGGCTAGGCATATCTTTCATCACTGTCTACATCAAAAGTTTATATATAGAGAATAAGTGTCTTAATTCATGTTTTGTTATGGGTATGTAACACACAGCAAGTGCATTTATCGTACATGTAATGCATGCATTTCATGCGATAAATGCACCTGCTGTGTGTTGCAAACCCATAAAAATGCACCAGCAGGTGTAATGTCTTGCATTTGGCTATCCCATAATTCGTAGTATACATTTCAAAATGATGTGATTCAAACATACCAGGCAGTTTTCCCCACTTTGACTTTGGTCCCAATTCTCCTGGTCCTTTAATGTCGTAGGCCCATAGTGTCTTTGTTGGCGTCTCTGCCACAATCAGGGTTTTAGGACTGCCGTCTGAGGAGTGTAACACAGCTATACCATTTGGAAACCATAAGCCTGTATCCACCTTTATCACCTTCTCATCTTTTGTATAACAGTAGACAGATCCAAAGGGTCCCTGTGGAAAAAGTACTTATCAATATGTGAAATATTGACACAACCTGATACTTTTTTTTACTCATTTTGATAGAATGTACATGAATCATATACAAGTAATATCATAAATACATGTACATGTACATGTATGACAACAGCACTTAATTAAGAAATGACTGTCTTACTTTTTTTGTGTTCATTGGTGTATAATTCTGGTTGATCATGTGCAAATTTCATGAATCGCGAATTCTAATATGACTTGAAATTTTCTCCCTATATGTACCATAGAACTCACCTGGTGTAAAATCTCCAACAAACTTCCAGTGCGCTAAGCTCCGCCCATTCTCGTGCTATATTAGAATATAAATAACAACTAGCTAGCCGTAATTCATTGTCCAGTAATTCCACTCGTCACATGAACTAATCAAATTGATAATTTGATTGGTTCATGCAACTCGTGGAATTACTGGACAATAAACCACGGCTAGCTAGTTGTTATTTCTTAAGCAATTTTCGGAAAATTTGCTCATGTCCTACCAGAATTATACACCAATGAACACCAAAAATAAGACAGTCTTTCCTTATATTTACATTTATTCTATATATCGGTCATTTTTATTTGCATGCATATCACACATTCTGCCTGTAACATTGTCAAATAATTAAACATTAATTTGGCAAATTCTCCCTACATGCAAAACTTGATCATTATGTCACAATAGCAAGCCAAGATATTGAAATATTATTCTAGTTGCCTAGTCATGCTAGTGGGAATTTAACATAAGGAATCTACAGTAATGTAATTATAACAACTTATTAAAATTGAAATAGACTACATGTATGACAAAATTCAAGGCTTTTAAATGAAAATGTTTTTCAATTGTTGAAAGGAAAGAATCGTAGAGTCTGATAGAAGCTGAAGAATTTACCTCAAATGATCTTTTATAAGGATGAGGGGCTATCTCCCCTGCCGGGGCCGTTACCCACAGGTTACCAGTATAATCATAGGCGCAGTCATTACAACCCTGCATTATGTCCCCTTTACTGTCTTTCTGGCATATCTACAGTATACATGTAAAATTATAATTATGCTTGAACAGTAATGATGTATGATTTGATTGCATAGATACAATTTCTTATTATTCTTGAGATTTTATTGTCATAAGGAAATGTACAATACCTACAGGTAAGTTAAATACATGAGTATCTGACAAATACAGATGACATGTGCATATAAAGTTGGAAACCAAGGTCAAGGTCAGAAGGTCATCTGCCCAAGACTTTATGACCATGTTCAAATGACATGTGCATATAAAGTTAGAAACCAAGGTCAAGGTCAGAAGGTCATCTACATGTACCCAGCTCCACTAATACATGTAATTATCTGCCCAAGACTTTATAACCATGTTCAAATGACATGTGGATAAAGTTAGAAACCAAGGTCAAGGTCATCCAATCAGCTCAAATTACCTGCACAAATTTTCCGTCAGGATGGACTTTGATGATACCCAGCCTCATGTCAGCTATCCATATATTATTCTCTTTGTCGCTCTGACAACCAGCAGGAATCCCACCATTTCCATCAATGCTTGGTTCAACCAAAACTTCAGCCTGATGAAAAATATGTTTAACTCAATAATTGCAATGTTTCTAGACTGAGTATTGGTCAACATGTACAAGCATTGACTAGCTGAACCAATGGCTTAAAAAGATGGACATAAGGATTTTGAAACAAGTTGTCCGAGGGGCAACCTGAATATGAAATTAAGTTGCCCCCCAGAAAATTCAAATAATTCCCATTTTTGTTTATTTTTATATGGCAACATCGTTTAATTTTATTTAGATACATGTACAGCAATTTTATGTACAATGTTATCCAGGTCTCTTTCAAGTTGTATTCAAAGTACAGGGTATACAATATTGTTTCAGAAATCTGAATCGAACCAAAACCTTTGTTGATAATCGAACTGAATGGGAATACCACAATCGATAATACAATCAATTATTTCAAGTTAAATAAAGCCTGTGTTTGTGAAACACGAATGCCCCCGGTGGCATCTTTGTTAGTATGAACACTATTTTCTGTTAAGTACATGTATGGGAGGTCGCTGGGTTAAAAGTTCAAAGGTCAAGGTCACGAGGTCAAAAATTTTGGTATCAATGGAAAGGTCTTGTCACAAGGAATACGCATGCGAAATATGAAAGCCCTATCACTTACCATTCAAAAGTTATGCCCAATGTTAAAGTTTTTGAAAAGTAGGTCAAAGGTCAAGGTCACGAGGTCAAATTTTTTGGTATCAATGGAAAGGTCTTGTCACAAGGAATACACATGTGAAATATGAAAGCCCTATCACTTACCATTCGAAAGTTATGCCCAATGTTAAAGTTTTTGAAAAGTAGGTCAAAGGTCAAGGTCAAGGTCACGAGGTCAAAAATTTTGGTATCAATGGAAAGGTCTTGTCACAAGGAATACACATGTGAAATATGAAAGCCCTATCACTTTCCATTCAAAAGGTATGCCCAATGTTAAAGTTTTTGAAAAGTAGGTCAAAGGTCAAGGTCAAGGTCACGAGGTCAAAAATTTTGGTATCAATGGAAAGGTCTTGTCACAAAGAATACACATGTGAAATATGAAAGCCCTATCACTTCCCATTCAAAAGTTATGCCCAATGTTAAAGTTTTTTGAAAAGTAGGTCAAAGGTCAAGGTCACAAGGTCAAAAATTTTGGTATCAATGGAAAGGTCTTGTCACAAGGAATACACATGTGAAATATGAAAGCCCTATCACTTACCATTCAAAAGTTATGTTCAATGTTAAAGTTTTTTGAAAAGTAAGTCAAAGGTCAAGGTCAAGGTCACGAGGTCAAAAATTTTGGTATCAATGGAAAGGTCTTGTCACAAGGAATACACATGTGAAATATGAAAGCCCTATCACTTCCCATTCAAAAGTTATGCCCAATGTTAAAGTTTTTTGAAAAGTAGGTCAAAGGTCAAGGTCAAGGTCACGAGGTCAAAAATTTTGGTATCAATGGAAAGGTCTGGTCACAAGGAATACACATGTGAAATATGAAAGCCCTATCATTTACCATTCAAAAGTTATGCCCAATGTTAAAGTTTTTGAAAAGTAGGTCAAAGGTCAAGGTCAAGGTCACGAGGTCAAAAATTTTGGTATCAATGGAAAGGTCTTGTCACAAGGAATACACATGTGAAATATGAAAGCCCTATCACTTCCCATTCAAAAGTTATGTCCAATGTTAAAGTTTTTCGGACAAACAGACAAACAGACAAACAGACAAACAGATAAACAGACAAACAGATAAACAGACAAACAGACGGACAGGCCAAAAACTATATGCCCCCGAATCTTTGATTCCGGGGGCATAAAAATATGTTCAAAATTCCTATGATTTCTCTTAATAATATCTAGAAGCGTTACAGCTTGGTCCTGCATGTATAACTTTGAGGTCCACCTCCCCCCCCCCTCCCTTGTCTGAGTGTGGAACTAATAAGAAGTAATGTTCTACAGGTTGGGGTGGGGGCTGTCTCAACATCGGTGACCTACTCTAGATCCACACATGCTTATCCTGTATCAGTGTTCATTTTAATACTTCATATATAGTATAAATGGACAAGGTATTAATTAAATATATGCAAGTTTCCAGCCAGTTTTAAACAAATGCAATGATAACGTAGACAGAATTATAACAATATGTACTTCAGAACTAGTCTGCTGATACTTCTACCTATCCACTCTATTTTAAAATGTAAACTAAGACCAACTGATCTGTGTACATGTAGGTTTATGCAATACACCATGCACATCTTGTTTTTACCACGGCTTGGGGGGGGGGGGGGGGGTCGTTAGGGTCGCTACATTTTTTTCTGGTTGTAGTAGTATGTGCTCGGGCATCATACATCATACGCAGACCAGACACAGCTATCTTCATCATGTTCATACACTTAACAGCGTGTCTGTGTGCTACCAAATCCGAGCGGAGGCCGTATGGACCACACTGATAACACACTGACCACGTACGTATGGATCCCCAAAATTTTGACCACATTTTTGCAAGTAGACATCACATACATGTACTTATACGAGGGCTGTTCGATAAATTCGTAGACAAGATTAACATGATTAATAAAACTTATCTCGTTATCGTCAAACATTTTGCTCATATACTAATTTATTCCTTAAGATTGGATATTCTTATTGTGCAGCTTTTAAAGCAATTGATCAATTATGAAAGAAATGCGGTGCTTTCCTTTAGGAGTGACTTCGTAAAGCGGCGCAGGAAATGTCGTCCAAAGCAATGCCACGCAAATTACGGAGTACTTATCATTTTTCACCTTTTGTTCTGTCTCTAAATTGGAAATCATATTGGCGCATAAGTCGCTTATTGTATGACAATCGGCTAGAAAATTAATAATACAGAATAAACTAGGCAATCATGTGCTCATATTATTCCCTGGTCCTATTCTATCTGTTCACAGAAGACGCATTAAGAATTTCATTTTAGAACGCATGGATCATTCGATTTTGCTTTCTCAGGTAGTCCAAACCATCCTCTTTGAATGATTTTTATCAAATTATCATCTTCTTTTCAAATTGAAGGCATATTGACATGCGCTCGAAACATTTTCTTGGGTTCCATAGCCATTTTTCTCATATATAATGTCTTTTGTGGAGTTTGTATCAGCTTGAATATCAGATCACAGATCAATGATTCCACGTTCTTAAAAAAATGCAGGAATACGTCATTATTTCCACGCATACGTATTGATGGCCCTTCTTGTAACAGTGATATCTAAATACCAATGCATCGTAAAAAGATCAAATTTCAGTATGATAAATTTCAATTACTGTCGAATAATAAGTATATTCATTGACTTTCTCGGTGTCCACATTTAGAAATAATAAAGGAATTGCGCACGTGTACACAACTTTCGATATCTCAGTTTTCGTATTGCGCCACTAAACGTCACAACACATCATTATTTCGATTAATTATTTAAATGACATATTTTTTAAGTAGCCGTGATATTGTATGAATTGATTATAATAAACCATCATGAATGTATTGTTAGAAAATTGTACTGTTACTGTCACGCATTTCTGAAATATTGCGATTGTCTACGAACTTTTCGAACAACCCTCGTATAAGTCAGAGCCATGATACTGTACGTCCCATCGACCGATAAAGATATAGAAACGGACACACATTTCAATAAAGTAACATTTCCTTATATAAATGATTCCTCTTTATAAAGACGTTGGTCCATGAGCAATGAAATTATCAAACAGTTTACTGAATATAGTCATTATAATAGATTTGCGTATATTTACGTAGTGTCCGTTGTCCGTGGAAAGTAGAAATTTTGCTCCCTTAATTATTTTTTTAGCAGCGTATACATGTGATTTTAAATCAAAAACAAAAAATGCCACTGATAAAAACGGAAAGACAGACCAGAAACATAGGTAATCACAGATTACGAAGCTCACCTCGTGGCAGCAAAATTCAATTCAAACATATTTCTAAATACATGTATATTGGCTTTTAAAGGCAAAATCATTCAAGCGGAAAAAGTAGGTCAATTTCATTTTATGAAAGTTTGATCAAAGATACATCTAATATGTAAGTTTGGTACATGAAGCACTTATACTTTGCTCAATATTGGCTTTTAAAGGCAAAATTACTCAAGCAGAAAAAGTAGGTCAAGGTCATTTTATGAAAGAATGATCAAAGATACATCTAATATGTAAGTTTGGTACATGTAGCACTTATACTTTGCTCAATATTGGCTTTTAAAGGCAAAATCACTCAAGCGGAAAAAGTAGGTCAAGGTCATTTTATGAAAGATTAATCAAAGATACATCCAATATGCCAGTTTGGTACATGTATCACTTATACTTTGCTCAATATTGGCTTTTAAAGGCAAAATCACTCAAGCGGAAAAAGTAGGTCGAGGTCATTTTATGAAAGTTTGATCAAAGATACATCTAATATGCAAGTTTGGAACATCTCGCACTTATACTTTGCTCAATATTGGCTTTTAAAGGCAAAATCACTCAAGCGGAAAAAGTAGGTCAAGGTCATTTTATGAAAGTTTGATCAAAGATACATCCAATATGCAAGTTTGGTACATGTAGCACTTATACTTTGCTCAATATTGGCTTTTAAAAGCGAAATCACTCAAGTGGAAAAAGTAGGTCAGATGCTGCATCCGATGCATGGGTCCATCTCGGCATCCAAAGATGAATCACTTGTGCAAGTTTGGTTACTGTAGCATTAGTACTTTGTCAGATACTGAGCTACCCCAAACTTCTTATCCAAATCACTCAAGCTGAAAATGTAGTCAGATGCTGCATCCGATGCATGGGTTCACCTCAGCATCCAAAGATGAATCACTTGTGCAAGTTTGGTTACTGTAGCATCAGTACTTTGTCAGATACTGAGCTACCCCAAACTTCTTAACCAAGTCACTCAAGCGGAAAATGTAGGTCAGATGCTGCATCCGATGCATGGGTTCACCTCAGCATCCAAAGATGAATCACTTGTGCAAGTTTGGTTACTGTAGCATCAGTACTTTGTCAGATACTGAGCTACCCCAAACTTCTTAACCAAGTCACTCAAGTGGAAAATGTAGGTCAGATGCTGCATACAATGCATGGGTTCACCTCAGCATCCAAAGATGAATCACTTGTGCCAGTTTGATTACTGTAGCATTAGTACTTTGTCAGATACTGAGCTACCCCAAACTTCTTAACCAAGTCACTCAAGTGGAAAATGTAGGTCAGATGCTGCATCCGAAGATGAATCACTTGTGCAAGTTTGGTTACTGTAGCATTAGTACTTTGTCAGATACTGAGCTACCCCAAACTTCTTAACAGGACGCGGACGCGGACACGGACGCGGACACGGACGCGGACGAGGACGCGGACGCATGGGGTTATAGCATAAGCTCACTCAACTTCGTCAAGGTGAGCTAAAAACAACTTGCCCCATGGGCTAGCTAAATTTAGAAATGACTTGCCTGACCGATTTTTGATACGGCATGAGCAATCGCACAACCGCTTATGTTCAACTCTGGCTTACTAACAGGGTTCGAAGTTAACTTTTATTGCCACAAGTTTAAATTAGCTTGCAGAAGAAATTTCCACAAGCTAAAATCCAAAATCTACAAGCTAAATTCTAAGTTAAGAAAAAAATTATTTTTTGATATTTTATGTTAAAATATGTCTTTCGTATGAAATGAAAATTCATTTGAGATTCTTTTTATCACATGATATTGTCTAAAAATGTGTATTTCTATCATGAAATCAACATTTCTGAGAACTATAGAGGCGAACCACACAGTGATCTAGAAGTCCTCTGATACGCCATGAGAAGTTAAGTGTCCCCATCGTTTAGATATTCTGTGCGTAAGATAAAAGTATTTCAATTTTGAATAGTATTTTAATGCAAGAATTAATTCAACAACAACAATTTTAATCATTGATATTGGCTCCGGGTCTGAATTTAACAGTTGACTGATATTTGAAAGGTCACATTTGTCAAGGTTTATGTGATTAGGTTCCAAACTTGACCAATCGCATTTACATGTAAGCAAAGCGATATGTAACGTGTTATCATATCATATATATGTATCTATGAAATGGCTGTATGAAACTGCATAGCAGGTGTATCATGTGATTAATACATGTACATTTAGATTTATGATAAACAACATGGATTTTCCACGCATCCTGACTGAGTGGTGGTAGTCTCTGTGATCATGGTGATTGTACAGCGACATTCCACCACTGATTCAGTACGAAACACTAGATAGATATGGGCTGCTCAGAAGATGTAAAAAGCCAGTTCCTGGCTAGAATGCACTTTACCGGTACGCATCCGCCATCTTGGATTCTCACTGGAGCTCAACTTCAACTTAGAAACGTGTACACTGCAACTAGGCCGCCATTTTTATTCACTTGTGCTCCGATCCAGAGAGCCTAGCAGCGTTTGAGCGTGAGCCTAGCGGCGTTTTAGCATAATAAAGCAGGGGTGTGGGGGCAGCAGCCCCCATAAAAGCATTTAAATTGATCGCGAACTCACTGTAATCCAGAAATCGTCTGCTTTCTTACTTTTCCGGTGTCATCCGTGTTATGCTGTGCCTATTTCCTCCATTTGAAATTGTTTTGCTGTACGAATTTGACTCTCATTCCTAGTTCCGATTAAAGAATATGATCCACATTTGTTATATTTTTTATTCCCATTCATGTAACTGGGACACTTGTATCAAATCCGGTCTTAAACTCGACATACATGCTGCACAGCTGACTTTGTTTACAACTGCATTCGACGTCACGCCAATCAAAACCGTCTAATTCATCATGTGACACTCCAAGTTAGCAACGTCAGCCATTTCTTTCAGGGTCGATTGCAGAAAGTCTACGAGTTTGTCGGCAAATTGGTATCATATTCAGTTAATAACAATAGTTATTAACCTACTTTTTCACAAGGAATTCAAAAATGACCTTATTATTGCTCTCCGTTGCCGTTTTTCAAAAGTCGGCACGCTTGCGCGTGCCTCCTTATACAGGGCAATCACATGCAGTTTCCTACGTACCGGTAAAGTGCATTTGTACCCAGTTCCTATATTTCTTAATCACAATTCCCAAATTACACTTGCATTTCGTGAGCATTTCCCGTTAATTTCGAGCCCTGTTCTATGAGCTAAAAGTTAAAACAGTAAAACAGGTGCTTGTGCACTTGGGTTTGACATGTACCTTGCCATCAGAGATATCTACTTTCAAAACTTGGCCAGCATATAAATCATTTTTGGTAACCTCGGGTGCAACCATGTAAAATATTCCATTTTTATCAAATACAGGGCCTTCTGCACCTAAATGATTACAGCAAATTTTGTGAAAATCTGGGGAATACTCCATGCTGCCAGAAATAGGTCGTAAACAATCAACTTTCATTTTGGAAAAAAAATTAATTAGGTTATAAATTGTTACCATCATTACACTGAAGGAAGTCAAAAACATTAGTGATTGCTTGTAATATCTTTTCGTTTATATATAGAGATTGTTTTATCTGCAGTCAAAATATTTTACGACTCCCGAATGAAAAAAGGGAAGTAAAGAAAAAATATGGCGACCCCGGTCGGTCGCCTGGGCGTACGATCGTTTAGAAGTGGCCGATTTAGAGGTATGGTTAAAGTAAATTTGTAGAAGCATTTCATTTATTGCAAGAATATACTTTAACAGACATTTTAGAAGCATTCTCTTTACTTTCAGGCCGATGTGAAAGTGGAGATGAGGGACCGAAAGTTGACTTTACAAGAGGTGTGTATCGACCTGCGGCCTGTTTCAGTGTTTGCTTTTAAACATCTCTTCTACAATGTTCTAGTTTAAATCTCAGAATGAAGCAACTTTAATGTTTTGATTCTGATATACTAAAACAAATAGGTACTGCAGAGTTAATTGAAACTGTATACATGCGTCTCTTAGCGATACATGTTACCACTTTCTCATGTTGGAATGTGTTTTATAAAATGTGTATTTGATGATTGGGCTAGCAGGTCATTTCTGTACCTGACTCATTAAAACCCCTTTCACATTAAAGTGGTGTTCCCTAGTCGTCCATCCCGGGACCAAGTATGGTAACGCAAGTTGTTAGACACTAGCCACCTAAAAAAAATAAGAACTGAAGATAATCCAATTTCATTAACCCCATACATATCTCAAAAAGAGGGAGATTTCCATCCTTGGCACTTGAAAAAAAAAACTATTTTAATGATTGATAAAGTAAAGAATCCCTTGATAACTGGTAGATTACAGGCTTCAAATTCAATGTCCAAGTTGATTTTTTTAATTCAAAACAAAAATTCCACATTTTTATGAAGCATCGCACTCTGACCCTACCCCACAACCATCCAATATAAAAGTGGGATAAAGGGTGCGTTAACATAAATTTGTATTTTCGTCAGTTCTTGCCAAGACATAAAGCAAAATTTTGTCTTTGAATTATTTTTCCTATGTAAAATATTAAATCTGAAAGTATTGCAAAATATCGTGATTCTAATTTGGCTGCTTTTTCAGCTGTGATACCCAGCACTAAAATCAAGTACCCTACTGATTTGGAGGTAAAACATCCTATGTCAGTCATAGGGTTTGGAGCTTTCACTTTCCATAAGAAAATTCTTCACATTTGACATGTTTGAAGAATGACTTCTGAAATAGAAGGGGAATTGAACTTTTAAATTAATCTGAGATGACATCTTTTCCAATTTGATTTTTAGCTCGCTGGGACGAAAAAGTCCAGAGAGCTAATGCCATACCCTCGGCTTCGTCGTTGTCGTCGTCCGTAGACAAAACTTTAACCTGGGCTCTTGAACTATGAGGGGTAGGGCTTTGATATCTCACATGAAGATACCTTGTGACGAGACCTTTCATTTGAGACCATGACCTTTGACCTAGTGACCTTGACCTTGGACTTTGACCTACTTTTCAAAAACTTTAACCTGGTTTCTGACAAAAACCTGTATAGGCGAGCTATGTAATCTTTGATTACCTTATGTTCTTTTTTTAGATCCAAAGGATATATTAAAGGACATCCTCACCAATGCTGTGTCCCAAACACATTCCACAAAGTCAAAGAAACTGACCTATTTGAATGCTTTTGTCAAGTTTATCGTCAAATTGGGACACGCAAGTACTGAAGGAATCACAAGACAAGAAATTTTATGCTGGTAAGTTATTTCTGATTTTCTCTATTTCAACTGTTTTTCTACTTGTGTAATTATGTAACTTAATAGGACCCCTCCCCCTTCCAGTTTTACAAGTGTGTAAGCAGGGATTTTTAGCTCCTTTTAGGGGCTGTTATTTGGCCCCATTCCAATGAAAAATAGTATCTTTTTCCCCAACTGTTGCTCTAAAATTTCCCACTCACATGTAGATGAAATTATCATCAAAATTAGTTAAATTTACTGGTTCAAAAGTAGCAAATTTACTGTTTGTTTGCCATATTGTTGTAAGCAAAAGAAATAAAAGAAAATCATTAGATTTTTATTGCTTAAACTTACATTTACTATATCTTAAACATGTTACAGTAGCATTTTCTAAAATATTCCAAAACAAAGTTAATTTTCCCAATTGCACGGGCCCGGACATCATTCCCCAATTACTGAAAAAACCTGGTTAGCATTTCCTTTACCAGAGCAATTGTTGTATAATACAAATGCATGTAGAAATGTAATTGAGACATTATGCTCATAACAACATTTCCACTGAAGAGCCGGAAGGGCAAAAATGTTAAGGAAATAAAAGTGTTACATTGATTTTGAACTTTTCTTTTGTACCGGTATGTACATTTTATGTATACTTCAACTTGTGATTAACATATGTTTTTTTGGGGGGGATGCATCTAGCATGTCTAGAGATGGGATTTACAACATGTACGACTTTCTACTTTGTATATTTACAAGGTGTAGGGAAAATTTTTTTCATATCTGTAGAATGTATGATCTGACCTACCTATGTACAAGACTTACATGTATATTTTCAGAATATGTCTGTAGAATAGACATCTCAGAAATGCTTTTAAATCATTTGATATTTTATCTTTCAGTCTACGTGTGTGTCTATTCCACGAGGCCAAAGAAGTACGAGCAGCTACATTGCGGGCTTTACGATACTTTGTACATGACGAGGAAACATTGGATCTCTTATACAATTTACATATAGATTATTTGATTGTTAGGTTTGTAGCTAATTTTTTTATGTGTCTGTATATTTTAGTTACATGTATGTCCCCAAGATCTTATACATGTATATACTGTAAAATCATTTATTTTCGTGGGTTTAAAATTTCGTGGTTTAGAGGCTGAAACTGTTTACATTGACATTTGATTTCGTCGATTTCTGTCTTTCAAAAAATAATTTTTAATTAAATAAAAGAATAAAATGAAAGAAATAAAACGCCGTAAATTACTTTAAACGAGTGAAAGCTGTACGTTTTGCAAGTAAACGTCATAATAAGACTCATATAGTGTTTTTATTCTTATCATTTTACTCAGACAATGTTATCTTTCCTATTTTTGATAATAATCACCAACCGATTTAACAAAATTTTGATTGAATAACCTTTATTAAAATGTGTTTTTGCGGAGTTTGCGTTCTCGTAATAGAATACGTAGCGACGATAAACATACTTCCGGAAAATTGAAATGATCTATGAAAATGAATTTGTATTGTGAATGAATGGATAAAACTCGCTACCCCGAGCTCATACCTGCCACAACATAGCTTGTCCTTGCATTGTCAGATTCAATCCATCTTGCCGGTTTTAACAAACAATCATGTGTTTGGCTATTTAATTGTTTGTTTGGCTACGACCGTAATTAGAAAGTTTGGCTTCATTGCTAATGACCTTTGCAATATAATAGTAGTTGTTTGATTTTCGAGTGTTGCGATTCTAGTACCATGTTCTTATATAGGTATGTGGATTTTTTAAGAGACCAATGCCTCTGACTGTTACTACGCATTTGAGATTTTTAAAGGCATATAAATGCTTATATTAAAGATGAACATTTTTAAAATGGAGCACACACACAGAAAGTAACAAACATGTGTCAGTAACGTAGGAAACGGTCACTAAAATCTCAATTACATATTTATATCCATCAAAGTCAAAGAAAATTTTCGTCATGGATTTAATTTCGTTGTTTTTTACTACCCACGAAAATAAAGAAATTAAATCCCCAACGAAAATTTATGATTTTACAGTAATAGTCCATTTTCCAGAAAATATTTATGACCGTTTAAAACCTTGATTTCATATGCAAAGACACCAGACGTCTCAACATTTGGCAAAGTTTTGAAATGTGACATCATATTTAATTGCTCTGACTTAATGCGTTGTCATGTTTTCTATTATGACGTCACAATGAAAATATCACCAAATATTGTGAATTTTCCAGAAAATATCTATGACCATTTTAAACCTTGATTTTATATGCAAAGACTTCAGACGTCACAATATTTGGCAAAGTTTTGAATTGTGATGTCATATTTAATCGCTCTGACTTAATGCATTGTCATGTTTTCTATTATGATGTCACAATGAAAATATCACCAAATATTGTGATATCTGGTGTTTGTCCACTCAATGAATCTATTTATTTCATTTTTAGCTCTACTGGTCATCGACCAGTCGAGCTTAATGCGATACCCCGTTGTCCGGCGTCTGTCCGTCTGTCTGTCCGTCCGTCCATCCGTAAACAATTCTTGTGCTCGCAACTCCTCTGAAACTATAAGAGGTAGAAATGTAGCTCTTTTTGCAATACACTTGGTCTGTGGTCTAGTTGTGCACCTGACATTTTGTTTAAGCCCCTGACCCCCAGGGTCTTAGAAAAAGGGTGTGGTCATTTTCTCCTATATAACTCTATGTAATCTTGTGCTCACAACTCCTCTGAAACTATAAATGATGGAGACTTAATTCTTTTTGCAATATGATGGGTCTGTGGTCTAGTAGTGCTTCTGATATTTTGTTTCAGCCCCTGACCCAGAGGGTCTGAGAAAATGGGTGTGGTCATTTTCTCCTATATAACTCTATGTAATCTTGTGCTTGCAACTCCTCTAACACTATAAATGATGGAGACTTAATTCTTTTTGCAATATGATGGGTCTGTGGTCTAGTTGTGCACCTGATATTTTGTTTGAGCCACTGACCCCCAGGGTCTTAGAAAATGGGTGTGGTCATTTTCTCCTATATAAGTCTATGTAATCTTGTGCTCACAACTCCTCTGACACTATAAATGATGGAGACTTAATTCTTTTTGCAATATGATGGGTCTGTGGTCTAGTAGTGCTTCTGATATTTTGTTTCAGCCCCTGACCCAGAGGGTCTGAGAAAATGGGTGTGGTCATTTTCTCCTATATAACTCTATGTAATCTTGTGCTTGCAACTCCTCTAACACTATAAATGATGGAGACTTAATTCTTTTTGCAATATGATGGGTCTGTGGTCTAGTTGTGCACCTGATATTTTGTTTGAGCCACTGACCCCCAGGGTCTTAGAAAATGGGTGTGGTCAATTTCTCCTATATAACTCTATGTAATCTTGGGCTCGCAACTCCTCTGACACTATAAATGATGGAGATTTAATTCTTTTTGCAATATGATGGGTCTGTGGTCTAGTTGTGCACCTGATATTTTGTTTGAGCCCCTAACCCCCAGGGTCTTAGAAAATGGGCGTGGTCATTTTCTCCTATATAAGTCTATGTAATCTTGTGCTCGCAACTCCTCTGACACTATAAATGATGGAGACTTAATCATTTATGCAATATGATGGGTCTGTGTTCTAGTTGTGCACCTGATATTTTGTTTGAGCCCCTAACCGCCAGGGTCTTAGAAAATGGGTGTGGTCATTTTCTTGTATATACATGTAGTTGTGCTCTCAACTCTTTAGCTATTTATGATGGAAACTTAGTTGTTTATGCAATATAATGGAGTTGTAGTATTATAATGTCATTGATAGTTCATTTGAGCTAGAAGCCCCTGACCCCTAGGATCTTGGAAAATGGGTATGGCATTATTTTTTGAAATCCTTTATCTCGGATATTAAAAATTATATGAGTGATATTCTAGTGCTACTTATAATTTGTTAGAGCGCCTGCTCGCTATCGTCTTTGGTTTAAAATAAAATGGAAATTGTTATTTATGTATATGTATCTTATTCACTTGTCTATGAGTAAATAAAACAAAACAACCAGGAGAGCTACAGTCTCGTCAGAGACTTCTGGTTTTAATATTGCAAAAGTAATTAGAAAACTACATTTCCAGAGCTTTGTATTCAGAATGAATATGTAATTTTCTTAATATTTCAATAATTGCAGTTTGATGTATGATTGTCAGTCATCAAGATTATGGAATTCATGAAAATGCCATAATAAATTCAAAACTGGGAATAAATGAAAACTTGCTCATTACATGTTCGTAATTTACATGTATTTATCTAGGTCAATAGATTTGTGCTTAGACAATGAAGTAGAGCGTATCCATGCCATAAAGCTAGTCAGAAAGATAGCACAAGTGGCTCCGAGTAGACTTAGTCCGCTACTTTTGTATCCTTTGGTTGCTATTGGTAATGATGGTGCAAACGAAAGGGACAGGATGGTCAGGATATCCTTAGCTACAATTTGTGAAATAGGTAAGTTCGTTATTTGAGTTTAATGCATGTAGTAAAATTATGAAATTAGTCCCAGCCCTCAGATTCTCTAATATGAATGAAATTCTGTCATATACATGTACATTGTACATGTGCATTTATACTTTGAAAAAAAAATCATACCTGGTATAAATTGTTTTATAATTATAAAAATTGAAAAACTCTTTTCTTTTCTCAAGATCGTATTAAATTTTGTTCTTTTCATGTTTATCCGGTATTTACAAAAGAGATAATGTGTGTGAAAATATTCACTTTTTTTTTTTTATTTTTATTTTTTTTAATTTTTAGCTCTACTGGTCTCAGACCAGTCGAGCTTATGCGATCACCCTTCGTCCGGCGTCCGTCCGTCTGTCCGTCTGTCCGTCTGTCCGTCTGTCCGTCTGTCTGTCTGTCCGTCTGTCCGTAAACAATTCTTGTCCGGACAACTCCTCTGAAACTGTTAGAGATAGAAACTTAATTCTTTTTGTATTTTACTTGGTCCATGGTCTAGTTGTGCACCTGACATTCAGTTTCAGTCCCTGACTCCCAGGGTCTTAGAAAATGGGCGTGGTCATTAAATTCTATGTAATTTTGTCCGGATAGCTCTTCTATTACTATAAATGATAGAGACATAATTCTTTTTGCAATATGATGGGTCTGTAGTCTAGTTGTGCACCTGATATTTTGTTTGAGCCAATGACCCCCAGGGTCTTAGAAAAGGGTGTGGCCATTTTCTTTTATATTATTCCATATAATCTTATGCTTACAGCGCTGACACTATAAATAATGGAGACTAAATTCTTTATGCAATATGATGGGTCTGTAATCTCGCTGTCCACCTCATATTTTGTTTGAGTCTCTGACCCCAAGGGTCTTAGAAAATGGGTGTGGTTGTTTCTCTCTACATGTGATCTCTTGATAGCTAATTTCCCAGAATTTATGGATAATAGTTAATTGATTTATTCCAAAATATTATCGGTTTGCAGTTTAGATGTCATTACAGTATTTTACTTCAGTCCCTGTTCCCTAGGATTCTGGAAAATGGGTACATGGCTATTTTCTCTTACCCTATCTACATGCATTTAGAGTACATAAATGACAGAAACTATAAATAAACAAAGATATTGCAATTTTACAATATTATCATAGATGAGTCTGTAATTTAGTTTTTCTCATATTTTATTTGGAACCTGACCCAGGATTTTATTTTCAATTCTATAGAAACGCTAGGGGATAGTTTCGGAATTTCCTCTGATCAATCAATCAACATGAAAATCTTTTCTATAGTGTTTATACAGTGCAAGAAAGATATCAAATAGTCAAAATGCATGTATTTCTCACTTATTTTTTATTTGTTTAACATGTTTAAGGTGTAAGATTTTTGGGGAGAGTAGTGAGAATTTTTGTTGCAAGAGTAGAATGTCCGAAGTGATCACAGACTTGAGCTGTGCTTTCTGTTAAATGGGAACACCAGAATCACAAAGATTGATCATTTTATCAAATAAAATAGCAATAATGCATCCTTCACATTGCCAAATGAAAGGAATATTGTGCTTGTGTAAGTTTTTTTTGAGGGGGGGGAGAGGGGGGAGGTAACTAGAATGTCCTAAGTGATCACAGACTTGAGCTGTGCTTTCTGTTAAATGGGAACACCAGAATCACAAAGATTGATCATTTTATCAAATAAAATAGCAATAATGCATCCTTCACATTGCCAAATGAAAGGAATATTGTGCTTGTGTAAGCTTTTTTTTTGTGGGGGGGGGGGGGGAGAGGGGGGAGGTAACTAGAATGTCCTAATGATCACAGACTTGAGCTGTGCTTTCTGTTAAATGGGAACACCAGAATCACAAAGATTGATCATTTTATCTAATAAAATAGCAATAATGCATCCTTCACATTGCCAAATGAAAGGAATATTGTGCTTGTGTAAGCTTTTTTTGGGGGGGGGGGATGAGAGGGGGGAGGTAACTCTTACATCTTTCTTTCTTATAAATTCCTCCTCTGCTTGGAGTACCACCCCCAATGGGATGTAAAACTGTGTGGTTTGATAAAATTTTTCATAATGTTTACATTAAAGCAAGTGACACATGTTTTAATAGAAGATAATATAACAAGAGATGCCTTATTGGCATATCTACTATGTGTTAATCAAATTTAAAAAAAAAATAAAATAAAATACTAAAAAAAATCATTTGTAAAAGCCGACTCATACAAAAATATTTCAAGCCAGGAAAACTTCTACCAAAATTTTCCTTTATTGCCATTTGACAATATTATCATAGATGAGTCTGAAATTTTGTTTTTCTCATATTTTATTTGCGACCTGACCCAGGATTTATCTTCAATTCTATAGAAACGCTAGGGGATAGTTTCGGAATTTCCTCTGATCAATCAATCAACTTGAAAATCTTTTCTATTATGTTTATACAGTGCAAGAAAGATAACAAACAATCAAAATGCATGTATTTCTTACTTATTTTTTAATTGTTTAAGGTGTAAGATTTTTAGAGAGAGTAGTGAGACTTTTTGTTGCAAGAGTAGAATGTCCTAAGTGATCACGGACTTGAGCTGTGCTTTCTGATAAATGGAAACACCAGAATCACAGAGATTGATCATTTTATCTAATAAAATAGCAATAATGCATCCTTCACATTGCCAAATGAAAGGTGCTTGTGTAAGTTATAGAAGTTGAATTTGTAATAGGAGAGGGAGAGATGTGACTGTACCGGGAATCGAACCCGAGATCTTCTGCTATCAAGGCAGACGCTCTTACCAACTGAGCTATCTGGGCACGATGCCCGTTCCTGCCACACTCCTCTCTACCAATTTTTCAGGTTTCCATGCACTGGAAACCTCACACAAAACTCCACTTCACCTTGAGTCATTTAGTTTGGTGCCAATTCTGTAACAGGAGAGGAAAAGATGTGACCGAACCGTGAATTGAACCCGAGACCTTCTGCTATCTGGGCAGACGCTCTTACCAACTGAGCTATCTGGATACGATACCTGTTCCTGCCATAAATTAATGGTAATAAACTAATGTTTCAGGCCTTTTTGTCAATTGGACCTCGAGTCATTTTGTCCTTTTAAAATTTGACCAATCAAAAATATCATTTCAACCTCATGCAGATTTTGAAATATTTTTCTGAACTGGGATATATGGTAGAAATGATTAAATATTTCATACTGGTATGTAAAAATATTTTGTATTATATTTTAATAATTAGCTTCTGTCTACATTAATACCACATTCGCCCTAAAAGTTCATGTTCTTCGTTCAATATTCTATTTACATTGTTTTACATTTACTAAATAAATAGCCTAAAACCTTTTTAGGTTTTAGAAAAAAATGGCCGATACTTTTAAAATTTCCATCGGTAGGCCACATGTCCTATTATATTTAATTTCAATCTGAAACTGCTTGATTACTTGATCTAAGTATTTACACTGATCAGTATAAGAAAGAAGGAAATATCTCTATAGAGTATCCTATGCAATACTATTTCAGCTCAAATGAGAGGTTATTTATGCCTTTAGTCTTAATTTTATCAAAGGGCATATAGTGGTAGGTCTGTCTGTTCATCTGTTTGTCTATCCATCCGACTGTCAGTATATCATTCCATTCAACTAAATTCTGATGAAAGGGTATAAGATAATAGAGCTGTCATATATTGCATGTCTATGAACCTTGAGAAGGCTCATCTTTTGGAGCCAAATTTTTAACCTTTGACCCCATCACCGACCTTTGACCCACATTTTTTGAAAAATAAAAACATCTGTTATTTTACTTTTGATACATATGGTATGTTATACATGTTGTATATACACATTTTTAGTCATTCTCTCACAGTCTAGAGAAATCTAAGGCATGGTCCATTTGATATTCTTGGGGGGGGGGGGGGACTCCGTTTTTTTTTCAAAAAAAAAAAATTTTGCTCTGAATTTTGATGAAAAAAATTAATTAGGAATTGATGGATATGCATTAGCATGTGGTTGTTGGTTCTAATAAAAAAAAACTTGATACACATTTATCCCGCCTCTGGCAAATTTCTTGCAATCTGATTGGTCGAGAAGAACCAAATATTATTTTGTATTATTTTACTAACAGAATATTATTTTGATATCCTGCTTCTACTAAGATGCTTTATGCTTTTGACGTCACCAAAATGCTTTAGAATATGTTGACGTAACATACACAAACCAAAACCGATTCAGCGGGATAAATTCGTTATAGAGTGTTTTACAGGGGGGATACAGAAATATATTGGGTCGATGAAAAAAGTGGTATTAGGCAAGGTGAAGTCCAGCATTCATTCTCTTGAGTGTATATGTACAAATCAACCAGGAGAGCTTCAGTCTCATCAGAGACTTCTGGTTTATTTATTTATTTTTTTTTTTTTTATCTCAAGACATAATTTTCATGAAATTATGTCGTTTGGAAGCCAAGTACTAAAAACTTTTTCATGGTGAATTGTCTTCCAAGCTTAAAGTACAGTCTAAATTAAATTTTGTGTTGTGCTAAAAACCTCCATCATGCTTTCGGCTTTAAGATGCATCTGAACTTACTGAAAAAAGCCATTTAATTTCAGCTTTCTTAAATCCTGAGATGCTGGCGAGCTGTGGGGGCATTGGTGCTATATTACACGCAGCTATAGCTTGTCATCAGTATCCCAGAATCAACGAGTCGCTAGTGTCAACCATCCTTCATCTGCTCAATCACCCTAAAACGAGGCATTTAATACAGTTCAATACAGATTTAGAGGTAATGATATCACATCTGGTTATGGGTAATAAAATGCTTATCTTTATGTTGTTGCAATGTTTATACATGTTCCTTGGAAAACCAAGCTTTGAACGTCTATCAAATGCTAAAAAATGTGCTGTGACGTCACAAATTTTCTCAAAATTTCTGCACCATTGTAAGCGTCAATTGCGGGGTAACTTCAAAATCATTTTGCATCTCATAGGTACATGTACATGTATTTCATACCAAGTTTGAAATCCTTCGCTCTTTGATGTCCACACTTGTTTACAAATAAAATCAGGAGTTACTTTTACTCAGAACTTGCACTGTACCAGGGCTCACGCTGTTGTCTGCCATTCTCGCCAGTGGAGAAAAAAGTTTAAAAGTGACGAAAGAAAATTGAAAACAAGAATGAAACTGACAGTTGTGATGCATAGACTGTATATAACAAATGTTGTAATTTGTGTATATGCGTATTCAACACATAGCAAGTGCATTTATCGCATGAAAGGTGCTAACACACATTACATATACAATAAATGCACTTGCTGTGTGTTGCATGCCTGTAACAAGACACAAATTAAGACACTTATTCTATAAATACAATTACTGTACATGTACATGTACATTTAATCTACACTTACATGCCAAATACTTAATGTGTTGCATTAATCTGTGAGCAAAAGTTACAATCTCTTGTGTAGTTCCGAAACTTTAACTTGACTTTTACATTGGTATATTATATAATGAATGTAAAAAATAATAAAGAATCTAATATGTATCTTTTGTAGCAATTGTTAGCACCATTTACCGACTGTCATTTCAAGTTCAATGTAGAATCTACTGACCACTCTTCAAGGTTTGTTACTTGAATTTAAACACTATACAATGTAACTGGTTCAATAAGAAAAATAATAGATTTGTAAAGGAAAATGATAATTCTTTGATATTTATACTTAAGGTATGTGTATGCAGTAATTGTTTCTTTGTTCATCTTACTCATCTTACATGGGTCAAAATGTAGAAATAATTTACAATTATTTTATATGACATAATGTAAACTCATAATGATTATAAATTTTCATGGGTGAATTTGCTATTTAATGATTTGATTTCTTTTTTTTTTCAGGGAAGACAGAGAAAATAGATTTGAAGCAAGTAAAATGGCAATTATTTCTGTGATGAGGTCATGGCCAGGTCAGTTTCTAATGACTACATTGTATTAAGGCCTTGTTACATGACGCGATTAGTTGCATGCAACTAATTGCAGAGATTTTACGGTCCGGGCGAGTTGCAGCGACTTGCACTGTTACACATTGCAACTAATTGAATATATTTTGTGCAAAATTTGTACCTTTCCCGCCTAAATTTTGCAAATATAATGTGTTATCAACAGACAATACGATGAGTATTAACAATTTTTTAGCTCACCTCGACGAAGTTGAGTGAGCTTAAGCTATAACCCTACGCGTCCGCGTCCGCGTCCGCGTCCACGTCCGTGTCCGCGTCCGCGTCCGGTTAAGAAGTTTGGGGTAGCTCAGTATCTGACAAAGTACTAATGCTACAGTAACCAAACTGGCACAAGTGATTCATCTTTGGATGCTGAGGTGAACCCATGCATCAGATGCAGCATCTGACCTACATTTTCCGCTTGAGTGACTTGGTTAAGAAGTTTGGGGTAGCTCAGTATCTGACAAAGTACTAATGCTACAGTAACCAAACTGGCACAAGTGATTCATCTTTGGATGCTGAGGTGAACCCATGCATCAGATGCAGCATCTGACCTACATTTTCCGCTTGAGTGACTTGGTTAAGAAGTTTGGGGTAGCTCAGTATCTGACAAAGTACTGATGCTACAGTAACCAAACTTGCACAAGTGATTCATCTTTGGATGCTGAGGTGAACCCATGCATCAGATGCAGCATCTGACCTACATTTTCCGCTTGAGTGACTTGGTTAAGAAGTTTGGGGTAGCTCAGTATCTGACAAAGTACTGATGCTACAGTAACCAAACTTGCACAAGTGATTCATCTTTGGATGCCGAGATGGACCTATGCATCGGATGCAGCATCTGACCTACTTTTTCCACTTGAGTAATTTCGCTTTTAAAAGCCAATATTGAGCATAGTATAGGTGCTACATGTACCAAACTTGCATATTGGATGTATCTTTGATCAAACTTTCATAAAATGACCTTGACCTACTTTTTCCGCTTGAGTGATTTTGCCTTTAAAAGCCAATATTGAGCAAAGTATAAGTGCTAGATATTCCAAACTTGCATATTAGATGTATCTTTGATCAAACTTTCATAAAATGACCTCGACCTACTTTTTCCGCTTGAGTGATTTTGCCTTTAAAAGCCAATATTGAGCAAAGTATAAGTGATACATGTACCAAACTTGCATATTGGATGTATCTTTGATCAATCTTTCATAAAATGACCTTGACCTACTTTTTCCGCTTGAGTGATTTTGCTCTATAAAGCCAATATTGAGCAAAGTATAACTGCTACATGTACCAAACTTGCATATTGGATGTATCTTTGATCAAACTTTCATAAAATGACCTCGACCTACTTTTTCCGCTTGAGTGATTTTGCCTTTAAAAGCCAATATTGAGCAAAGTATAAGTGATACATGTACCAAACTTGCATATTGGATGTATCTTTGATCAATCTTTCATAAAATGACCTTGACCTACTTTTTCCGCTTGAGTGATTTTGCTCTATAAAGCCAATATTGAACAAAGTATAACTGCTACATGTACCAAACTTGCATATTGGATGTATCTTTGATCAAACTTTCATAAAATGACCTTGACCTACTTTTTCTGCTTGAGTGGTTTTGCCTTTAAAAGCCAATATACATGTACTAAGAAATATGTTTGAATTGAATTTTGCTGTCACGAGGTGAGCTTCGTAATCTGTGATTACCTATGTTTTAATAAGTATATTCACTTAAAGCTCCCATCGACGACGATAGAGAAGAAAATTGCCATTTTGACCGAAGAAAACCTTGGAGAAAGCGTACTGTGATCCTCTGTGAGGAAGGTCGCCATTTTATTGTCAATGTAATTGATATGACCAAACTTCGCCAAATAAGGGTTGAAATTATAAGGAATACCTGGCAATTCGATTGGCTGACGCTAAAAGTTGCATGCGATTAATCGCAAGGAATAGAACATGTTCTAATCTGAAAAAAGTTGCATGGGAGTTTTGAAAGTTGCATGCGATTAGTTTTAAGCTATGTTACACGACATGATTTGTCGCTTGCAACTAATTGCAAACGATTAGTTGCGTCATGTAACAAGGCCTTTACTGGAACATTGAAGTCTCTAATGTATTTTATTGAGTCTTTGTGGAATACAGAGTTTTTTCCCCTTACAGACGGTATCTGACGTAAAACCATTGTGACGTCATGAAAATGGTAATGTATTGCTGATTTTATACCGTCATTTTCCAGACTTTTAGGACTGTTTCCATAGAATTAGATGATGTCATAATCACTCTACGTCAGATACCGTCTCAAATGGGAAGTAACTCTAGTTTTCGAAAATAGCGAATTCAGGTCTAAGAAATAATGCAGATCCATCATCAGTTACATGTTGCTTCATTACTTTTCTGAAGACTTGTAATTTTGATTGATTAATGGGTTCCGATCAAAATATCTTTAGGATTCATCAAAGCAAAAAGGATATGGCCAATTTATACATGTACATCACTCCATGTACCTTAATCATGTTACTTCAGTCCTATCTCTAGAAACATTTGCATACATGTAAATTTAAAGTTTGGTGTGATGAGAGTCCTATTATTATTCATTTTAAATTTCATGATATTTTTTTTCAGGCATTGTAAGGTTTTGCCGTCCAGATGGTAGCGGGTTACAGTCATTAGTAGGGATCCTCTACCTCCCTTATGAAGAAATCAGGGTATTGTTTTTGAATGCATTACATGTAAAAAAAAATGATACTAAGGCAAAGTGAAAATCAGTGTCTGTGAAAAGAAAAAGTGAATGTTCTAGTACCATCATAGAGTAGATAAAAAAAAATTATTTGATTTTATTTTGATTTTAGATTATTGATGATTATCTCTGATAACTGATAACTTTTTGATTCAAACTGAAATTTTCTAACAATAAATTCTGGACCATCATGAATAGATAAAGACATCACAAATAAAGCAACGAAGTATTTACATGTATGAAATGGTTTCAATAACATGTACTGAAAATGTAAATAAAACTAGACAGATTCTTTGAATTACATTTTAAAGGCATTTAACAATTTCCGTTGTAGCAAGGAATATTAGAAATGATGTTTGACCTGTTTCGTCTGAAGCTACCTGAATGGACAGATGATTTTAATACAGCTTTACTTAGTGTTGGTATGTAAATTATTTCCCAAAGAAAAATGTTTGGGTATGAATAAAACCAAGTTTTCGGTTTTAATTGATTTTTCTAACTCTCACAAAAAATTATGAATGAGATGAATTTTATAGCCAATTACTGTATATACATGTACATGTACTAAACATACAAAGACCCTTTTGTGATTTTTGGAATTTGTCTTCGCTTATTTTGTATGAGTAAAATTGTCGAGAATGCATTAATTTTCTCATCATTGAGCTATGTTTTAATTGGCTAAATCGGTGATTTTTAGCTCACCTCGACGAAGTTGAGATGAGCTTATGCTATAACCCCCACGTCCGCGTCCCCGTCCCCGTCCGCGTCCGCGTCCGGTTAAAGTTTTTGGGGTAACTCAGTATCTGACAAAGTACTGATGTTACAGTAACCAAACTTGCACAAGTGATTCATCTTGGGATGCTGAGGTGAACCTATGCATCGGATGCAGCATCTGACCTACATTTTCCGGTTGAATGACTTTGTCAATGTCTGGTTAAAGTTTTTGGGGTAACTCAGTATCTGACAAAGTACTGATGTTACAGTAACCAAACTTGCACAAGTGATCCATCTAGGGATGCTGAGGTGAACCCATGCATTGGATGCAGCATCTGACCTACATTTTCCGGTTGAATGACTTTATCAATGTCTGCTTAAAGTTTTTGGGGTAGTTCAGTATCTGACAAAGTACTGATGCTACAGTATCCAAACTTGCACAAGTGATTCATCTTGGGATGCTGAGGTGAACCCATGCATCGGATGCAGCATCTGACCTACTTTTTCCGCTTGAGTGATTTTGCCTTATAAGGCCAATATTGAGCAAAGTATAAGTGCTACATGTACATGTACCAAACTTGCATATTGGATGTATCTTTGATCAAACTTTCATAATATGACCTTGACCTACTTTTTCCACTTGAGTGATTCTGCCTTTAAAGGCTAATATTGAGCAAAGTATAAGTGCTACATGTACCAAACTTGCATATTGGATGTATCTTTGATCAAACTTTCATAAAATGACCTTGACCTACTTTTTCCGCTTGAGTGATTTTGCCTTTAAAGGCCAATATTGAGCAAAGTATAAGTGCTACATGTACCAAACTTGCATATTGGATGTATCTTTGATCAAACTTTCATAATATGACCTTGACCTACTTTTTCCACTTGAGTGATTCTGCCTTTAAAGGCCAATATTGAGCAAAGTATAAGTGCTGTATGTACCAAACTTGCATATTGGATGTATCTTTGATCAAACTTTCATAAAATGACCTTGACCTACTTTTTCTGCTTGAGTGATTTTGCCTTTAAAGGCCAATATTGAGCAAAGTATAAGTGCTACATGTACCAAACTTGCATATTGGATGTATCTTTGATCAAACTTTCATGAAATGACCTTGACCTACTTTTTTTCACTTGAGTGATTTTCTTAATATACATGTACTTAGAGATATGATTAAATTGAACTTTGCTGCCGCGAGGTGAGCTTCGTAATCTTTGATTACACTATGTTTTTTATACATGTATATCTATTTATTTATTCTTTATTGTTATTTTTTTTTTTTTTTTGATAAAGCGTTACTTTAACATTTCAAATAAGAATAAATTTTAGATCGAGGTTCTGCGGGTGCCTATACTTACATATACCTATAGATACTTTACATTTTACTTCCTGAAAAAGTAGAGAGCGGTTGACGGCCTTTTTCGACTCTATTTAAGAAAAAAAAAACCTCATTAAGAAAAAAAAAAACCTCATTATCCAAGCTAACTTCAACATTCATTTCACATTTATCTTCATTGTGATAGAAACAATAAGATTAAAAATATCAACTTGAATTTAACATAATTCTCGTACTTGTTTCTGTTGAAAGTAATGATTGAACGCTACGAGCTGAAAAATGTCACGGTAAGGAACAATTACGGCTTGACCTAAGGTCGATTTAATAACCACCTAAGTGCATGTACCCCAAGCAGTGACAAGCACTGCGTATCTGATCACCTAATTAAACTGCCTGTTGACAGGTAAATTTCTCTACGTTAAAGTCATGAAAACATTTCCCTGTAGATTTCTCAAGGTTAAAATTATTGCTATGGAAACACGTCCATATAAATGCTCAATAGTCGCTTATATCGTCCGGACTAGATCTGAATAACAGAATAACATATGATCTGCACATCCATTCCTGAAAACTACCGTCTGGATCCGATACGCGGATTTCCGGATTATCTGATTATTTTTTGCATGGATGATGCATCTGAGGATGCTTACAACAATGCATGGTACAGAGGCTGCATCTGACCTACATTTCATGCTTGAGTGAGCAGGTTAGGTAAAATGGGGCAGGTCCATTCCCTCCTTACTATAAGTCCTATGCCAACCAAACTTGCATGGATAATACATCTGAGGATGCTTACAACAATGCATGGTAAGGAGGCTGCATCTGTTCTACATTTCATGCTTGAGTGAGCAGGTTAGGTAAAATGGGGCAGGTCCATTCCCTCCTTACTATAAGTCCTACACCAACCAAACTTGCATGGATGATGCGTCTGAGGATGCTTACAACAATGCATGGTAGGGAGGCTGCATCTGTTCTACATTTCATGCTTGAGTGAGCAGGTTAGGTAAATGGGACAGGTCCATTCCCGCCTTACTGTTAGTCCTACATCAACCTAACTTTCATGAATGATGCATCCGAGGATGCTTACTACAATGCATGAAACAGAGGCTGCATCTGACCTACATTTCATGCTTGAGTGAGCAGGTCAGGTAAATTGGGACAGGTCCAATCTAGCCTTACTATAAGTCCTACATCAACCAAACTTGTATGGATGATGCATCTGAGGATGCTTACTACAATGCATGGTACGGAAGCTGGATCTGACCAAAATTTCATGCTTGAGTGAGCAGGTTAAGTAAAATGGGACAGTTCCATTCCAGCCTTACTGTAAGTCCTTAATCAACCAAACTTTTATGGATGATGCATCTGAGGATGCTCACTACAATGCATGGTACAGAGGCTGGATCTGACCCAAATTTCACGCTTGATTGAGCAGGTTAGGTAAATGGGACGGTCCATTCCTACCATACCATAAGTCCTAGGTCATCCTAAGTTGTGTGGTTGATGCATCTAAGGATGCATTACAATGCATGGTACAGAGGCTGCATCTGTCCTACATGTCATGCTTGAGTGACCAGGTTTAGTAAAATGGGACAGGTCCATTCCCGCCTTATTATAACTCCTACATCAGCCAAACTTGTGTTGATGAAGTATCTAAGGATGCTTAATGCAATGCATGGTACAGATGCTGCATCTGACCCACATTCCATGCTTTAGTGAGCAGGTTAAGTAAAATGGAACAGTTCCATTTCCGGCCTATTTTAAGTCCTAGATCAATAAACAAAACTTGTGTGGGTGATTTATCTGAGGATGCTTACTGCAATGTAATGTACAGATGCTGCATCTGACCTATATTTCACGCTTGATTGACCACATATGGTAAAATTCATTTGCAGCCTTCTTTGATTTTTTTATCAACCAAACTTACATGTATGTGGATGATGCATCTGGAAATACTTTGTGCAATGTAGGTACAGATGCTGGTCATGGGACAGTGATGCCGTTGAGGTGAGCGCTGTCATCTCTGATGATCCTATGTTTACACTGTGCATGTTTGTCCCCCTGGGTAATTGTCCGGAGTAATGAATTTTCCGGACTAACAAATTTTGGACTAATGAATCATCACTGTACCTACTGTATATGAAAGATATTAATTGGGAAATATTTCAAATATCCTTACTCATAATCATCTTATTACTGTACATTTATGTCGATTTGCTCAATTTTTTTCTCTTTGCACTAAAATTTTGGACTTTCTTTGTTGCTCTGAAATAAGTACACAATAATAGCTCATGGTACAAAATATGAAAATAATTTACATGTATGCTTTAGATCCATCTGAAATGCAGGAGAACTGGAAATTAACAGATGGGTTTGTGGCCGAGGAAGGGAAATGTTTACTGCCGCATATGGCAAAAATCAGGTACGAAGTTAGCTGTCTTCATGTTCCATATCTGCATACATGTACATGTATGTATTTAAAATATTCATGCGAAATTTAAAGTGAATGTTTTGTAATTTTTTATCCTCTTAGAGCTATTGAATCATTTTTGTCAGGCCTTACTTTCATAATGCTGCTCATACTTTAGATTTTTCTCAATATCAATCCTCCCTGTTCAAATCCCATATTGATTTGAGACAAATCTTGGATTCAAGTAAAGTATCATTTTTAAGAAGCTTTGTACAAGTAAGGCCAGAGGACAAACTTCTGAAAACTTGCATACGATGCATATCCACATGTACACTTACAAGTCTGAAAATTGTCATATACATGTACAAAATTGTCATATACATGTACATGTACAAAATTATCATATACATGAACAAAATCATCATATACATGTACAAAATTATCATATACATGTACATGTACAAAATTATCATATACATGTACAAAATTGTCATATACATGTACAAAATTGTCATATACATGTACAAAATTATCATATACATGTACAAAATTGTCATATACATGTACAAAATTGTCATATACATGTACAAAATTATCATATACATGTACGTACATTTACATGTACAAAATTGTCATTTACACATATAAAGTTGTCAAAGTATTTTAGAATCATTTTCTTCCTAGGCCAAACCTCGTAGAGAATCACCTAGCACTTCTACTTTCTGCATGGTTGGAAGCTGGCATTCTAGATGTAAGTGCTCTATTTACTTTTTAGCTGCTCTCTTTTCATAGATAGAGAGGTGATGTAGCATTTTGACTTGCCTGTTCTATCATCTGGTGGTCATTTATCCATTTTTCTTCTTTCATATTGTGTTGTATTCACAATCATGCAGTTTAGATTTCATATTATTACATTGTATATAATCTAGACATACTCTTAATGAATAGGCCAGAGATTTGTATTTCAATTTCTTACTGTAGATATCATATTTTCATCAATAGGTACATGTACATGTATCAAAGGCTCACACATTCTAAGAGATGTATTGAGAAAAAAAAAGGAAACCCGCAGTATATACACTGTACATGATTTTCAATTATTAATTCACTCCTAAAGATGTACATTACCATTGTATAAAAATTCCTATATTGATTCATTCATTGAATATTATACATGTACTTATGTACATGTATATGTACATTTGTGGATAAGATCATTTCTTCTGCTCTTGATATATGTACATTATGTTTTATCTTTAGTAGAAAGTTTAAAACTTGTGTGTAAATTGTACATATACAAAATGTACATGTACAATGTACATGTACATGTATATGTATTTTATTTTGTCATTGGCCTTATGTTTTAAATTTTTTATTATTTTCATTTCTACAGGCATTGGTAGAAGTGATGATAAGCAGTGATGATCACCTGTATGTTAGAGCCACCATTCTTCTTGGAGAAATTCTACATTTGGTAACTTTTATATCTACTCTGTTTCTTATTATCTTTTTAATTTAATGATAAATTTAAATACATGTATTTACAACTACAGTAGACTACTGCATACCTATAATTGTCCACTTTCTTATACTTTAGTATTTTCTTTTGCAGTTTTTAAGTATCAAATCTTTACATGTGTATATTCTCTATGTCGGCGTGATGTCACACAAAGATTCAGTTAGAGATAAGATCAGAGAATTTCCGAAAATAGTTGGGGGATAAACTCATGGTTTATCATAGAGCATAGTGTATGGAAATTGCTTTATATCTAGAACCTAACGTTTATATCAAGTACAAAACTACTAGAATTCATTGAAGGAACCCTTGATGAATTAGCTCCTCAAACCAAAATATAAAAGGAGATTTGAAGAAGGAACAAACAAAATCATGGCTTTTTCATAGGGCACAGTGAAAAATCTAGAGACACATCCCCCTGTAAACATGGTGGAAAATTGGTAATGTGACCAGTCCGACATCAAGAATAATTTATTCTTTGCAAAATTAGATTTAGCATTCATTGTTTTCTATGTTCCTTTTACGCGTAATGATTGGGTTAAAATTTCACACTGACCATAATCATGTAGTTAGATTGATTGTTTAATCTTTATAATCTACTCTGCTGTATTAATAAAGCAATGATAAGAAGTCAGAGTAATTAATCATGAAGGTAATACATGGCTGTGATTATAGCACACTACAAAAGTTTATTGAGGGTAGAGTACACAATTATAAATGTGCATGTAATGATTTTTGTGAATTTATTCAGGGAATTGTAAATATTGCCAATTGGTCGAAATTAATTGAACTATTAGAATGTTACCATTGTACTCAGGTACTCACCAGTATCTAGGATTTCAGTAATTACATGTTTACTCAATGAGCCGTTATAATTTATAGGCCAGCACCTTACTTCCTCATGAGTGTAACCACCACAGCCATTGTCTACCATCGTTAATGGTGCTAGCCTCTTCTCCTGATCTCTCATCCTCACAAAGACAGTAAGTTACAAGTTTTATGTACATGTATTAACATTACTATCTATGAGTGTAACCACCACAGTCTACCATTGTTAATGGTGCTAGCCTCTTCTCCTGATCTCTCATCTGCAGAAAGACAGTAGGTCTGAAATTATACTAATTTATAATACTTAAATAAAGGGGTAGGGCCACGAAGCCCTTAAAACGGCCCTGCAGTTTTCCTTAAAATTAAACTAAGAATAAGAAATACTTGATATATCACATAATACAATGTATGTAATGAATGTTTCCCGCTTTTAATGAAAGGAACATATCACCAACTGAAGCACCACAGGAACAGTCCAAGAGAATACTGGAAACAGTAATATTACTAAAAACAATAATATAAATTAAATTGGAGTTATCTTTCTTTGAAATTTATCTCTTTATATTACTGTAAGTAGTAATACTATTTAGATGGTCAGTTCGCTCTTACATCAGTGGATTCGGGGAGAATTGATGGTGATTAGGAGTTGTATCTCATTCAAATGTATACTGAAAAATTATTCAGAACATCAGGAAAATTTTTTCCTTAACATACTCGAAGAAAATTTGATCTCAGAAAGAAGAAAAAGTGAAAAATAGGTTCCAAATGGACATAATTTTCACTTTTCAGTTGATTTTTTTTTCATATTTAACAAATTTGTTGTTGAGTGAAAGAATTGTATGATATAAACTATGCTGGTGGCTTTAAAACTGTGTTTTGTCTATATTACAGAAATATGTAATATAGGGTGACAACATTACTGTTTTCAATAATATCAGGGATTATTGTTAACAGTAATATTACAGTTTTAAGTAATATTACTGTTTTTAGTATTCTCCTGGACTGAGGAAGTCTTATGGCATCATCAAAGGACGTCATTTTGACTTTATTGACAATACATCGTCAAAAACGCTTGAAAATGTGTCTTTAGTAGAGAATTTTGATGTGGCAACATGCGTTGAGAAACATAAAACTTTTATGACAGGAAGATATAATGTTTATCTTTCATTTGTAATTTTTCGTGTTTCTCAATGCATGTGACCAATGCTAATTTTAAAGATACATGCAGGTTTTGCAACAATTTCACGATTAATTGCTGAATTTGGGGTTTTCAAAGGTCTTAAATGCATTATTCACAAAATCTCAACACATAATTTAGCAAAGAACTTTAAAAAGTATTAAATCACAAAATATATTCAAGCAATTTATATGTTAAGAAACGGGACTGATTTAGTGCCTTCGTGACCCTACCCCTTTGAAAAATAGATAAAAAAACTTTCAGTCATCAGCAAAACTACCTAATCCATAAATCTTTGATTGCACAGGTACACCTACATGTAATATGGTTAAATCAATTTTACATTTATTTCATTTTCAGTCAAGCCACTCTAGCCGTGTATCTATTAGACCGATTTCATTCCATTAAGAAGAGAGGTCCAGTGCCATGTAGTATGTATCTAGATCAGCTCATCCAAAGAAACGGGGGACGCAATGTCGGACAGACACGGTTCCATCTCAGAAAGACCTACGATATCTGTATAACAAAGGTAATTCTAGAGTCAAACTGTACCAGTATAAGAAAGTTTTATGAGCAAACATTGAGGTTTAAGTCATATCCCCTTTTCAACCTTTTTGTACAGGGAATTTGTACAAAACTATGCTTGATGGCAGTCTAAGAAAAAACTAAATCAAGCTTACATGTAATTCAATTCTTTTGAAAAGGAAAAAAACACTTATTACCTACCGTGTACTTCCAGTCACCATCAGAGGATATGATAGGCCAAGCCATACGAGAATCACAGGTGCTAGTAACCAAAGACAATCTAAAGTGGGAATGGGATCTCATCATTGCGATACTCAAGGTAGGTCAAACATCCACACTTTTACTTGTACAAGTAATACTGTTTTCACATATTTGTAGGTACATATGTGTATTTCCATTATATGATGGTATCTTACCCATAAAATCATTATGATGTATAACAGTTCTACATGTATATTCATGTACATGTAATAGATATTCATGCATCTCTTCTGCAGAACTTGAAATTAGGAAGATATAAATTAGTTACATGACAGGTACATTTGTATGTGTACATGTAGTTACACACTATTATTGTTCACTTGATTTCACAAAACTTATATTTTTAGATGCAGATTCAGCTTTTCAACAAAATCTTTAACTAAATCAGTTACTTCTAATGCAATGTCGCTATAACATCAAATTTCATTGGTTGTTTGCTCCTTAATTACAACTGTAAAACGACACACTAGGTAGGCTTTGACGTTGCTTACGTCACATTTTGCTTTATATTCACAAAAATATAGATTGCATTAGAATGGGAATAACTAGTTTCGGACGTTATTTTTGCAAAAGGTAAATGCTGATTTTATGGTGCAAACATCCGTTTTTCTGGCTCCGCTAACGCGTCAAGAGAAATACTCAGTTTGCAACTGTAAAATCAGCATTTACCGTCCGCATATATAATGTCAGAAGCTAGTTATTCCCTAAACAAAATATTTAATCAGGAAGTTTTATGTTTCTACATGTACGTTTAATAACCATAGATACTTTTATTTTTAAGTGGCCAGAGGAAAAATACAAAAGGCTAGATGACCAAAATTTCTCAAGGTAGGTATGGTTACATATATATCTGTGTTTCGTAATTTCTTTGGAAATACATGTACATGTAAGTAAGTTTGCTACAAAACATGTAATAATTAGTCTATAAAGTCCAATTATTATATTGCCTTTATCAGTATTTCTGTTCTATTACATGTATTCATACGTGTACATGCATGTTACCTTCAAAGTTAATAATAACTTACAACATGGAAAAATCTCTTCACCCTCACAATCTTTATTCAAGCATGATTTCATCTATTTTCCAGGTTTATCAAAAGAATAGTGTTCTTTTTCAAACCAACCAACCACAAGTTTTCCCGTCTTGAGATTAATCATGAGTTTGTCGTCAACATGTGCCATGCTGGTTGTCTGATGGTGGATTACCTACTGGAATCGGATCAGGTATTGTGCTCTATCAAAATATCTTTAAACATGTACATATGATTTACATGTATGATTATGAAAATAAGTGGAAATAGATTGTAACTAATGTGCATGTTGATAGAGTGCCTCCTTATCACTTCTGTGGCTTTTAATCAGCTTACAGAGAATAGAAATCTTATCATGCAGGCACATGTACATATGGAGTTATATGTCTAAGGCAACTCAAGGGCAAAATATAGGAATCACTATTTTTATGCCCCCGTGATCCAAGATTCGGGTGCATATAGTTTTTGTCCTGTCCATTTGTTTGTCTGTTTGTCCGCAAAAACTTTAACCTTGGTCATTACTTTTGAATGGTAAGGGATAGGGCTTAGATATTTCACATGTGTATTCCTTGTGACAAGACCTTTCCATGGATACCAAAATTTTTGACCTTGTGACCTTGACCTTGGAGTTTGACTATTTTACAATTTTTACAGACAAAGATGCTGATGAGGGCATTCGTGTTTCACAAATACATGGTTTTTTTTATATATATATTTTTTTTTTCATTTTACACCATATTTTGTGTCAAACAATTATTAACGGATTTTGTTTGTTTTTTCACAGGAGGAGGCTTACAAATACATGACCGATTTTCTGATGGATGTGGGAGAATGTCTGTCAGAGGTACGTAGGACAATAACCAGAAAAAAATTACTTTCATCACATACATGTACATGTACATGTATAATGTACATGTATTTGAGATTTACATATACATGTACATGTATTTTGAATAAGTTTTTTAAGCTCTACAAAAATGATTACTTCAAATACATTTACATGTACATGTGTGTGGGACATTCAGAATTCTCCTACATTGAGATATTTTATTGTATTTGCAGATAACTATATTCTCTTTCATTTCTAGTGATTTTGGTACATTTTATTAAGAACTACACATTCATTGATCCACTATTTTTTTCTTCCTCTGCAACATACATGTATACATGTACATGTGCCTTTATGAAATGATGCATTACATGATTCGTTCCTCCTCTCACAGATATCCAGGCAGTGTTTGGCCCCAGAGTCGGTATTCAGTCCTGCTAATGTTATCAACACATGCAGTCAGTATTACTTTCTTTTCACTGGTCGATTCTCTGGATCTGCAAAGGGAGACAAGTATCTTGAAAAAGCAGGAATATTTCAATAGTAAGTGCTCCATACATGTACATGTACGTGAAGGGCTGTAAGTGTTGTTTGATTCTCTATCAAACCTGTAGAAATGTAGACAAAACTCTGGTAATATGAAAAAAAAATTTAAGTATATGTTTCCATGTACATTTTACATACATGTACTTATAAATTTCTGGTTTGATTTTTCTAAGACTTAATTTTTGCAAGATCCGACTGGTAATCAAATATTTATTTCTGAGTTGAAATACATGTACATGTACATGTAACTTGCTAAAAAAAATATTCTTCAATGTACATGATGGTATTTCTGTGTAAACAATCTCTTAGTTTAAAACACTTTTTCTCTATAAAACATGTAATAGTCTTAAATGTTGTGTTTCTTTTGTAGCCTGTTAGAGATCATGGCAACAACATCCCAAGATAGCTTCATCAAACTGATAGTATCTAGTCTGAACTACAGTAAGGAGGGGAATGCTAGGGCAATATTATCTAAGGCTCTGTCAGCCACTGCAGAGGTACAAAATAAAATTTATATTTTAATTATGGGTAGATACATGTATAAGCATATAGAATAAAAGTGTTAGATGGATTAAGAAAATTTTACCTCATTCTTTGGGGGAAAAAATTTATCTTTATCATAAAAATTCCTTTATTTCTACACAGCATTAAAAGAAGCATCATTATTACCCTTAGACAACTAACAACAAACACTTTCAATTCGATTTCAGAGTGCCAGACTGTACTGTACCAAGTTCATGAGAGTGTTACTGAGAGCCAAGGTGGCAGGTTTCAGCTCATGGGGAGTAGAACTTCTAGTCAATCAGCTGTACGATCAGAGTATACAAGTAGCTCAAGCCGCACTGGCCGTGCTGGATGAAGCTTGTGATGTCGAGGTTTGTATAATTTATAGTATCCGATCAGAGAATACAAGAAGCCCAAGCTGCACTGGCCGTGCTGGACGAAGCTTGTGATGTTGAGGTTTGTATGATTTATAGCTGTACGATCAGAGTATACAAGTAGCCCAAGCTGCACTGGCTGTGCTGGATGAAGCTTGTGATGTCGAGGTTTGTATGATTTATAGTGTACGATCAGAGTATACAAGTAGCCCAAGCTGCACTGGCTGTGCTGGATGAAGCTTGTGATGTCGAGGTTTGTATGATTTATAGTGTACGATCAGAATATACAAGTAGCCCAAGCTGCACTGGCTGTGCTGGACGAAGCTTGTGATGTCGAGGTTTGTATGATTTATAGTGTACAATCAGAGTATACAAGTAGCCCAAGCTGCACTGGCCGTGCTGGACGATGCTTGTGATGTCGAGGTTTGTATGATTTATAGTGTACAATCAGAGTATACAAGTAGCCCAAGCTGCACTGGCTGTGCTGGACGATGCTTGTGATGTTGAGGTTTGTATGATTTATAGTGTACGATCAGAGTATACAAGAAGCCCAAGCTGCACTGGCCGTGCTGGACGATGCTTGTGATGTTGAGGTTTGTATGATTTATAGCTGTACGATCAGAGTATACAAGTAGCCCAAGCTGCACTGGCCGTGCTGGACAAAGCTTGTGATGTTGAGGTTTGTATGATTTATAGGGGACGTAGTCGGCGCGAAGCGCCGACGAAGTCGCCATCAAGATAGACGTGTGTACATGAATAAGCAAAAAAGCATGCATTTTCCCGTTATTTTTACCATTACCTTCGATTCAAAATTTGTGTGCACGGTTCATGCGGAAACGGCGAACGTTAGAGAAGACAGAAAGGTTACGAATGGAAATGCACATCACAGGCTGCCGATATTTATCTATCAAAAAATAAAAACCAACCTTTTGTTGTTTTTTATCGTACATACAGAGAAAGAAGAACACAAACGGTCATTTTTTATTTTTTATTTATTTTTTAAATAGATAAAAATCGGCAGCTTGCGATGTTCATTATGACGTCGTTTTTTGAAACGTAAATGCGCGTGAAGTTTTGTATACAGTACCGCATACATTAACAAGTAAAAAAAAAATAAAGAAGGAATTAAGACGCTTTTTAACAGAGATTCAAACACGAAATGAAATATTTCATCGTAAGATCATACTGCCGAACCGCAAGCAACATGTTAACAGATCAATTTTAGTCGAAACTACAGTTTGAAACGTGTGATAATCACAACCTACCTCGACATAACATTTCACTGCCACTGGCGAAGATGAATGACAAAAGTAGATCAAACATTCAACCTAAATTTTGAATAAGTCTGATCCACTAATACCCGAATTTGCACAGTATACATCCTAAAAACCAATGGAACCCATGGGTACCCACAAGTGCTGTAAACACTTTACTCAGTGTCGGTGCATGCACAGCCAGTCCTTGAAGTTCGTCTGGTATGGCGCGTCATTGACTACGTCACATTGACATTTAGGTCACTCACATGTAGTGTACACGTGCACTCATAATTATGTCATGCAACTACAATGAGCAATGGGGAATCGCCAAAGATATAGTACATCGATGATCAAATTGACAATTTAAATTTCTTGGTGGATCTTTTTTCCCCTGTACGTATGATAAATAACAACGACGGGTTGATTTTTGTTTTTTGATAGATACATGTGTATATAGTAAACATCGGCAACCTGTGGTTTCTACTACATGTATATTGTTGTACATCTCTTAATTGATTGCAAACATTTTTTTTTTCTAGAAATGACACGTAAGTCGTCATTTACTTCAAGCTGGATGTATTGTAATTTTCATCTTTTTGAAAGGGGGGGGGGGGGGTGGTATTTAGTTAGTTTTTTATCTATCATTTTTATTTATTTGTGACTTGTCTACTAGTATTATTTATTTATCTATAGCAACATCTCGTTATCTTCAAATATTAATTGAGAACATTTTTTCGGAATGATCGACATGTCAAATCTTAATTTATTTCATGCTGGATCTACTAGTAACTATTATTTCATTTTCCCTTTTAAGGGGGGGGGGGGGGGGGGTAATTAATTCATAAGCATGATTCGGCAAAGCACTTCTTCAGCCCTTTAATCTGTTTTTATTATTGTTTTTGGGGGGTTTTTTTTGGGGGGGGGGGGGGTCTTGCTATGATTTGATGAGAAATCTCAAGCCAGTCATTTTATCTATCTAGAACACCCGACCTTCCCTCTGCTACATGTAATAATGTTTCCCCACAATATTTTAATGCAAAAACCATACTGAGCTTGGAATACCAACAGATATTGCAGAAAGACACTCACGGAAAAGCAACAGATACATATATATATACCGCAACATAAGATTTTCATGAAACTTTGTGTTGTCCATGAATTGATAGGACAGCACGTAAGAGCTTCATGTCATCATGCTGTTTTGTCCATGTGGTAGAAATTATAATATTTCGCTCTGGCTAAATCACATGTGTCAGTCGTGGATCCAGCGCCCCCTTTGCCGGGGGTCAAGGGGCGAATTTCGCCAATTTTTACTGAAAATGGGCCAAAATATACCTGTTTTTGGAAATTTTGGGGTCAGTGCCTGGGAGGGGGACGCCCCCTCCGCACCCCTTGAATCTGCCATTGTGTATGAATTTTACTGATAAATAGTTTCAATGGTGAGAAAAATATGCAAGAGTCTACATGTAGCATTACGAGCTAAATGTCATTATGTTGCTGAGGTAGAAATCACTGTGATTGTCACAACTAGGAGGATAACAGAACTTTAACCTCTTTAGAGAAGACAGGGCCCTGACCACATGTCCTTTCTAAATGTCAGTCGGACTCCTCGGGTGATAACATACGTATATGAGCTCGCTATAGCCGGCAGAGCACGGACTGTATTACGCATGACACGGCATGTCCTCTTACCAATTTTTATATTCATCTGTGTTGCTTGGACTCCTGCGCATTATGGTCTTGTTTGTGGTCATCTAACAGTGAAGAGGTTGTTTTACACCATAATTGTGCGTTCTTCGAGACCTCTGGGAAATCGTAATATTTAGAGGGAGGGTTGTGCACACGTAATCCAGGATAATCACATCGTATGCTACATACGCGGCACGGCAGATGGCCGGCGTCCTAAGTCTGCACCAGTTGCCCATTGGTCTCGTTGGTTTATGTGTGGTCTTCTATGTTTAATGTTTCTATGGTGTGAGCCAATACACTAAACTCGTTCAAAAGCAAGCTTAACAACCACTGGAAAGGACAGCCACTCAAATTTGAGCCAACATGCCTAACCCCCCATTCTGAACATCAAAGATTAAGCAGAAATACAGGAACGGATCTGGAGAGTCGACAGACTAGATGATAGATCTCTCAACTAGGTAACAGGTAACAGGTAACAGAGTTGGTGTCCCTTTTGCGTCTCTTTATGTGGGTGTCTGTTCTGTGTGTGTGTGTTTTTTTTTTTTTTTTGCATTGGGTGTTATGGGGTTTTGCTATGGGTGCTGCAACCTACTGTTGTGTTGTTTGAGATCCCCTCCTTTCTTTTAACTTTTCTATCAGTGCTACGTCCCCTTCATGGCTTTGCCATAGTTCATATTAGTGGACGATCATAGTATACAAGTAGCTCAATCTGCACTGGCCGTGCTGGACGATGCTTGTGATGTCGAGGTTTGTATGATTTATAGCTGTACGATCGATCAGAGTATACAAGCAGCCCAAGCTGCACTGGCCGTGCTGGACGAAGCTTGTGATGTTGAGGTTTGTATGATTTATGGTGTACGATCAGAGTATACAAGTAGCTCAAGCTGCACTGGCCATGCTGGACGAAGCTTGTGATGTTGAGGTTTGTATGATTTATGGTGTACGATCAGAGAATACAAGTAGCCCAAGCTGCACTGGCCGTGCTGGACGAAGCTTGTGATGTCGAGGTTTGTATGATTTATAGTGGACGATCATAGTATACAAGTAGCCCAAGCTGCACTGGCCATGCTGGACGAAGCTTGTGATGTTGAGGTTTGTATGATTTATGGTGTACGATCAGAGAATACAAGTAGCCCAAGCTGCACTGGCCATGCTGGACGAAGCTTGTGATGTCGAGGTTTGTATGATTTATAGTGTATGATCAGAGTATACAAGTAGCCCAAGCTGCACTGGCCGTGCTGGACGAAGCTTGTGATGTTGAGGTTTGTATGATTTATAGTGGACGATCATAGTATACAAGTAGCCCAAGCTGCACTGGCCGTGCTGGACGATGCTTGTGATGTCGAGGTTTGTATGATTTATAGTGTACGATCAGAGTATACAAGCAGCCCAAGCTGCACTGGCCGTGCTGGACGATGCTTGTGATGTTGAGGTTTGTATGATTTATAGTGTACGATCAGAGTATACAAGCAGCCCAAGCTGCACTGGCCGTGCTGGACGAAGCTTGTGATGTTGAGGTTTGTATGATTTATAGTGTATGATCAGAGAATACAAGTAGCCCAAGCTGCACTGGCCGTGCTGGACGATGCTTGTGATGTTGAGGTTTGTATGATTTATAGTGTATGATCAGAGTATACAAGTAGCCCAAGCTGCACTGGCCGTGCTGGACGAAGCTTGTGATGTCGAGGTTTGTATGATTTATAGTGTACGATCAGAATATACAAGTAGCCCAAGCTGCACTAGCCGTGCTGGATGAAGCTTGTGATGTCGAGGTTTGTATGATTTATAGTGTACGATCAGAATATACAAGTAGCCCAAGCTGCACTGGCCGTGCTGGACAAAGCTTGTGATGTCGAGGTTTGTATGATTTATAGTGTACGATCAGAATATACAAGTAGCCCAAGCTGCACTGGCCGTGCTGGACGAAGCTTGTGATGTCGAGGTTTGTATAATTTATAGTGTACGATCAGAATATACAAGTAGCCCAAGCTGCACTGGCCGTGCTGGACGAAGTTTGTGATGTCGAGGTTTGTATGATTTATAGCTGTACGATCAGAGTATACAAGTAGCCCAAGCTGCACTGGCCGTGCTGGACAAAGCTTGTGATGTTGAGGTTTGTATGATTTATAGTGTATGATCAGAGAATACAAGTAGCCCAAGCTGCACTGGCCGTGCTGGATGAAGCTTGTGATGTTGAGGTTTGTATGATTTATAGTGTACGATCAGAATATACAAGTAGCTCAAGCTGCACTAGCCGTGCTGGACGAAGCTTGTGATGTTGAGGTTTGTATGATTTATAGTGTATGATCAGAGTATACAAGTAGCTCTGGCCGTGCTGGACAAAGCTTGTGATGTCGAGGTTTGTATGATTTATAGCTGTACGATCAGAATATACAAGTAGCTCAAGCTGCACTAGCCGTGCTTGACAAAGCTTGTGATGTTGAGGATCGTAGGATGCTTAACATACATGTATTCTATCGTACATGTACATGAATGTTTGTTGTTAGACTGTTGCTGCGGAAGGAAAATTTTGTTTTTTGATAGTCTTGCATTGTATTAATGAGAGAAACTTAAGGCTTGTGGCTAAAGCAAAGATTTATGATTTGACGGTGATGATTATATTCCACATGACTAAGAATATGCATCTCTCTGCAAACAATGACAAGAAAAATAAAATGATAAAAGTAAAAGTGCAAAAATAAAAGAAGAAATTGCCATCTTTGTTTTATAGACTTATTTAAATGTATTTGAAATTTTGATAAGGGATAAGTGTTTGATAATGATTCAATTTTGTATTGTATGAGAATTTTTAATTTTAGGCTTGTCTTCACTCACTCATCAAGTTACGGCCATCTTGCTTACATCTCGGAGAGAAAGGTGTACTCCTGGTCTGCAGATTTCTGTCCATTCCAAAGGGATACAAGTTGCTCTTTGACGCAAATTATATCAACAATGAATTCCACAAATGGGCCACAGTAAGTGAAAAATGCTTTCGCAGACAAAAAACAAGTTTTAAAACTAGAGAAGGAATTGTTTGCTATAAGGAATCATTGTTAAAATTTTTGGTCGACTGAGGTATCAACATAGAAAATTGAGGGAAAACTGGATAATGAATATTGTGTTGCTATTCTTCCGGATTCTGTTTTTCAGATACTGTTTACGTGGTCGTTTTTGCTGGGGGAAAATTTCCCGATTATAGCATCACAACATTACGCTTTTGGGGGAATATTCGCAATATATAGAAGTGTCTGTCTTTGTAAGAATGCTGCAGTGTTATTTTCACAAGAGAAAAATGTTTATGAAGTCTCTCAATAGACCACTTTCCGATTTTGTTAGAAAGCACAAAATATCAGAGTCAACATCTTTTGGCGTTGTTTTACATTATGACATCACTGTTAAAAGACGCAATTCCATTGTGACCTAACCATGAAAAAGTGTGCAAAAATTGCTGACTTTGGATAATTTTCATCATTTTGTCAGCCATTATGAATTTCGGCTAGTGGCTTTATTGTGAAATGTGCGAAAATTTTTCAAGCACAAAAATTTCCACATTTACAATATCACATCAACTTTTAACCAATGAAAATGACATTTACATACTGAATTTCCTAGTGGATGCTGAAACTTTACTCTATTTTTTCCAGAGTTTTAATAGGCGGTATGTGTTTATTGTGGAGGAATTACTGAATGAAGCTTTAACAACGTACGAAAAGACGTATGAGGGAGCTTTCACAAGGAGATCCAGCAGAAAGTAAGGAAAAATTTTGTAGAGTCATGAAGTCTTATACTGGTATATATTATTTGATAGATTAATATGATAAAGAATGTTTCATACAATGTATTTTGATCAGCAAATACACACTGTATATTTATCAATCCAATGGTATAAGTCTAAGATAAAAATGTGGTTCGGTTTTAATGTAAAAGAAAAGAAATAACTATGCATGTTCTTGAAGAATTTTGAAATTAAACTAAAACCCCTTAATTTACAGGAGAGCTAAGAAGGATGCCTTCTTGCCAGTACATTTATATGGACAACTCTGTCAACACAAAGATGGCTTTGATCTTCTCCAGCAACAGGTCATTATTTATAGCAACTTCATTCTTTACTTGAATGTAAACAGCTGTTGTTTTTAGTACACTTTCATTCTAATGTACACATTACATGTAGCGGATGGCATGATTCAAGAGAATTACCTGGTAAAAAATTATTCTGATGTAATGGAACCAATATGATTTTGGATTGTTGAATAGATTGTTGGTGACTACAGGGATTTATTAAATATTTGGCCGGATTGCAGAGCAATTCCAGCCTTTAAATTGATGATGTCTGTCCGTCCTTCCGTCTGTCCTTCAATCTGCCGTCAACATTTTGGTTAAAGTTTCTGGTTGAGGCAAAATCTAAGGAACTATATGCAGTAGAAACTTTATATTATATATGAAGCTTGCCCATCACAAGACCTTTCAATTTATGCCGTAACATTTGACCTAGTGACCTTGACCTTGGACTTTGACATACTCAAAGATTTTGGTTAAAGTTCCTGGTTTAAGCAAAATCTATGGAACTGTATGCAGTAGAAACTTTATATTATTCGTGAAGCTTGCCCATGTCAAGACCTTTCAATTTATGCCATAACATTTGACCTAGTGACCTTGACCTTGGACTTTGACCTAGTTAAGGATTTTGGTTAAAGTTCCTGGTTTAAGCAAAATCTATGGAACTGTATGCAGTAGTAACTTTATTTTATACATGTAGGTTGCCTCTGACAAAACCTTTCAATTTATGCTGTATTATTTGACCTATTGACCTCGACCCAGTTAGTGACAAAAACTTACTTTGCAATCCGGCCATACCATCTTTAGCGGTATTTTATTATAGATTTCTTTTGAAGGATACATTGTACATGTGCAAGAATCTATTAATTCATTGCATTTCCACTAAAATTCAACACATATACTAAAATTCAACACATATCTATGACTTTTCTTTTACAATACACGTACATAAGAAGTGCTAGACCCTTTTCTGTTACGTTGGAATGAAACACACGTAAGGTCATACAAAATTAATGTTTAGTTTGATGGGCACTTTTTTAGAAAAAAAAGTGAGGGAGGCAGGTTTTTTTTTTTTTTTTTTTTTTTTTTTTTTTTTTTTTTTTTTTTTTTTTTTTTGCAAACGTGAAATATGATGAATGTACATTTTTTGTAATTTATCTTTAACCAAATTTCTAATTCAAGTGTTTTGATGCTGAAAATACATTAAAACTTAAGTATAGTATGAAGTGGTAATGTTTAGTACATTGATAAACAAGATAACCCATAACAAGATAACCCAACGTCTTCCTGTAATATACTTATTGCATTTCCAAACCTGAAGTTTGCTAGATATTCTGTGATTTGGTCACACTTATTATATGTATCATATGACAGACGATGTCCTATGGCAGACCAGTGTGAAGATGTAGACTAAATACATGTATGGTGTACATCTTATTTATGCTAAAAAGGATCACCAATCTCTAACCGTTGCCCTGTGTAAGGTTAAAACTTCAGATGACGTTAACATTTTGTGAACTACTTTCAGGTGCAACTAAGTGAGTGAAACTCGTAATTGTTGCTCAGTGCTTAGACCGAAAATTTGACCCTTGTCGTCGGCAAAAGAGTAGGGAAAATACAAAGAAACATGTCCAGGGATTGGGATGGCCCATTCTGATAGAAAATGGCCCATAAAATCGGCAACTCGCTGCGCCCTGGTGCCATTATTCTACGGCGTCCATTTTTTTGTTTTTAAATCTATTAAAAGTTCTGTTCTCGTATCTACGTTGTAACGTAGATCTACACCAGGAGCAGTAATACAGAGATCACAGCTTTCTGTACATGGCCAGTCAGAAATCTAAGGCACAAAATTCTTCTGTTCACTGACAATTGAAAGGTCCTTTGCTATTTTGATACAATATTGATTTTTCTCCGACATCTGCGCCTGAGATTTAAATCTCCAACGTCCACTTACGTATCTTATCTACGTTAAGGTACTTGTGTATGCGTTCGTCCGTAAAATTATCATGTCATTTTTTAAAAGTGGTCAGTCAATGGGTACAAATTGATGTAATAAAATTTGTACAAAATGTCTTCCCTAATATCAACAAAGCTGAAAATGAAGCTGCCCATCCATGGACACAAAAAATCCAGGAAAGGTGGCTGAAAGTTTGGTCTTGGCTGTTCTGTGATCCATGCAAAAAATGTACTGTAAATTATTCATTGGAAATGGTCAAATTTGGAATCTCGCGACAAAAAAAAAATAAGCTAACGTCTGATGCATAATGCATGCATATACATAGCTTTTCGAAAATTGATCATTTTTGGAATGGCCCTTTCGTGAGGAAAGATGGCCCATTGTTTTTGAGGACCGTCGTCCCATTGAGCAAGTTTGCCTTCCCGATCACAGCATGTCTGACAATTTAGTTTGAATTTTAACAACGATTACACAAGGGTATCCTGATCGATTCGTCATCACTTTTCACTGTCGGACTGGAGCAAGTTGTTTGCAAATTTGAATTTCTATCCCTCGGAAATTTTGAAGTATCTGCGATGTGCTTAGAGTTTAGTTGACTAGTATATCCGAATCGAAATTAGGATCGTTTAGTATTTCTGCCCCTCCCCTCGATCCCGTCACCGGCGTTCCCGGCTGATCAATCAGACGTAAACTGTGAGTTCTAAACAAAAACGTTTTCAAATTTCTAATAAATTAGATAATTTAATAAAGAATAATGCTCTTGCAGACTATCACAACAGAGTCAAGTATCATTTTACGTTACGTTACCTCGTCCGTGATATGGAATATACGCGTGGTCGCGATTACCGTACAAACAACAATTGAATACGGCAGCTCGGGTAAATAATACTATTTTATGTAAACAAGTATTGAGTTACAGCTTTACATTTTATATATTTAGTGAAGTAAAGAATATGTAAACAAACAATTTGTATTAGCACGACGATGTTCAATTGACTACTTTAAAATTATGGTAAAACACGCGATAAAAATCGGAAATGCGGCGGGTTTTTAGGCAATGCGGCGGTGCCCGTCAAACGAAATCTTAATTTTTTTTGGCCTAAGAGTAACAGCATACTGATTGCAAATAATTTTTCTCTACAGGAATGTTTGGAGGATTATTTCCAGTGCATTAAATGTCAGAATCTCCATTCGTCAGACGATATAGTAAAGATGAAGGAGGCTTTGTGGGTGGTGGTGAGTAAACTAATGTGTAATAGAAAAATTAAAGTCACACTTGCTTAAATGTGTGATAAATATTGTGACAGGAAATTGGTGGATTATGCTTGAATAAGTTCTTATTTGAAAAAAAAAAACATTTAGATGTTAAAGCAGTATTCTATCTCTGATAATACAAATTTATTTCTGCATTTTGAAATATCCAAAATATGTCATATTTGAAGGAAGATTTAGAAGTCGGTATGACAAAATCTTTGACATGCTGTATGAGCAAAGAGAAAAAAAAATCATTGATCATTGAAAGGGAAATGCAACAATTGTGTCCAGTACATTGTATTTGCTTTCTCTCATGACTTGGCAAGCCTCATCATGGTACAAGTAAATCACAGCACTTAGGTTGGATTTCCTTGCCAATGTGCATGTACATGTAGATCCTATTCAACATTTTACCTGTAATTTTTTTATCTTATTGATGGAACTTTTATTGAACATCAAAATCTTTTTCAAACAGGGTCATATAGGAACGTCTACATGGGGAGTGAATTGGTTAGAAGAGAAAGATCTTCTACCAGAGGTTATAAAGTTAGCCGAGGAATGTGGTGTTTTCTCTGTAAGAGGGTAAAGTATCAACTTTTTGTATTTCGTTTATCTCTAAATGAATGAAGACATAATTATTACGCAGTAGTTAATATTAGATTTAATGGAATTTCTAATTTCTTGTAAATAAAATATACACCTAAATAAAATGCATTTCTGTGTGTAAATTTGATAAACATGTTTATTACATTTACATGTACATTGTATATCAATGACATACTTACATGTATATCAAATTTACATGTATACGTATATCAAATTTACATGTATATCAAATTTACATGTACATCAAATTTACATGTATATCAAATTGACATGTATATCAGATTTACATGTATATCAAATTTACATGTATATCAGATTTACATGTATATGTATATCAAATTTACATGTATATCAAATTTACATGTATATCAAATTTACATGTATATTAAATTTACATGTGTATATATATCAAATTTACATGTGTATATATATCAAATTGACATGTATATCAAATTGACATGTATATCAGATTAACATGTATATCAAATTTACATGTAGATCAAATTTATATGAATATCAAATTTACATGTGTATTAAGCTACATGTAAATTTGATATACATGTAAATGTAATATGCATGGAAATGTTATATTCTTGTAAATTTAATATACATGTAAATGCATAATTATGCACACAGTGTCAAAAACATTTTTCTCATGGAACAGCTCTATGCAACTTAAGATAATGCTTCCATAAATCAGTGTTTTGTAAATGTAAAGATAAAGACTAGCATATTGATGTGTCAAGGAAGTACATGTATAGTATAACTTACTGATAACTCTCTTTAGTAAATACATGTATTGGTAATTATGTGTATAAATTTGATTTTCTTTGTAGCACTGCATTTTTTGTGCTTGGTCTGTTAGCCAGTACTAGAGAGGGTGCAGAATATTTAAACCAGCTGGGCTGGGAATCTTGTTGGCACACTCGTGAGGACAGATGGCCGGTTGTGGAAAACCGATCGGAAATGCTTCATGACTTAGATGACATTTTAAGTGACACTTTCAGTTTGCGTTCGTCAGATTACGAGCCTCGAGCACTAAATTCTCCAAGTGTGCGTTCTAGTTCAACTTTATTCTTCATTGCCGAAGAGGATAAAAATTCTCACGGCAGTAATGGTTGTGATTCTTCTCAAGTTCAAACCTGTGATAAAAACTCAAACTTGCAGACTTTGCCCTCTAGGAGGAGCAAAACTCTGCCTTTAGAAACTCTAGGTTACAAAAGATACAAGACCTTGCCAACAAGGTCTACTGCATTTAGCTTTTCTATAGGTGAGAAGGGTAGAAAGAGTAAAGATGATCATTTTCAGAAGAGAGGTAGAAAGGATTTTCAGCAGGTTGAATCTGGCAATGAGGTTTTGGAAATTCCTAACGTGCCAAAGGAAGAGCAGGATTTGGATAGTAGTTACGAAGTTGGTGAAAATGTTGTTTCTAGTGAAACTCTAACTGTTCCTGTGATATATTTGACTAAAACAGATTCTAATAACGTAGAAGATGTTGCCAAAGAAACAACGAGCGAAAAACTCGTACAAATTCAAGAACAGCAAGTCTGTGATACATGTGCCAATGACGACACCACTGACGGTGACGTTAGCTTTAGTATAGGTAGTAGTAGTGCTAGCATAACAAAACACGAGGATGGTGATTCTAAAAGGGCATCGGAACATTACGTCAAAAAGTCGCCTGTTTTAAAGGAAGTTCGGAGTAGTAGTAGTGATAGCTCTCGAACAAGCAATAAGAGTAGGACGGATAGTTTTAATACTGACTCAACCACTAGTGGCATTAGTTCTTGTGAATCTGGTCCAAATCAATGTCTTTCATCCGACGTAGTTTCATTAAGCCCTATAGCCAGCACTAGTTCTGTAGAAACAGTGGGAGTGACTATGACCACGACAGAAAGTAAGGACCTAGTGCATCCTTCATCATTCCGACGGAAATCGTTAAATCTTAACCGTGTTCCAAGTTTAAGGATCAAGCAGTCTAGTCCGGCCTACGGAATTTTGCCTTCAGCGAGATTATTAGAGGGGGCACAGATGGAAAATGCAGTCATGTTCACGACAACCAGAGATGCAGCAGGATACGATACCTGGAGGTCCATCATGAGACAGAGACGTGTTAGTTCGGACGTAGAGTCTGATCTCGGCATTGGTACTCTGTACGGGGAAGAAGATCCTGTGGAGGTGCCAATGAGAAGGCCAAGTATTGACTCCAAAGTCAGCACAGAAACTTTCACATTCCGACTGAGGTATGGTAAATATTTGAGTGTATCATTTACTTGCATATTACATGTAGTACTTTATGACTGTATGATTACATACATGTAAATGTATGTCAGTTTCATGGACATGTATATATTTGACTTTTTAAAATTTTCTAAATGCCTAGAGTACTTTAGAGGACATGTAAATTGAAAGCATTTGTATTTTCCATATCTTTAGAGGGCTGCACATACAGATACATGTAAAAATGTATCTTGTATATTGAATATTCTGATAAATTGTAAATTTAGAAAAAGGATCACCTTTCTTTTTTGAACTGGATAGCAATACTGAATCACATAATCCTGCTTTGATTTTTGTAAAGCATTTACTAGAACAGACTTCTACTTCAATATTTTTGAAGCTCTGGTATGCCAAGGAATGCTAGCGGTGTATCCCTGAGTGATATGGACAGACCTATGAGTCCGTTTGGTGTGGCACCTAAAGCAATATTACAGCAGAGGAAGCCACACACTGGCAACGCAGAATTTATAGGTCTGGCCTTACCTGTTGACATCAATATGGTCTTCGAGGTATGTTCTGTTTTATTGGTCAGGGGAAAAGCAACATTGTATTTACGATCTCTTATGGAAAAAATATAGCGATATGATTATGATTATCCGTATTCGTATAGTAAATGCATTGAAAGTTACATTTCTACTAGCAAATATCCTTTATTCAAACATACAAATTACGTTTTCTGCTAAAAATGACCGTTGAAAACAGTTTAGAAAGCAATTTCGGTCAGAATTTTGCTGACCACTGCAAAAAATGCACTGGCTGTGCTTAGAGAGTGGCCGTTGATTTAGGTAATTTTATATTCCAAATTGTGTTGGGTGGGGGGGGGGGGGGGAGTCAAAAGTGACCATTGACATGGAGTGACTGTTGAAAATGAGTGACCGCAAGGACAGGTTTGACTGTAAATGGATTTTAAGTGTTTTTTGTAAAATATAGAAAAGAGTCTTAATATAAAAGCAAGGTGTCCCAACTGTGTTGCTGGAAAACAGCCTACTGGACAAAAATTGTCAAAATACTAAATACCAGATTTATTTCTGTATGACAGGTCCATGAAGGTGAAGATAAACGGTCTCATTCCTCACATACTGTGTTATCAAAGAGAGACAGCTCACCAGACTTCAAAAAACCTCAGAGCCGTAAGTAAAGTTACAGGTTTTAAAATGATTCTAAATGAATTTTATGAAGTAAATATCTGAACAGCATTGTAACTTTCAATTCAATTCAATTCAATTTTATTCAGGCAATGTATATCATACAATAGCACAGGTTATAATGCATAATCAATGTCAACAAAGTCATATTTAATATATCACAGAATTTTGCTTATCACACTTAATTTGGCTAAAGTATCACAGTTGATCTAGTAAAAATATCACAGTTGATCTAGTACATGTATCTTTAGTAGAATAACTGATTTTAAATTTTAAATCAAAGATATCACAGAAGTAACTATCACATTATAGGTGCATTGCATAGATATTGCCTAGGATAACCCATTAAAGCAATTCATAGTGTGCTTATTTCCAATGGGGTCCTGACATATTAATAAATATAAGTATAAGTAAATAAATAGGGTTAGTTTAAACTTAAATTAAATAAATATAGGGACTTTGGCAACGACAACCCGGACGGACTATAATAAAAACATGTAACATTTCACAATGCCTGATTAATAATTAAATTGATTTTAAAACTAAATCATACATTAGAAATTATATTTCTATACACATTTCATTTAAAAATCATATATAAATTCATTTAGCTCTCTGTTTCTAGCATTTTCGGTTAAATGTGCCTTGACTGCAGCTTTGAAAGAAGTTCTATTTCTGATTTCTTTAATTTCCAAGGGCATAGAATTCCAATCCTTTATAGCATTAAAATAAAAACTAGATTTTGTATAGGTATTTACACTTGGCAGCTGAAAACTCATATTTTGGCCCCCTCTTGTGACATTGTTATTTAAGACAAAATGTTCACCTAAATAGGTTGGTGCATGGCCATGCATAATGTTAAAAACATGATTCAGCCTCAACTGGCTTGTTCTGTCAGAAACACATAGCACTGCACTGATGAAAAATACTGAAGCAAATGAGTTCAATATAAAAAAAAAACATTTTTACATTTAAAAAAATGAGTTAGGTCATTCAAATATGAAAATCATTCAAATTTGAAAATCATTGTTGTTTTATGACAGGATCCAGGAAAGTTTCTCGGTCCATGTCTTACTCCATGTCCAGTGATCAGTTTGACCACGATCGTTCTATCTGTCTGGTTTGTCACAGACTCCAGTATGGACAAGATAATTTTGCCGTGGCGGAGGAAGGAGGTATTGCACTTGATCATTTCAGTGATTTTACTTTCCATTTTCCTCTTATTCTCTTCTTTATTAGCTCTCCTGAGCAAAGCTCAAGTTAATTATTGTCATAGTGCAATGTCCAACTTCCGTCGTCCATCGTTAGCATCTCCTATGCAGCCGCTTTCACAAAACCTTACAGGAAGCAAGAACTCAATGTTCTCTACAAAGTGTGTGTTTTTTTGTGCTGATCGGTCAACAAACATGGCTGCCAAGGGATCTGATTGGCTGACGCATTTTCCACATCTCTGCAACCACTGCAAAGAATTTCACAAAACCTTACAGGAAGCAAGTACGCAAGGTCCTCTACTAAGTTTGTGTTTTTCATGCTGATCGGTCAACAATTATGGCTGTCGAGGGCTCTGACTGGCTGAATTATTTTGGATAACTCCACTGCAGTCGCTGCACAGAATTTCACAACACCCTATAGAAAGCAAGTACTCAAGGTCCACTACCAAGCTTGTATTTTTCAAGTAGATTAATCAATAAACATGGCCACTGAGGGCTCTGTTTAGACTATAGCATTTTCGACATCTCCTCAGTAACTACTGCATAGAATTTCACAATACCTTACAGGAAGCTAGTACTCAATATACTTTACAAATTTGGCCACTTAAAGCCTTCGGCAGCAACTCAGGTGATCAATGTTACCCCCTTGGGCCTCTTGTTTTCATATGATTTAATTATTATTACCACTGCAGATAAATTTTTATGATGCTACACATTTTCCATTTTTCTTTTGTAAGTTCTACATACATAAATATGAATTTTGATAAGAGACAGCATCTAGCGAAATATCATCTGGAGTGATAAAAATCACTGGTAGGAATTTCCTCTGATCATGTACATGTATTTATACAAAACAAGTGCTCAATAGATCCGCCTCAAAGGGGTAGGGGCAAAATCTGCCGTTTTTGGCCTCATTATTTGCTATTTTCAAAAATTGTTTTCATACTATTTTCTATCTTTCAAATAAGAGTAGAGATGTTGTTGTTTATTGAAACTGAATTGAAAATAGATATAATCAACTAATATGAGTGTAATTTCCCGCCAAAATTGTCCACTACTATGGAAATTAGTGGTAATTAGATTACAACCAGATTTTAACATAATAGTTTATAGTATATATAGAGCAAGCACATGTAACAAAGTTATACTTTCCATGTACATTCAGAATATAAAAAGGAATGCCCCATATGAGTATGAACCTGTTACACGTCCTTGCTCTAGGGCTTACAACTGTAGGTATGTGTGTCCCTCGCTAAAAAGCTGAATTTCTAATGTACATGTAAATACATAGTGATCAACTTTCAATCATTTTGCCCTAAAAGACTTGGTTTTCGAAAAATCACATAAAATTTGTCATTTTTTGTTTAGAAGAAGCATAATGAATGAGAAAATAGAACCTTTTTAGATTTTTTGATTGGGGCCAAAAATGGTCACTTTTGCCCCTACCCCTTTAAAAATCACTGCCTAAAATAAATCTTACTGAAAACCTTGCATGTATGATTTCTTTCCAGAAGGTGGCGAGTCAGATTATGTTATGGAGCAAGATGGTAGTGGTGCACCGTTTGGTACACGAGGACTCACCAGATCTCGAGTCGATAGTGTTAATGAGTACTCCTCGGCAACTCCAGGTAGCGTCACCAGCTGTACAAGTACTGAAGCTCGTAAGTACTCAAAAATTTCTATTAGAATCATTGAAATACATGTAGTGGTCAACGTTAAGTACTCAGGGACTCACCAGATCTCGAGTCAATAATGTTGACGAGTACTCCTCAGCAACTGCAGGTAGTGCCACCAGCTGTACAAGTACTGAAGCTGATAAGTACGCGAAAAAAAATCTATTAAATTATAATCATTGAAATACATCTACATGTACATGTAGTGGTGCTATGTTTGGTACTCGGGGACTCACCAGATTCTGAGTGGGCAACTCCAGGTAGTGTAACCAGCTATACAAGTACAGATGCTCATAAGTACTCAAACAAGATTGATCATTGAGAGAAATTTCTCAGCAAAATCGTTCTCACAGTACCTGTTCCGTGACAACCTTTTCTCTCACCCCGGACAAAGATATCTACAGATTTACCCATTCTGAGAAAACTCTTTCTCGCACCCCTGGATATTTGTCTCGAACCCCCTATTGTGACGTCATAGATGTTTACGTAGCTTTAGCAGTGTTTGACGTCACATAGAGCAACATTTAATGTAAAACAAGCTATTGTTATTTATGAATTATGTAAAAATATGAGAGATAGAAAAATAATCAATCACCCCTTTGTACAGGGACAGGGAAATCCCACCCTTGTATCAAAGATTTGCAATGTCCACGACTCGGCAAGCCTCGTCATAGACTGCAAATCTTTGATACTCAGGTGGGATTTCCCTGTCCCAGTACAAAGGGGTGATAGATTCTATTAGTCTTACACTTGCATCTCTTGGACGGCTAATGGGGAGGTCAGAAGGCTGTTTAAATGTTTGGCAGTTTTGGTAAGTGAAAAACATGAATTGGTCAGTGAAAAGTCAGGGAATTTTGTTTACCAAGAGTGCTGGCAACCCTGCAGAATAGACATTTATAGTTAAGCTGTATATGATGCAGGGCTCGCCCTGGCTTCGCAAATGTCGCATTTTGCGACAAAAAATTGAAATTTGCGACAGAAAATCGCGATTTGCGACAATGGGAATTTTCTAAAAATGAGTTTACAAGTACCGACAAACACGCGAATTCGGCATTGACAGATCGATTCTAAGTTATCCAAAGTGTAGTTGAAAGCGTTCAGGTGTAACGTAGGTAAGCGGGTGACCGTAAAAGGTGTGAAATACAATGGTAATTAGGTAGCCCCAGCAGCACGAGAGCCACTGCTAATTAGATAATTGGATTATGAAGATAAGCTGTCCAACGTTAGTATTCCTAATTTTGAAAATGTATTTTAACTTTGTTACGGCGGACGGAAAACTTTGTATAAGTTTAGATCATCACGAGTATGTCATAATTATTTTATTTTTCAATTCTTTATTTCTCCCCCAAAAGAAGTACCACTGTATTATATAATTTAGATTTAAAAATTGGGAAACGTAACTTAGAAATGTCCGATTCCGTATCGGAAAACAAAATAGCCAAACAGACGCCATTCGTTTTTAAAACGTCTGCAAGTTTTGACGATAAAACTATCACAAATAAGCCTTCAATAGCATCTTAATCGAGGTTTTGAGATCTTTGTATTCAGGATAAAAGCACACGAGCTCGACGTTGTGGACCGACAATAGCACACCCCCCCCCCCCCCTTACTTTCTTTTAATTTTGCGTCATCGGCGTCAATCTCCTGTTAAACAAAGAGTCGGCGACGAAGAATTGAACAAGAAAAAATTACTTATTTTATTTCAAGGCCATTGTGATTACGAAAACAATAAACCACAAATAGCTTATGTATCGATCTATATGACAAATATTCATCTAGATAAGTTACATGTACGTTGAGACCTTTTATTATTGTGTGTGTGTGGGGGGGGGGGGGGTCCGCTACACCGACATTAATTAATCATGTCAACATTTTTTTTTCACAACAAGCAAAGATTATATATGGGGACCACTTTCAAGCTACATCGAATAAATGATCAAGAGCATAGGAAATTTCCTAAAATGCTATTTTTCCCGTTTTTATGTCCAATGTTTTTCACAATCATATACATGTACTTGGACCCCCTCACCATCCCAGGAAAAATTCAAGGTCAGCCCATCTTTCTTTGGCTACAATAGACAATTCCAGGCTGTCCTTGCTATCAAGGAGTTCAAGTCATGGGGAGGGGGGGGTCAGTTCTATAGCTTCGTCTAAAATCAAAGCTGCAGTTCTTTTAGCCTGCACCATGTTTGCAGCTACCTTGCAACTGCCTTGTCAATACAGTAATTCCTAAACTGCAAATTGATGATGATAAGAATTGAAGGCCCTCCAATGGATATTTTTAATTAGATGGGAGGTCTTCTATGAAGAATTCTGTGACTTTTTGTGTTGGTCTAGTTGAACTCATCACTTACTCAGTACTGCCATTGAATTCAAACTTACTGAATATTTTGCATTTACTATGTTATCATAGAAGTAGTGTTCATATTAGTCTCTGACTTTGTTGAATTCAATACAATATGACTTTGTATGTTCTTGGAAATAAAACACATAGATCAACACATACACTATCCCTATTGAGAAAAATCAAAGTTTTTCCAGCAACTTTGTCGTCGCGCAATATTGTGCTACAGCACAATTTTGTGTCATCGCACAAACTTGCGACACAAAATTTTGAGCCAGTGTGAGCCCTGTGATGTCATAAAGATCTGCTTGTTATGGACAGGGAAACTCCTCCCTGGTGTTTTAAATACTTTCCATGTCCATGACTTGGTGAAATCTTTGATAATTAGGAGATATTTCTCTGTCTATACGAAGTGATGATAAATTCTATTAATCTTGTCTACAAATAACTTTTTATATAGTGTAAGTTTTCTGTCCAATGGTATATAGTCCAGTCAAAGTAATATTGAACCTTGAACTAATTGCAACACAAACTTTTTGTGTTTTATGTGTTTTAATATGATAGAGTAAATATGAAATTAAAAAGTCTACCAAAAATATTGGCGTGGAACCCATTGATATCCACCCTCGAAGTTTCGTTATTTTTAAATACGCTTTGGTGCTTCCATACAACATGATAAAACGAAATCCGGATATCGTACTCATGTAATAATGTCTGTATTCTGTACCTGATTTCTATGAATTATTTTAATTTTAGATGTGAAAACTTTCTTGACACATAATGCGTGTGGATAATTTGTTCCTTATTGGTATTTTATCCTAATAAACAAGCTTGTATTCATTTGCATTTAGTATGGCAGACGTCCTTCCGGTGACGACATGACTACTCGAATACAATTTTCAAATAATAATTTATGTGGTCGTCGTAATGCATTATAAAGAAAAAAAAATTGTATTATACATTTAGACAAAGAGTATTATGTGATATCTTATAGAGACAATTAAAAAATACCAGTTTGATATGCGCCATAGCAAGTTTAAAAAATACGTGTAAGGTGGTCCGTCAGGGAAATAATTCTCATTCCATTACAAGAATACAATAAAGTTACTCTTATTGATCATGGCTTAAGGATGTTAATTATTTAATCGAATATATTTCATGAACAAATTATTTCTCTTAACATACAAAACTCGTAGCATATTGCATGATATACACAAATGGCTGAATACCGTTTCCAAATAAAAAAAAAAAAAAAAGAACTTGAGAAAGGGTAAAATAAATTCTTTAACGTCATTCTTATGAAGTGATTCAGAAAACCTCGCTTGTTCCAAGGGTTGACCGACGTGTACTCTCCACTGTATGTGTAGGTATACATTGTACTACGAAAAAGTCTATTCTTATCTGCATTTAAATACTATTGAAAAAAAAAGATGTAAGGTGTATTGAAATTATGACAATCTATTGATCTGCTGGCTGTTAACATTGGAATAGATAGAAGTGTTCTATTATCATAAGTCAGAATATACCTTTTTTTATATAAAGATTCAATTCAGTTTACTTCTCTTCGAATAATATGCTCTTGAAATACGAACTACATAATCTGTGTTACACTGGCGGGAGTTACATGCTATATTCTTTGTTATTACGCTTTCGGGATTTGGGCACCTAAGAGTTCACACATGATGGATATAATATAGGAATTTGTTGAGGATCAAATCGAAGAACTACTAGATCTCTCTATACATCATAGATTAATGTGCAGTCCAGAGAGGTTATCGGACATCCCCCTTGTGTTCAACATAACATGGCCTTGTAATGAAATTTATAGTGTATGTATATTTGTCAGTATTTGAAAATGCGCTTGCCAGCTTTAAATACATGATCATTATGAAATATTACAGTCTTCCTAAACGTGTCCCCGATCACAAATTGTTTTCTTATCGAGACTAAAAAAGGAAAACTGATCGTACATGCGCGACTATTGTCTTACATTTTTATTCGGACTTTGCGATCATGAAAAATCAACTATAATAACTTATAACTTCTAAATGAGGTTATAGTTAGGTTTTATTATAAAATTGTATAAGGTAACTACTACATATTTACTCTGACTTTCAAATGTCCCGACCCTACTTTCGCAATTTTCTATATCAGACTATGAAGAAACGCAGTATTTGCAACAACAACAACAAAAAAATTCATATGTCACGTATATCTATAGGACAATCGTGTGATGAATTAGATTTTTACGGTGTTTTTTTCATTTTCCAAATTCTATTGTCTATGATGGAGTGGAGAGGGTGCAAGGTAGCATGAGTCTTCATATCGAGTCTCTTTTTTGAAATAGTCCAAATGGCTTGCATTGCAATTATTTTGTTTTTCTTGAGATAACTCGGAGTCAATTCAAATAGATATGGTATTTGTGATGAAAGAAATGCACAATGTGCAATTTTATAAATAAATGGCGAAGTTCTGGAGAATATACCAATAATTTCCCGGTAACTTAGCATTTTTTGATTTGTTTAAAACTATAAACATGTATTTTAATGCTTCAAAATAAACAGTTTAAGAATTTATGCTATTAAATGATATCATGAAATGTCAGCGATTCCTTCAAGAAGATGGCTATTTCAGCTGCATACTGTTTAAGATGAATGAATTCTCAATGTGGAAGGAATGAAGATATGTGCTCTTTTTAAAAATCTTTATTTTGACTGTTTAAACATGCAGAAAGGGCGGATCTAGAGGGGGGTCAAGGGGTCCTTAGGAGGGAGGGGTTCTTACACCTCCCCTGGACTTTGCAAAAAAAAAAAAAAAAACCCGCAAATTTTCCCCGTTTTTATGTTTTAATGAATCTATCTTTTTAATCATAGACAGGATCCCCTCCCCCGACGGGTTGCCCCCCCCCCCCCCCCCCCCCCCTAGGAAAATCTAGGTCCGCCCATATATACATCGTGTATAAAGCAAGGCACGTGTACAGGGTTCTTGGGCATGAAATAGAGGTGGGATCTAAGCTCCGCTGAAGTTAACGTTTAAGTTCGATTTCTGAAAAGAGAAAGGGGTCAAGCCGTTTATGAAGGAACATTTTTTTATCGTTACTACCCTAGATCCACACATGAAAGTTGGCTTAAATAAGATTTTCGGTTTAAAAAAGAAAGTTATTCCATTTCCTCCATAACCATGTACATGTATGCAAAAATAAAGATGAAACAAAGAAATGTGTTAGAATTTTCTAAAAAAAAAAAAACCCCGATAATTGCACTTTAAACACATCCTCAGATCCTCAGGTTAGCTAAATAGACCTATTCGGGTCTCAGGGTCTCAAAAGTAAGAGGTTCTGTACATGAAATGTTTATTCGTGCACTTAATATATTCAATTTAAGTATAAAACAAAATGATACAAATGTACCTATAATAAATACATTAAGCCATTATGTGTGAATGCTCTTTTTCCAGTTTTCAGAGATTTCAATACTAGATTTCGTCTTTTTCACCAAAAATAAAGCATGAAATACAGTTTTTCAGATCATAAGATCGCTTCAAGGAACAACGTTTTTACGTTATTGAAAAATAGGAATCGGTTTGGTCCAATTTGGATGAGAAATAAATGAGTAAGTTGAATTTTCCAGTTTTCCGCAATTTTTAATTGGAATTTTCATATTTTCCGAAAAAAAATCCAATTTCCACGGGGTTGATTTTGGTAGACAATTTCTCCTGTGAAAGTCACTACATTAAGGTAATCAAATCAATAGAAAAAGTTTGTGTTGCAATTTGTTATAGGTTGGGCCCCTATATGCTGTACTTTGACTGGACTAATATTGCACATCAATCTGTAAGTCTTAGACTTTTTTTTAATGATTAAGGTCATATACATGAACATGTACCTATTATTTAGCAAGATACATGTTGGTACTAGTTAGCAGTATTCACCTTTATGAACAAGTACTGCAACGTGGTAATTTTCGCTGGGGGAAAATTTCGCTCGATTATGATATCAAGACATTAAGTGGGGAGATAATATTCGCTATGAAAATGTTTTTCCCATTGAAAGAATACAGAGGGGATATTTTGGTGTCGGGGAAATTTTCGCGAAGTCCTTTGATTTGTGAAAAACGTGAAAATTACCCCCATGTGAAAATTTCCACGTTTACAGTATTCAGGTGTTCATGTAGTTCAATGCCCTGCTGAAGGAAAAACATTCCATGTGCAACTGACTTACTATTAAATTATTATTGAAAACTATATTTTCTGTAATTCATATAATTGGTAAAGGGCCGGGTTAGCGCAGTGGTAGTGCTCTCGCTTCTTACCTCTAAGGTCCCGGGTTCGAATCCCAGATTCGACAAAGGGTCTTATGTGGGAGGGTAGGTGGTCCCCCACCCAGGCCTCAGTAGGAGGTTTTTCTCCGGGTACTCTGGTTTCCTCCTGCTCCTTGGACCCCCTCACGCCAACATCTGAGCCAACGTGAGACATTAATATAAGTTGTGTAACTAATTTGTTAAACGTTGTAAAATAAATAAAGTTTAAATTTTAATTGGTAAATGATCACGGTAGAAAAAGTAGAACAGTTACCTCATTTCTCTTTCTTCAATTTCTAGCACAAACAAGAATGTCATATGAAAGTGTTCATGGCAAAGTTCTGATCAGGAAAGAGTTAAGGAATTTGGTGATTAATCTGAGCAGTTCAGTCGGAGTCAAAGGCTCAGAGCAGGGTCTGCTCACGTGAGTATTTCTTGTGTATATACATATGCATGTTATCATAGAATTTGGTGATTATTCTGAGTAGCTCAGTAGGAGTCAAAGGCTCAGAGCAGGGTCTGCTCACGTGAGTATTAATTGGTATATACATATGCATGTTATCATAGAATTTGATGATTAATTTTAGTAGCTCATTAGGAGTCAAAAGGCTCAGAGCAGGGTCTGCTCACACGAGTATCTGTTGTTCATGCATTTGTACGTGTATATGAACATTTACTTGTAAATGTATGTGTAATATAAGCGCAAGACACAAATAAAATCAAATTGAAAAAAATCTGTTTTGAACATCCTTTAGTTAATAGATTTTTTATTTCAGACATTTTTTTTTTATTTCATACAGACAGGGTAAGGGCACATGTAATGTTGGGAAACTTTTGCCCAATTTCCATTTCTGCATTTAATGAGAAATAAGATATGTTTAAACTAAAGAAACTGTTTTGACAAGTAAAATAATATGAGAAATCATAATTGCATTTCCTTTTAAATGTATAAAACTTGATCATCAATAAGTTTTTGTTATCTACAAGTTTACAAGGATAGTGTTCCTTTCTTATAGAATGAGTGAATATTGAATCTATATGTATGCATGTTGCTGGGGGTCCATCGATGCTCGATTTTGTGCTCTGTTGTGAGTGTTGTTGAGATTATCGTCAGGATCTTCTTTAATTCATGTCTGTCAGTCATCTTTCTCTTTGTTCAAGTACTTTAAAAAAAAAATTTGTAATGCAAGTACAGGACATTTGATGCTTTAACATGTGTACATGTATTATATTCCAGATTAAAACAGAAGTTCCCGCTAGTGTTTAAGGACGTTTGTTTTTACTCAGAAGTGTGTGAGATTATGTCTTCATGTTCATTCCGTTTGACGGCAAGGAGATTTATACAGGAACTGTTTGAGGAGTTTGACATTAAAAAGGTACAGCTTGAAATCTGTATTTTCAGTTACATGTACATGTATGAATCAATGTAGGTTTCTCCCATATTCTAAGAGTCATCATCGTAAAATCTTCAAAATGACATATCGTTTATCCACAGGGAGTTGGACGATAAACTACATGTGTGAACGTTAGCTATGACGCCATAAAAGACTGATGCACACTTTGTCGCTTTAGACTTGATCAAAACATGACAGAAAACAGTGCATAATTATTTAAGAAATAAAAAATGACAAGCCGGGCTCTATTGTCTCATAATGCCCGAGCGTCCTCAGCCAATCACATTTATTACTGAGCCGCGTCAGCGGCGAGGTGATAAATGTGATTGGCTGAGGATGCGAGGGCATTATGAGACAATAGAGCCCGGCTTGTCATTTTTTATTTCTGTTCTAATGATGACCAATCGATTCTTGGTAAAAACCAGTTCCTGCCGGTTTATCTGCTTTCAGAAAATAAGTAGGCGTGGCTTATCGCTATAGGGCCTATATTGGAGAATAGAGCCTGGCTCGCGTCTGTTGTCTTAATAGGGAAAAGAATCAAGCCATATCAGAATATTATTTAGACTTATCTTCAGACACAGGGAGAAAAATGATCAATCACCGGGTATATTCATTGACAAGGAAGTCAAACCCTCGTGTCCATGATTTGCTTTTGTCCATGACTCTACGTGCCTCGTCTGGGTACAAGCAAATCTCAGACACACGGGTTGGATTTCCTTGTCGATGATCATACCCTGTAATTGATACTATTAAGCGTAATGTAAAGTAAAAAATACATACAAGTCATGTTTATTTTACTTTGAGATATACAACATTATTAGACTACATGTTTAATATTTATAAACACATTAAAAATAAGTGTTTCCCATGGAGTATCCATAAATACTTGTATGTCTCTAATTTTATGTACAGACATTCTTCGAAATGCTTTTAAATAAAGAGGTAGATCTTCAGAAATGAGATTAAGATTTGGCTGTGTATCCTCATTCAGAAGAATTGTAAATGACATAGTTACTTATAAAGCCCTGGTCAAACTGCACTCCACGTCCAATTCACGTTCAAAAATCTGCTGGAAAACAGTATATGAGAATTATTTCAGCGTCCAACACCATTCAGATTTTTCACCACGTCCTACCATGTTTACAAATCGTGAACAGCGCATCTTGAAAGCGAAGGACAACTTCTGCTTCACGGGAAACCTTTTTTGGACATGTTTTGTCCGTGATCAAGCAGTAAAGCACAGTGTGATCAAGCCTTAATGTATCAGACTGATGCCTTTCCTGTCATTGTTTTAAGGCCAAGAAAAATTAAAATTTCATTTGACGGGCACTGCCACATTGCCTAAAAACCCACAGCATTTCCGATTTTTATTGCGTGTTTTACCATAATTGGCCAGATTGCAAAGCAATTCCGGTCTATAGATTGACGATGTCCGTCCGTCTGTCTGTCCGTCCGTCTGCCGTCAACATTTTGGTTAAGGTTTCTGGTTGAGGCAAAATCTAAGGAACTATATGCAGTAGAAACTTTATATTATACATGAAGCATGCCCATGACAAGACCTTTCAATTTATGCCATAACATTTGACCTAGTGACCTTGACCTTGGACTTTGACCTAGTTAAAGATTTTGGTTAAAGTTTCTGGTTGAGGCAAAATCTAAGTAACTATATGCAGTAGAAACTTTATATTATACATGAAGCTTGCCCATGACAAGACCTTTCAATTTATGCCGTAACATTTGACCTAGTGACCTTGACCTTGGACTTTGACCTAGTTAAAGATTTTGGTTAAAGTTTCTGGATGAGGCAAATTTAAGTAACTATATGCAGTAGAAACTTTATATTATACATGAAGCTTGCCCATGACAGGACCTTTCATTTTATGCCGTAACATTTGACCTAGTGACCTTGACCTTGGACTTTGACCTAGTTAAAGATTTTGGTTAAAGTTTCTGGTTGAGGCAAAATCTAAGTAACTATATGCAGTAGAAACTTTATATTATACATGAAGCTTGCCCATGACAAGACCTTTCAATTTATGCCGTAACATTTGACCTAGTGACCTTGACCTTGGACTTTGACCTAGTTAAAGATTTTGGTTAAAGTTTCTGGATGAGGCAAATTTAAGTAACTATATGCAGTAGAAACTTTATATTATACATGAAGCTTGCCCATGACAGGACCTTTCAATTTATGCCGTAACATTTGACCTAGTGACCTTGACCTTCGACTTTGACCTACTCAAAGATTTTGATTAAAGTTCCTGGTTTAAGCAAAATCTATGGTACTGTATGCAGTAGAAACTTTATATTATTATTGAAGCTTGCCAATGACAAGACCTTTCAATTTATGCCGTAACATTTGACCTAGTGACCTTGACCATCGACTTTGACCTACTCAAAGATTTTGATTAAAGTTCCTGGTTTAAGCAAAATCTATAGTACTGTATGCAGTAGAAACTTTATATTATTAATGAAGCTCGCCCATGACAAGACCTTTCAATTTATGACGTAACATTTGACCTAGTGACCTTGACCTTGGACTTTGACCTAGTTAAGGATTTTGGTTAAAGTTCCTGGTTTAAGCAAAATCTATGGAACTGTATGCAGTAGAAACTTTATTTTATACATGTAGGTTGCCTCTGACAAAACCTTTCAATTTATGCTGTATTATTTGACCTATTGACCTTGACCCAGTTGGTGACAAAAACTTAATTTGCAATCCGGCCATACCGTCTTTAGCGGTGTTTTATTTTAAAGTAGTCAATTGAGCATTGTCGTGCTAATACAAATTGTTTGTTTACATATTCTTTACTTCACTAAATATATAAATTGTAAAGCTGTAACTCAATACTTGTTTACATAAAATAGTATTATTTACCCGAGCTACCGTATTCAATTGTTGTTTGTACGGTAATCGCGACCAGGCGTATATTCCATATCACGGACGAGGTAACGTAACGTAAAATGATACTTGACTCTGTTGTGATAATATGCAAGAGCATTATTCTTTATTAGTTAAATTATCTAATTTATTAGAAATTTGAAAACGTTTTTGTTTAGAACTCACAGTTTACGTCAGATTGATCAGCCGGGAACGCCGGTGACGGGATCGAGGGGAGGGGCAGAAATACTAAACAATCCTAATTTCGATTCGGATAATCCGGTCAATTAAACCCCAAGCACATTGCAGATACTTCAAAATTTCCGAGGGATAGAAATTCAAATTTGCAGACAACTTGCTCAAGTCCGACAGTGAAAAGGGATGACGAATCGATCTGGGTACCCTTGTGTAATCATTGTTAAAATTCAAACTAAATTGTCAGACATGCAGAAGTGATCAGGAAGGCAAACTTGCTCAATGGGACGATGGCCCCTTCCACTTCCCTTCCACTTGGACTTCAATGGGTCATTCTCAAAAACAATGGGCCATCTTTCCACACGAAAGGGCCATTCCAAAAATGATCAATTTTCGAAAAGCTATGCATGCATTATACATCAGACGTTAGCACATTTTTTGTCGCGAGATTCCCAATTTTACCATTTCCAATGAAAAATTTACAGTACATTTTTTGCATGGATCACAGAACATCCAAGATCAAACTTTCAGCCACCTTTCCTGAATTTTTCGTGTCCATGGATGGGCAGCTTCATTTTCAGCTTTGTTGATATTAGGGAAGACATTTCTGTACAAATTTTATTACTTCAATTTGTACCCATTGACTGACCACTTTTAAAAAATGACATGATAATTTTACGGACGAACCCATACCTTAACGTAGATAAGATACGTAAGTGAACGTTGGAGATTTAAATCTCAGGCGCAGATGTCGGAGAAAAATCAATATTATAGCAAAATAGCAAAGAACCTTACAATTGTCAGTGAACAGAAGAATTTGGTGCCTTAGAGTTCTGACTGGCCATGTACAGAAAGCTGCGATCTCTGTATTACTGCTCCTGGTGTAGATCTTCGTTACAACGTAAATACGAGAACAGAACTCTTAAATAGATTTAAAAAACAAAAATGGACGCCGTAGAATAATGGCACCAGGGCGCAGCGAGTTGCCGATTTTATGGGCCATTTTCTATCAGAATGGGCCTGCCCAATCCCTGGACATGTTTCTTTGTATTTTCCCTACTCTTTTGCCGTCGCCAAGGGTCAAATTTTCGGTCTAAGCACTGAGCAACAATTACGAGTTTCACTCATTTAGTTCCACCTAAAAGAAGTAGTTCACAAAATGTTAACGTCATTTGAAGTTTTAACCTTACACAGGGCAACGGTTAGAGATTGGTGATCCTTTTTAGCATAATTTAGATGTACAACATACATGTATTTAGTCTACATCTTCATACTGGTCTGCCATAGGACATCGTCTGTCATATGATACATACATGTATAACATGTATAATAAGTGTGAACAGATCACAGAATATCTAGCAAACTTCAGATTTGGAATTGCAATAAGTATATTACAGGAAGACGTTGGGTTATCTTGTAAATCAATGCACTCAACATTACCACTTCATACTTTATTTAAGTTTTAATGTATTTTCAGCATCAAAACACTTGAATTAGAAATTTGGATAAAGATAAATTACATTCATCAAATTTCACGTTTGCAAAAAAAAAAAAAAAAAAAAAAAAAAAAAAAAAATCCTGCCTCCCTCACTTTTTTTTTCTCAAAAAGTGCCCGTCAAACTAAACATTAATTTTGTATGGCCTAAAATCTAAATGATAAATTGATTTTATTTTCCACAGCTATTAGAGGAGCCATATTCTTTACTGGGCATCACAGCCAGTGTTGAGAAGAGTTCACCTTCAAAGTCAGAGAACCTGGACAGTCTATCAGAGAACAAATTTTAGATACGTCACGGAGCATCGCCTATGACAGAATTTTTATCATCTTTATTTATTTATGTATTTGTAATCATGGGAACCTGCATTTAGTTGAGATTTTCTAATCTGGACAAATAATAATGGGAGGATGTATTGGATAATAATTTTTATACGATGAATAGAGAAGTTCATTTAAAATCGTGCCAAGTCATACAATTGAACATATGCATTTTGATCGAAGTTTTAATCAATACTTATTGTATTTTTTATAATGTTACAAATTACATATGTAAATGCTCATCATTACATATTACATGTTTGTGCTTTGTGCGACGTACGGTATCTTGATAAAAGTCTTGTTCATGTATGCAAACTTTCATACACGTACAGGTAGATGTATTTTATTTATAAATGAAATTGTCAAAAGCAAAACTGAAACAGTTTTAGCACAATACATGTAATGGAAGGGCTTTCCTTGAGATTTTGTTAGGTACATGTATACAGTGATACCTTAAGATGGTGTCAAAATTTCTTCGCAAACATTCTGCATTTCTTTGGAGAAAGTACATAATTGCTCATAATATACATGTACATGTAAGTACACGAAATCATGAAAAAGTTAACATTGCAATTGAACAAAGAGAAAAAGTATACAGTATATGGAAAATTTGAATTATAAATATTGCCGCTTCGAAAGGCTTGACCAAGTGATTTTAAACTGGCTCTGTTGGTCTTCATTCTTTCAGAGCATTGACTCTTTTTTTTCAAAAGAATTCCATGAACAATTAAATAGGGCCAAACCAATCTCCAACTTACATGTATATTGTTTTGGATACCATAAGCACAGTAAAGCTTTAAACTGAAATGGCATCTTGCTTGGTTGGTCATGTTTATGAACAAATGTAGAAATAACTTAATCTGTGGTTGAGACAATAAAAGTTTTAATACTACGGCTTTCTGCTTATACATGTACATGTACTGTATAATTATCATACATGTATGTACATGTTTTTCCAGGTATGATTATTTAATTTCTGCTCGAGAAAATTACTTGAGAGTCTGGATCCCAAAAAGACGACATGTTTATTATATCATTTACTTTAAAGGTATTAGGGGTATAATTATAACAATATCCTCGAAAAGCTAGGAATTATATACTTCCATATGTTACATATTTTTTGGATATGTGATATTTTTTAAATGTTTCATTCAACTCACCATAAAAATGTATGGTCCCAAACATTGCCGAAGTTGTTCCTCTTTGGCCAACTTCTTGGTATTTAATTTTTCTGTTATGAAAACAACCAGAAGTAGAGTATTATACCCCAAATGCCTCGGCAAGCCTCGTCATGGTACAAGCAAATCCCGGACACTCGGTTGGATTTCCTTGTCAATGCTCACGCTCTGCCATAGATTCTATTATTCTCCTCATGTTCTATACGGTCATAATATAAATATATGTAGAACAAAATGGTCATAAGTGATAATCGATCTAATTAATGCTTCTTTTTTCACAAGTTTAGTTTGAAGGGTTTGCACACCCAACTTGATTTCTGAAGTGAAAATATAATTGTTTAAGCATATGCTTCATCATTCAGGATTTACTGTGTATAATGTTTCAGTAAATTCGTATTCCGTACCTTAAACATGGTCAATTTCTAGTCTGTATGCTGTGATAATTCAGGTTGTGTTTCATTTTATGCCTACAGTACATTAACCAATGACATACATACGACATTACTACATTATGTTCAAACCTATATTTTTACAAAATTACATGTATATTGTGATCAAAAGTTTGGACTTTGGACATTATACGTGTACATACATGTATGTACATGTACATGTAACAAAAATTGGAGGAATTCATTTAGACAATATACATATTCTTGACTCAAATTAAACTATAAATTGAAAATAACTTTATACAAAAATAACCATCACTGAAAGGAACCCCTCATTTTCACAAGAGACATTTTTCAAGTTGACATACTTTGGACTTCGCACTCTGTACTCTAGGGGTCGTATAAAAGTAATCAGGTGTGATAAGAAAAGTAAAATCTGACCACACAATTGACGAAATGACGCTGGAGAGCTTTATATATACATATTTCACTCATGAAAACAAATTAATTCTTCACACTAAGTATTCCAAATTCGTTGAAATAGAATCAACATTTTGCTTTTGTGACACGGTCCCTTCGAAGTGCGGTGTCTGAGGTGTGAAGTCCACGAGCATGTGAAATGTCCAATTAGATCTATCGATAAATTCACTTACTGTCATAGTATGCTTCGTACACCTGGATTTAACAATTGGGCATGCATTGTTATCTTGTTAGTATGTGCTTGTAAATCATGCTTTGAGCTTCTTGACTCAGGAGACTTTTTATTTTGCAAGTTTATTTCACTGTGACATCGTTTTGGTAGCTTTTTTTATGTACGAAAACAATATGTAACGTAACACATTTACAAAGTCATTTGATATTCATTACATCTACAAATCCAAATTTTCCAGAAAAAAAATATTTGAAAAATTGTGTTTGAATAGGCCACTTGCCAAAATTCATAATGGCTGACAAAATAATGAAAAATGTCCGTCACAATTAAAATGCATCTTTTAACAGTGACGTCATAATGTAAAACAATGCCAAAAGATGTTGACTCGGACATTTTGTACTCTCCAACAGGATCGTTCTATTGAAGCTTTTTAGGAAGGTTCACAGGTGTTACATTATCCATTCATGAAAACAAAAAAATACATGTACATGCATGTCCAAGTGAAATTGCATTTATTAAGAAAAACATAAATAAGCTACATTTTCCTTGACACTGTTCATTAAATGCATATGTATGTTGTATAGATGAAGGGAAAATGTATGATAATTGTGGTGTGCTTAAGACTTCATAGATCAATAATTTGTTATTCCCCTGTGAATGTGTTTTTATGTGTATCATGTTTCAATTCAATTTACCGAAGACTCATTCTATTGAAATATTGGCATTGTTGTGTATATGTTGTTGACGAAATTGTAAAAAAGTTTAAAGTGCTATGAAGCAATCTTTCATTGTGCCAGACTTTGTTAATTGTTATTTTCTGGTGACGTTGATGCATAGGATATGTGTATTTGATAATTAATATTCATTTTACTTTAATTACTATTATCAAAGAGTATAGAATTATAGTTATGCTTCAAATTTCTATCAGATTGAATATGAACCAGAAATAAAGATCAACTTCAAAAAGACAAAAATCCTAGTTTTCTTATTTTGAAGTGAAAGTATATTTATATTTTCAAATCTTAATTGAAATATATACCAGTAGTTGTTATGCTGCCTGTGTAACAGGAGAGAAAACATGTGGCCAGACCAGGAATCGAGCCCAAGACCTTTTGCTATCTTGGCAGATACTCTTATTGTCAATGCAAGGGCAAAACATTGGAACCACTATAGTCCACGTTTGTCTGGTACTAACAATTATATTTACATAAATGCTAATACTTTCTTGATATACATCATGCTTTCATCAAACTTGCAGGGTAATACTCAACATCCAGCGAGGGTCAAGGTCACATATTCAGGTCATATTACCTGTTCTTGGAAAGTTGTCTAGTTTTATGTTTTCCATGACATGTTTTTCTAAAAAAGACATGAGGTGCACTTTGTAATTGTAAATCTGTTTAAGTGTAATAACACCTCTTTGATCAACCAAACTTGTTGGAGTGATGTATCAGAGAATGCTCACTGCAATACACGGTACAGATGCTGCATCTTCCCCATTCTTGATGCTTGAGCAACCAGGTTTAGTAAAAAGGGACACCTCAATTTCCAGCCTAAAGCCCTACTGGTCAACCAAATTTGAACCAGGGATGTCTCTTGCAATGCAATGTATTGATGCTGCATATGACCTATAATTCATACTTGGGTGACCAGGTTGAGTAAAATACTGGACAAATCTATTTTAAGCCTACCACAAGTCCTAGACCCACCAAAATTGTGTGAGTATTGCATCTGAAGATGGTGACTGCAATGCATGTTACCAATGCTGCAACTCACCAATTTTTCCCGCTTGAGCGACCAGATAAATTGGGCATCTCCAATTCCAGCCTTCTGTATATCTTGGATAAACGAAATTTGTTTGAATGATGCATCTGAGAATGTTTCACTGCAATGCATGGTACAGAAGCTGCATCTTGCCTGTATTTCATGCTTGAATGACTAGGTTAAGTAAAATGGAGTACCTCTATTTCTAGCATGCTGCAAGTCCTAGATCTACCAAACATGTTTTGGAAATGCATCTGAGGCTGCTTACTACAGTCAATGCAGGCACATATGCTACATTTGATCCTTATTTTAGATTAGAGTGACAATGGTGCATTCCATGATAGATGCTGGTCAGGTAATGTTGCCATCAAATTGAGATCTTTGATGGCACTGTGTTTCACAATTGTTTGAATGAATTTTGTTGTATGCAGCTTTGAATTTACCCAGTCTAAATTTGGAGACCAAATTGCATAGTATTGAATTTACCCACTTCCACACTTGATCTAGGGCTTACATCTATAGGTATGTTTGTCCCTTGCCAAAAATCAAAAATGCTAATGTGAAGACATAGAGCTCAATATTCCTTCATTTGCCCTATAAAAAGGTGGGGTTTTCTAGAAATCAAATAAAATTCGCCTATTCGCCTTTGTTCAGAAGAAACATAATGATTAAGAAAATAAAACAAAAAATTTTGATTGAGGCCAAAAATGGTCACTTTTGCCCCTACCCCTTTGTTTTAATGGCATTGGGCAAAAAGAAAATGGATGTAAAAGTTTCACTGTATACAGTATATTCTCCATTTTATCCTATTTTGTTCTGAATTTTACAGTCACAGGCTTCTTTTTTAGTCAAAATGAATCTCTTATTCCACTTTTACTCCTGTTATAAAAATTTTAATGGATCAACATGCGATCATTCATATTTCTTTGACAAACTTTTTAGGAAATTATACTTTTGAATAATAAGCTTAAAATGCATCAAAGATGCAAAGTGCCAAGTTGCAAAATACTATCCTGATGATATGCACAATAAAAGCTCTTATATGATCCAGAAACAAATTTCAATAATCAAGTGTCCTGTGACCTTGACCTTTTGACCCCAAATCAATAGGGGTCATCTTTGACTCAATGGAAACCTTTCCGGCAAGTTTCATGGTGATAGGTGTATAATACTCTAATATGATCTGCAAACCATTTCAACCATCAGAGTCCTATAACCTTTGGACCTAAAAATTAATAGAGGTCATCCTTGACTAATGGGAAACATTTCTGTGATAAGTGCATGATCACATTAAAAGCCCAATACATCCTCTAATACGATATGTTAACCACTTCCAATTATCAGAATCCTATGACCTTCATCTAATAGAATATCATTGTATTACATGTATATGAACTAATACATGTATGTCGATCAAATGACAGACCTCACAAAATCAAAATTTGTTTCAACATGAATATAAACACTTCTCTACAAGAAATAAAGCAAGAATAATTTTTCTCTGAAAATTTATCTCTAATTCTTAAATACATGTAACAATGGAATCTTGCATCATTCACACACTACAATGTCAAATGTTAGCACTGAGTCTTCGTCACAATTGTATCATTAATGTTATCACATGATGTTATCACATGATGTTATCACATGATGTTATCACATGATGTTATCACATGATGTTAGAGTGCCTTAAGGATATTTTCATACGCCTCTATTTCTATATTTTTCTCCATACGTTCCTTATCCGTTGAAGCTGCTGATGCTGCGTTTTGAGCAGCATTGAGTCCCTCTCTTGCAGCCTGACATAGAAAAAATACAATCAAGTTTTTTAACTGACTCTGTTTCTCTTTTGTGTTGACAGATTCATTTAAATTACACATTATGAAATTTTAATAGTACACAAAAACTAGATCATATTTTCAAGGAACATACAGTGCATAAAGTCTGAATGGCCTTGTCACAAAAACTTCAACAGCTTAACATTTCCTTCAGGTCAACATGGTCAATCTTAGACTTTTAGAAAAATAGGTCAAATATATAGGTCAAGGTCACAAGGACAGCATAAACAGGAAGAAGAAAACAAAAGAAATAAAATGTCTTTTCCCATTAGATACTCTGTGTAAATGCAATGTAAATTAAATGAGCATAAATTTGATTTAAAGCCCATTAAATCTTCCATGTGAACAGGGCACTTGAAACAAAGATACACAGTGATTTATCCCGCTTCCAGGTTGCTTGATGTACTATGGGTTATGTAAAGGGTTCTAACTCAGAGTCGACTTTTAGATAGGCTCCGAGTAAGAACCCTTTACATAACCCAGAGTACATCAAGCTACCGGGAAGCGCGATAAATACCTGTGATTACAATCATGTATATTGACATTTATATGACCAGTAAGTTTTTTTCAACGTGGAAATGGAATAAAATTCTTACAGCAGCATCCAGATTGGCGACATCTGTAGCTTCTTCTGCTAATATCTGTACTGATCCATCAGGGTTTACTGTTAATGATCCGCTGCTCACTGAAATACACAATATCATTGTATAACTGGTATGCCCACCACTGATTGGCTGATAACATGTCTGGAGCTTCTGAATATATCGCTATAACCACCTCCAGAGAGCTAAATCTAGAACAGCTCCAGAGAGCTAAATCTAGAACAGCTCTCATATTTTCCCCAGTATCTTTCTAAAATTAGACTTGTTGTTATGACCTTATAATAGTAGCGGCATATGTGTATATTTTGCGTTATCAGATAGAGAATACCTATAAGTTTCTTATAACAATGGATGCTATGAAGCTGATCGTTGTATTTCTGACATGATCATAAAATAAAACAATTAATTACCTTGTGTTCAGTAGATATAGCAGTACACGTATAGCAATCCTCAGCATATGTTATTCACCTTGTCCTGCGGCCTTGGTAGATAACATACTGGAATCCTTCAGGTTGCTATACTGCTATATCCACCTCACACAAGGTAGTTAATTGTATAATTTTATGCATGTATAGTATTTTCAAGAAATTAACATTTACAGAAATAATTTTGGACATGGTAGATGAATCAGGGTTGATTGATAAGATGTACAAGTAAATTATTGCAATGAAACATTTATTAGTAAATGACTGTCATACCTTTGGTGTACATAGGTGTATAATTCTGGTTGGTCACATGTAAATTCTGTAAATCGTGAAGAGGTTCTTGGGATAATTTACACGTGTCCAAAAAGAGCTGTACACCAATAGCATGACAGACATTAGGGCTGTAATGATACGCTTCCCTCACGATATGTTACATATCGCGATTCAAGGCCTCGGTTTTGGTTATTTTCGATATGATACACTTCAAATAAAAGAAAACATAAAAACGTTTTTTACCTTCATTGACTTCTATTCTTAATGATAAAATAATAATGATGATCATACCTGTCAACTTTTTTCAGACCAAAGAGGGTCAATGACCCTCTTTGGGAAATGAAAAAGAGGGTCATAGCGCGCGAACCAAAATCGCGACCTTTTGCTTGTGTCATTATGAATAAAATTTACACCCCCCCCCCCAAAATACATGTCAGGTCAATAAAGTTCATTTTACTGAAAGACATGTAAAGCATTTATTTAAAGTAATACTGCATAATCATGATATTGTAGTACATGTGTAAAATTTTAGGACTTCATTAATCAAAGCCTGAAGGTTCATAGTTGAATTTGTTTGGCTAGATAATATATTTTTATTCAGTTATTGCTATACCATGATGAAGATTTTATGTGAAATTAACTCTACATTTCACTGCTTCAATTGTTTTAAACACTATAAAAACATTCGTTCCTTTTCAACTGCATAAATCTCCGTGTTTACGATCGTCTTCCCATTGACATTTCCATAATAATCCAAGCCCAGATTGTTAAAACAACATGAAAGTGGCTAATTACTTCCCATATCACTAAACAAACAACCAAATTTACCTGTAACTGCAGGTGTTTTATTGAAAAAGTCACAGCTGGAAATTTAAAGACCCAAGTAATAGACGGAACCAAATCGGAATCGGGTGATTCCCGGGTCAGCAACGAAAAATCGGGTGAAAGGCATGACCCGCGCGGGTGATAAAAAATAATCGGTTCAAAGGGTAAAAAAGCGGGACTGACCCGCCGAAATCGGGTCAGTTGACAGGTATGATGATGATGCCTCATGAATGCCTTAAATAAAGCTATGGTATTTGATGCTGTCCTTGAACATTGATGAATGCTTGACAGTTTGGATGAGAAGTCTCATGAGATATACTTCTTTCAATATGTTTGTTTTTTTACGTTAAATGATGCGAAACACCACTACATGTATACCTGCAACTTACGATTATAATCTGAAATCCCATCAGGCGAAATTCTTACTCGTTTTTACCTCGGCGGGTTAGTGACGCACAATTTAAATCGGTCACATTCTTAATATTATTCTTGCAGAATCAAAAACGTTAACACACGGGAAACGAAAAGAGATTAGGCCTTCCTTAGTGACTTTTAATCTTGTCCGCCATATTCTGTTTATGCAAGTAACATATGAAAAGATTGAATTTGTTCGACCAATAAGAGAGTAAAATTTCAAGTGTGAAAGAAAAAAAAAATTTCCGAAATGAATCAAATCGCAAAATACGGATGCACCGCCATTCACTGAATTGAAGAGTTTTATCACGGTGCACAGTGTACCGCGATGAATCGTTATAGCCCTAAAAAGACATAAGATACATTTTACATTTACATTTGTTTTAAATATCAGAAATCTTTATTTGCTAAAATATCACACACTTTGTGTGCAACAGTGGCAAATATATCAACACTGGTAAATTCTCCCTACATTAAAAACATGACATCACAATAGGCAACCCAAATTACTTGGATACAATTCTACTTGCCAAATAAGTGTTTAATTAACATGTAAAATCTTCTAGACGTGTAAATATCAGACTTGAACATCAAAGGACCTGTAACAATAAGGCGTAAAATCTGCCCAAAGATAATGAAATTTTAAAGTACTTCATTTCTTTAATCAAGTTGGTGAAATACTTTAAAAGATAAAACCCCTTCAAAATCTTAAGAAAATTTTTCATAAAATTGCTCAAATAGAGAGATATTTGAGTATAAATGTGCTTATTTTGTATAGAAATCAATGAAAATCGGAAAAGTTTTCATAAAATATCGTTCCCCCCCTTGGAACACAATACCACTTCTACCCAAGATGTATTTTCATAATATAAGTTTTCTGTAAAAGCGGAGTTGTGTTCCAAAGGGGGAACAATAGTCAATTTACGAAAATGCGATTGGGCGGGAAGGGGTGAAGGAAAGATGTGAAATTAACAGAGAATTAGTAATTGGCATTTGATTCGCTTCTGGCAAATAATTAACTTCTTTATTAATAGCTTCGAATTAATCAATTTTCAACATAAAATATTTGTTGTTATTTACTTTTTCACTAACAAACCTCTTTATTTTAATTTTGGGCATTGATAATTCAACAACCCCTCGCAATAAAAGTTAACAATTAGCGTTGACGACTGATGTACACGTCAATCTTGGGAAAATGCTCAAAACATCCTCGGTAACATTCACAAAGTATTTAGAAAATTTAATTATGGTAAATGTAACAGAAATATGACTTTATATACTTAAAAAAAAAAGCTTATTCAAACTATTTTTATAACGGCGGCGTTGTTAATTGTACAATATTGTTCGATTATATATCTTTGGTCACGTGTTTACAGTCTGATAAATCCGGAATATAATATTCGGAGAAAATCAAGGTTTAGCATGGTATTTCTTATTGAATCTTCTCATTGTAGTTCATTTTGATCAACAAAAGCGACCGATTGTTAGAAAATTTCCGACATTTCACTCGCATTATTTATATCATAAAAAAGACCCCCACCCTCATTTCTACGTAAAACTATAGGTTATTTATCATAATTATGTCAATAAAACTACTATATTTGATTAAAGATACTTGAAATAAAATAATTTCACGTACAGGACACATTTCAAATAATTCTGGTTGAGCTGGTATATTGCAAGTAAAATTTGGGCAGATTACGGCTCTTAACATTACAGGTCCTTCTACAAAAGAAAGGGAGCTGTAAACATACCAAAAATATTTCTTGTGACTGATTCATCCACTACGACCCTCACAACTCCAGGTTTGAGAACACCTAGCATGGGTACGTGGTTAGGCAGGATACCTACAGTGCTGCTTAGTGTTGTAGCGTCAATTTGTCTCACATTCTCCTCTTTGAAAAATACCTGAAAGAAAAAATACTATGTCATTTTTTCAAATACATGTATCACAACATCATCATGATCATAGGGGCCATAATTGTTGACCATGCACATGCAATCAGTGACATTTTCACTCCTGGGAATCCTTGCCCCACAAAATTTAAAAACCAGAAAAGGAATAACAAATTATCACTTACATACTTCCTTTCCTGGCTCGAAACCTAAGCATTGCCCTATCGACCAATGCCGTTAAAGGCCGTGTCACGTATAATTTACGTATAAATTACATATGAAAATATAAAATTCTACTATTTGTAGCGGTGCTGTAGAGCAAGTGACCATATTTTGCCGTATTTTTCGTACCTTTCTCAGGAAATTTCAAGACTTGGAGGCAAAATCAATAATTGCTCTTGTTAAAATTTAATATAACTCCATTCTTGATTGAAGTATTACAAAAATTGAACTGGGGGCAAGTTTTGCCCCCAGGATTTGCACATGCTCGGGGTTAAAGGTCAATTTCTGAAAATAACCGTAGCCAGAAAAGGTCTATATGTTACATGGTGGAGGGTTTATGCCATCAAATTATACATACAATATAAATTTTAGAAGGGACGTTTTCAATTTTAAATTTCAGCCTGATGTTGCCAAGTTTAACATAGAGCCCATGGAGAGCCTCATGACGTCACTAGATAAATAAGCATGGGAAATAGCCCATTTCAAATTTGTTTTGTCTATTAAGGTCGTTCGGTACAGGCGTCATATCGAAGTTACGTTTTCCGTAAAACGAATACATTTCGGTATGATTTATACATATTCTAAAAGCTAACTTTAAATACATTATGTTGTGCTAATTAAACCCATTTATGAAGTTGGTTTTCCTAAGTAATAACGTCACAAAGTAGGTATAGAGCGCTATCTACATGGCATATATTTGCGCCGTTCGTATGCGCTAAACTGCATAATTACAACGTCAAATTAGACAAAATATACAACAGATGTTGACATCATGCCCTAAAATGGATTTCTGAGTTATAAATCTCTTTAATCGTGAGTTTATAGTAACATTTTCTTGTAATGTGTAAAATAACAGTGCAATTCATATTTTAACGGCTTTTTTCGACTTTTGATTTTTTATTAGGTCTTCCGACTTCCGTCGGAAGACCTATTGTTTTCGTAACCGTGGAAAATTGGATCAGCGATTTCTCAAGAACCCTGTAAGCTAGGACAATGAAAGTTCTCCAACGTTACGTTTGGAGTAAAAGCTAGATTGGTCTTTTTTATTTTTGGTCTCTGTTATTTTTTTTATCATATTTTTTAGTAGATTCAAATATTTGACGGGAGCGTCGAATTACTCAAAAGGACCGAAAATTTCATGTTTTGCTATTTGTAAGCTTAAATATCTCGTATTTTGCTATCTACAATTTCCATTCTTTTTGAAAGTCGACAGCCATGCAAGATATGAAATGCTAGATGCACACTGTAACAATTTATTACGATGACGTCCTTCACCGTCCTTCATATTTCCAAATTCAGAAGTTCATAGGAGGAAGACACTTTTTTGCTTATAATAGTAAACAAAAATTAAGCTTATGAAGTTTCCTAAAAATTTCAATATTATTATTTTTTATCCATATATCTGTCTTATTTAGTCTTTCTGATTTTTCCTATCTCTTACTGTTGAAAAGATATGAGCATCGAAATTTTGAGTTGGGTATTTCGATACACCTTCATGCCAACAGATCGGGCGCACACTAAAATTGGTAGTCCGAGTCCGACTCGAGAAAAGCAGTGTTGAGATTTTCAAATTCCGATTTCACGGCAATGATGAATATGCATTTCATAAATACATTTCGATATACACAATTTGATTTTAAAACAGTTGATTAATTTAGAAGAGATCAGCTACAAACCAGAATTTACACACAAAAAGTGGTAGTTTGATTCCAATTTCTAACCTACAAACCTGTTTCTAAACTTCAATAACTATATTTTGAAGATCAAGTTTAATTTCTAATTCTAGCAAACATTCGAACATAATTTTCGGTTGGTTTATTTACAAATTGATGAACAATTTCTCCAACATTCTTCCCTCCCCTCGTTTTTCGAAAACAGTTCTGTTTATATTGAACGATGTCGCCATGATGGAAATTCAAAATAAACTTTGAAAAAAGGGAAGGGGGGGGGGGTTCCAAATTTGAACCTGCACAGCGAGAACCTCATGGTATTTATATATATATATTGAACGTAACTTGTTATTACCATTTCTCTTCTCAAGAAAATTGGTTCTACAGCTACGAGCTCGCCTTTTTTATGGGGGAAGGGGGCAGGAAGAATTTGCAAAAAAAAATCCTGGCTCTGAAAAATGCTGAAAAAAATATTCCGGCCCAAAGGGCCGGCAATTTTTTTTTTCCAGGACCATGCAAAAGTAAGGATACATTGCATGATATGGAAATTTTTGCTGGCCCTTTGTGCCAGACAATTTAAAGTCAAAAAATTAATATAAATACAAACTGTTCACATAGCTGTATCTACCAGAGACCTAATACGCATAGGCACAAAAATCTAGAAAAGGTTCTATTTAAACATCATACAATCTGTCTGAAATTCGCTAATTGCAAAGAGACATCTGAAGGAATGGTTATTAACTCATACTCTGTAACAGCGGGGAGTTTAACTTACACAGACATTCACAACATTTGACAATTTGTTTAAATCCGGCCCGAAGAACCGGCGAAAATTTTTCTCCGACTCTGGTAATGGCTGAAAAAAATGGCCTGCTCAGAAAATTGCTGAAAAAATTTTACCGGCTGGCAATAGAATTCCTGCCCCCCCCCCCCCCCCCCCCCCAAATCAAATGGTTGCTCACCAACAATTATCGGTTTGAAAATTTAATGTTACTGCTATTTGAAAACTTAAATATATAATATAAATACATGTAATGTGACGTCCTTCATATTTCCAAACCAAAAATTGTATAGGAGGAAGACACTCTTGTTGCAACCGCAACAAGAAACCTTTCTAGTTTTCATATACTTTTAACAAATATTCAAAATCTAGTCGAAAAATCTCCTTATAAAAATTAACATCCTATGTACTAGATGTACTCTTCATGTTGATATAATAAGATCATCCAAAACATCCCCTAGTTTTTCCGCTATTCTCACTTCTATTTGCGTCGATTCTTCTATAAACGTTAACAAAAATGGGACATTTATCTTGCCGTTGTAGTAATAAAAATACACTATGCACTTGTACATTTGGCAAGATAATTTTCTTAAAATCATGTCATCCAAAGAAAATAATACATTGATTAGGTAAATATATAAATTCTGTGCATAAATCCACAAAATATTGCCAATAACATGGATATTCTGCATGTTTTGGCATATTATTCTCCGTCATTTTGTCACAATTAGGTTAGAAAAAAATTACCTTTTTTATCCTTTATAGTTATTTTTAAAAAACGAGTCGAGAAAGATTCACTATATTCAAATACATTTTTCTTGAAATCGTTTTGAAAATACTGATATAAAAAAATTAATCGAAACATGGACCCAATTTTTTGTTACAGGCGATAGAAATTTGGTTTTTGACACCTTTTTCGGTCATTTTGGCGAACGTCATGCGGCGACGTTGTACATACTGTAACGACGCCTGGACGGTTTTCACGCCGTCATCTTGGATTTCTTGATTTATTAAAATTACATTCCTCATGCAATTTTCATTTTGATGATTTCTAAATTTTGAAGCGTAAGTATTGAAGTCGTCAGAGGTGCTGGTGATTGGGAGGGGGGTTCAATCCCATCCATGCAACGGCCAGTTAAGTGAAGGAATGGTGCGCTTGCTTCTAACCTCTGCGGCCACGATTCTTAAAGGTAATGTTTCTATCCGGGTACCTCGGATTCCTTCTGCTCTAAGGGACTTCCCAAGACAAAAAGAAAAGAAAAAAAAAAGAAGCTTCTGAGCCAAGGTCATACTTTATTATGAATGGTTGTATAACTTTTTTGGTTAAAACGTAACAAATGATTGAAGTTCATTTTTAATACCGTAATCCTTCTTTTTTTTCCTGCGCTGCAGTTAATCTTTTCACGGGTATAATAAATTGGTTCGGAATATTAAAATATTCTTCCAAATATTATTTCCATATCACATTTTTGAAGGTTTTTTGTGTGGTTTTTTTTTTCTTTTTTTCTTGTTCTCCTTATTTTGATGTGAAATTTTGTGCGTTATCTGATGTAAACAAAAAGAAGATCGAGGGGTTTAAAATATGCAAGAACGGCGAATACATCTGGCATTTCCTAAAGACTTGTAGACAGCAAGATAATCAGACGGATTGGGACTGACGAGCAGACAACGTGCATCCAGAATTGCAGATTTATAGCTCTATTGATAAAGGATGTTCGAAAATTTGTGTACTTTTCTTTTCTTTTCTTTCAGTCCTCTCCTACAAACGAATAAATATTTTTCCTGTTTTTACAGCATTCTGCGTACATATTTTTTTTGCAAGCTATATAGTACATGGACTTAATTACTATTGTTTGCTTTTATCAAAGGGACCCAAGTCAGAATCTAAGTTCATTTGTTGGGTCTCTCCAATGTGTTATTTTGAGTTAGCGTAAACTCACTCCGCTTTTAAACAGAGATGCAGCCGTCTGTCCGAGCAGCTTTTTTTATTTTCAATTTTTGTATTCTTTTAACCTGCAAGAAATAGCCTGTTGTCTGTCATTATCTTGTAATTCAACCTTTTTTTATCTTTTCGTAATGAGCCTTGAAACAAATGAGAATGACTTTGTCACAATGCATTCGTTTTCACAGCGAACATAAAGCTGACGTTGCGAAAGGTTAGAGCTAATTCTTTTTAACTCATTCGATTTAAGAAACAAATAAAAGCTACTATTGACATACAATGTAGAAACATTTTTAGATTAAGGAGAGCTTACTCTCTAACTCATACGCTCATATATTTTCCTCCGAATAACTTTTCTCGATAACATTTACCGTTAAATTGAGATATATCATAAATTTTCGATATGATTTGCGCTTTTCTTGACATGAAACTACAGATAAAGTGTTGTAACTTGAAAATAATATCATTATAAACATAAAGAAATTTACACTTTCATTGTAACAGCAAAGTACTAGTACTTATTGAACTTTTTGTGGGATGCCCAATGAAATGCATGTTAGTAACGCCGCTAAGTAGACAATTCACGCATCGCGCAAAAATAAGCCGTTTTACGAATCTGACGGTTTTTTAAAAATTATTTTGCACATAATCAAACGCAAATTTTGGTATAAAAATTCAGAAAAGATATTTCTGATTCCGTAGATACCCATTTCATTTCAATCCGTTCAGAAATAAGAGAATTACGCGACGTTGAGTTTTGAAAACCTCCAAGGGATATATATGCTAGCTAGAGTTACGTTCCGTAGGTGTACCGAACTACTTTAATTTTGATTGCCTGCACTGATTCTCATATAACTTATACCAAAATTTATGACTAAGCGAGATCTACTGAATGGGTTCAATTTAATTTACTGGTCGAGCAGATATTTCTGAACTGAAGGTATTTTCGAACGATTCGCTAGTTCGGTTACTTGGAGTTACTTTTTCACAATTTTGGTGATACTGGTACAGACGTTTAGATATTCAGAAAAATAACCTACATGCTAAAGGAAATCTCAAAATAACTTTATTTAGTATATTTTTAACGTTTATTTCTCCTGCTGTATGTAACTTTCGTTTGTTTAGGTGCTGGGGAAAGTGACGTCATTGTGTTATTAAAGAACATATCTTGACCTAGTTTCAGAGTCATCTATTTTCCAAAAATCTATTCTTGTCTACTGATCGATGAAAACCTGCATTGAGAGGGGCCCAGAGCAGGATATTCACGTAAAAGTGTATATATTTCATGTGTTAGAATACCAAAATCATTGGAAACAAGTAAGAAATAAACAAACCTCATCATGGTTCAGAAAGTCGCTTTAGAAATAAATTTTGTAAAAGTTTTATGATATACCGTATGTTGAATAAATTTCTTCAATAAGGATAAAAGGATAAAATGGATAAAAGGATAAAATAACAAAGTTTTGAAACATTTTAATTATATTTGACCCTAGGAGGAACTAAAATGCAAATCGTTGGGAAATACCTTTATTAACTTGCGTAAAATGGCCGTTAAAAGGGGTTGTTAAAATATCAGCATTTATAGGTCTATTTTCAATTTTTTTTTACATAGACATTTGTATGAAGGGTGAAGCATTATTTGTTCCGAGTTTCATGGTGATTCAGGGCTCGAAATTTACATTGTCCGTTAGTACATGACTAATAGATTTTGCTGTGGACCAATGAAAAATTCCATGCATTAGTCTGCCGGACTAATAAAAATTTATACCACTAGATTCCTTAATTGGGGATATGTGTCTTAAATGTATGTTTCACACTCATAATGTTTGATCATGGCCGTCAAGTACACTATTGGGACTTACCGCCACGCAGCTATTGGGATTTTTGACGGCCACCATGTTATATTTTTTGTCTAAAAAATTCGAATTTTAACTATTTTCTTTACCGTGCTTAGTTAATTGATTTAAATGCCACATACCCGGTTAATTAGTCCCCTCTGTATACATTTTTGTACAACCCGAGGTGGCAAACGTCTTCTAGCCCCAAGCAAGTTTGTATTAACCGGAGATACATGACTGTTTTTATGGCTTCTACGGCACACGTCAATCTCATTATCTGTCGTACTTTTAACCTGTAGAACGCAAGTTTCTCCTAAAATTATGTATTGATGGTATGTTTTGTGTTGTCACCATAGTAGTATCGAGTGACCGTCAAAAGATTACCATTTTAAACACGCGAGACATGTTTACATGTATTCACGTTATCGTTATCGCATTGTTCAGCAAGTGTCATAAGTTTACAGCGTAACGCTAACAGTAATCAGAAATAAAAATAAACTGTTACAGGATCAGATCATTTCTTTAAATTTTATTTAATCTGTCTTTACTATCCAACATTTCCCCACCTCGCCGTCTTTGTGAGACAAAACATTTTTCGTTTTTACTACACTAGAATCTTGATCGCGCAACTATGTGCAATGCAATGACACGTACGATATGAAATGATACGCTGCCTGCAATACAAGGTGCACAGTTATTCACTGAAGACTAATATCATCCTGCTATGTAAATTTTCTGGGGTAAATACTGGCCAAAACACTTCCTATTAATTGGAAAACAATATTGATTCATTTATTAAAATTTCAAAGAGTTAGTGGATAGTGCTGGACTCGGACAAATATTTGAATGAGTCTGGATGACAAACTTTAGTTTTTTTTCTGTAGACTAGTAGATTTTCTTGCAGACTAATTGTTTTTTAGTCCAGTTAGTCCGCTTGACTAATGCTGTGGCTCCGGATACGAACGTTCGTATCTTTAGACCCATGTCTCGGCGTACGAACACAAATCGTAGTGAGCTTCTGCATACAAAATGTACATCTTAAATTTCAATTTGGTTCAGGTTTTTTTTTTGCATCTTGTGTTCAAATTGTATCTTTTTTGTGACATATTCTGAAAATGTAATTAAGTAAAAAGCACGGAGTTGCATCTACATGTACGTATTTGTTATCGTCTCAAAACTTTCAAAAACTTCAACTTCCGCTGGAGTGACGGAACGTCATTACGTGCACACAACAGCTAACAATCACTATAATGATTGACAGCATAGAAAATAGCCTCTTGTCCCGGTTGCTAAATTACAGATTATGCAGAATAAACTCGTATACCTTGATATGGTTACAAAAATCAACTTTTTATTTTGTTATGGACACATGACCCGAGTCACGTGAGAGTTACAGACCAATCAGAAACATGTTCGTATGCCGAGATATAGGTCTAAAGATACGAACGTTCGTATCCGGAGCCACTGCCAAAAAAAAAAGTAAGTTTCGAGCCCTGTGATTGGACGTATAGAAGCCAAGATATTGACAAAAAAACATGCAAAAATCATTTGGAATTATCTGCTTGACCAGTAAAGGTTTGCATGATGAAATGGTCAAAATCGCGTTTATCCAGTTTCCGAAGTGAGCCGCGCAGACGGTAGCAAAAGCTCTGGTTACTTGCATTTAGGGAACGAAGTTGAAGTGTAAATATGATGGAGTATATGGCGACAAACCAGCTGATCTAATAGAGGGTTTTTCTTGATATCCAGTCAAAAAGAAACACCAAAAAGTAAATGTATATGTAGTCAGAGGAAATTCCGTCAATTACGACCGGTGTCAAGGTTAAACTTCAAGACAAATTTTCGTTTTGTAGCTTACTTCAGATGGGGAAGCAAAGGTTAAGGGCATATCAGCATAGTTTCTTGATGCCTGTAACTGTGTCGTAACAACCTTACTGCATTGCCTCATCAATCTAGGAGCATTTGAAAGTGGCCGAAACAGAGCCATGTTTACAATGGAGCGACAATGGCGGAGAGTGCGCTACAAAGAGAGATAACTCTAACTACTGTAGCATCAGAAGCATCCGATCAGTGTTAAAAAAAATCCTTGCTCCAACTTTGCAAGAAAAAAATAATTTTACCCGGACTGAGACGAAAAAAAAATCTTGCTCCGACAACCCCCCCCCCCCAGTGGGGGATCCAGCAGGGGGCATGTGCCCCTCCCCCCCGGCAGTGCCCAACGAAGGGGCACTAATGACATGTTTTTGGAAGCATTAAACTACTGTTTCCTGAAAAAAAAAATAGCCCCAAAACGCCTCCAGAAACTACCGATTTGAATAAATTTTCCAAGATTTTAGTGGCAGATTCAGGGGGGGTGCGGAGGGGGCGTCCGCCCCCCCCCCCCGGCACTGACCCAAAATTTTCCAAAAAGAGGTATATTTTCGCCGGGCCGTAGAATCACAGAAAACACTGGAAACAACCAGCTAAACACAGAAAACACTCTATAAACAACAGAAAACACCTTCCAAATGTCAAGAAACACCCATTTTTTTGAAAGATATACAAACAGTAGACATTTTGTCCAAGTTTCAATGAAATTGGTTTACATTTTAGTGAACTATGGCCATTTTTAGGTGATCTTATAAGTTGTTTTGAAGTGCGTCGCGGCGGCCATGTTTGTTTACCTATGTTTTTCACCTTTGATGTATTGTGTTTAAGTATGTATAATAGAAATACACTAGAAAGGTTTCTTGTTGCGGTTGCAACAAGAGTGTCTTCCTCCTATACAATTTTTGGTTTGGAAATATGAAGGACGTCACATTACATGTATTTATATTATATATTTAAGTTTTCAAATAGCAGTAACATTAAATTTTCAAACCGATAATTGTTGGTGAGCAACCATTTGATTTGGGGGGGGGGGGGGGGGGGGGGGGGGGGGGGGGGGTTAGGAATTCTATTGCCAGCCGGTAAAATTTTTTCAGCAATTTTCTGAGCAGGCCATTTTTTTCAGCCATTACCAGAGTCGGAGAAAAATTTTCGCCGGTTCTTCGGGCCGGATTTAAACAAATTGTCAAATGTTGTGAATGTCTGTGTAAGTTAAACTCCCCGCTGTTACAGAGTATGAGTTAATAACCGTTCCTCAGATGTCTCTTTGCAATTAGCGAATTTTAGACAGATTGTATGATGTTTAAATAGAACCTTTTCTAGATTTTTGTGCCTATGCGTATTAGGTCTCTGGTAGATACAGCTGTGTCAACAGTTTGTATTTATATTAATTAATTTTTTGACTTTAAATTGTCTGGCACAAAGGGCCAGCAAAAATTTCCATATCATGCAATGTATCCTTACTTTTGCATGGTCCGGGAAAAAAAAAATTACCGGCCCTTTGGGCCGGAATATTTTTTTCAGCATTTTTCAGAGCCGGGAATTTTTTTTTTGCAAATTCTTCCTGCCCCCTTCCCCCATAAAAAAAGGCGAGCTCGTAGCTGTAGAACCAATTTGGAAATGGTAATAACAAGTTACGTTCAATATATATATATAAATACCATGAGGTTCTCGCTGTGCAGGTTCAAATTTGGACCCCCCCCCCCTTCCCTTTTTTCAAAGTTTATTTTGAATTTCCATCATGGCGACATCGTTCAATATAAACAGAACTGTTTTCGAAAAACGAGGAGAGGGAAGAATGTTGGAGAAATTGTTCATCAATTTGTAAATAAACCAACCGAAATTATGTTCGAACGTTTGCTAGAATTAGAAAATTAAACTTGATGTTCAAAATATACTTATTGAAGTTTAGAAACAGGTTTGTAGGTTAGAAATCGGAATCAAACTACCACTTTTTGTGTGTAAATTCTGGTTTGTAGCTGATCTCTTCTAAATTAATCAACTGTTTTAAAATCAAATTGTGTATATCGAATGTATTTATGAAATGCATATTCATCATTGCCGTGAAATCGGAATTTGAAAATCTCAACACTGCTTTTCTCGAGTCGGACTCGGACTACCAATTTTAGTGTGCGCCCGATCTGTTGGCGTGAAGGTGTATCGAAATACCCAACTCAAAATTTCGATGCTCATATCTTTTCAACAGTAAGAGATAGGAAAAATCAGAAAGACTAAATAAGACAGATATATGGATAAAAAATAATAATATTGAAATTTTTAGGAAACTTCATAAGCTTAACTTTTGTTTACATAGAATTCTTGGCACAAACAAATTATTATACGACATGAAAATTAAGACTGATCCTATGTGTACATTTTGTAGAAAAGAACCAGAAAGCTTATCTCATTTATTTTGGTACTGCGAGGTTGTTAATGATTTTATTGAGAATTTTAGTACTTGGTTATTTTCAAAAACAGGTATTCTCTTGAATTTTAATATCAAAATTATCCTATTTGGAAAACCGAGAATAAACCAAAACAAAGCCATCAATAATATAATCTTAGTTTTAAAGTACTATATATATAGAAGTAAAATGGAAGAAAACTCACTGAGTATTGAAAAATTAAAAATTGACATACAAAAACACATTGAAATCGAAAAATCAATAGCCTTTAATAAGAATAAATACACAAACTTTGTGAAAAATTGGTCATCCTTTCTCCCACTTTGCGAAGAATAGTCATTAAGTAACATTATATCCTTAATGAATTGTAACTCTGACTCTTTTCTAATATCATTATGATGTAATACTATTTTTTTTTTCATCTTTATTATGACATAATACTTACTATATATACTTCATTGTATTATGTATGTGAAATGTGACAATAAAAATTAAAATTAAAAAAAAAAAAAAAAAAACAACTTTTGTTTACTATTATAAGCAAAAAAGTGTCTTCCTCCTATGAACTTCTGAATTTGGAAATATGAAGGACGGTGAAGGACGTCATCGTAATAAATCGTTACAGTGTGCATCTAGCATTTCATATCTTGCATGGCTGTCGACTTTCAAAAAGAATGGAAATTGTAGATAGCAAAATACGAGATATTTAAGCTTACAAATAGCAAAAAATAAATTTTCGGTCCTTTTGAGTAATTCGACGCTCCCGTCAAATATTTGAATCTACTAAAAAACATGATAAAAAAATAACAGAGACCAAAAATAAAAAAGACCAATCTAGCTTTTACTCCAAACGTAACATTGGAGAACTTTCATTGTCCTAGCTTACAGGGTTCTTGAGAAATCGCTGATCCAATTTTCCACGGTTACGAAAACAATAGGTCTTCCGACGGAAGTCGGAAGACCTAATAAAGAAATGTTATGTTTCATTAATTTATTATCTAAATTCATCATATATCATACAGAGATAACTTGAGATAATCAATGTCTGCAGTATGTATATCTTTCAAAAAATGGGACATTTGGAAGGTGTTTTCTGTTGCTCTGGATACGAACATTCGTATCTTTAGACCTATCTGTATCTGTATGGTACTCAAAAAGAACTCACTGAGTGAGTAAAAATTATTGAGGAAAGTAAAAATTATTGAGGAAAGTAAAAATTATCTCGGCGTACGAACACAAATCGTAGTGAGCTTCTGCATATGTATTTCAATTTGGTTCGTTTTTTTTTTTTTTTTTCAAGGTATCTTGTGTTCAAATTGTATTTTCTTTTGTGACATATTCTGAAAAGTAAAAAGCACGAAGTTGCATCTACATGTACGTATTTGTTAGGGAGCAACCATTTGATTTTTATTGGGGGGGGGGGGGGGGGGGGCAGGAAGACTTGCCAGCCGGAATTTTTTTTTTCGGCCATTTTAAGAGCCGGAAAATTTTTCGGGCCAGATTAGATCATTTTTTTTTTTTTTTTTGGTAATTTTCCAATGTTGAAAAATACATTAAAGTTTAAATAATTCAGCGTGATTTTTCGGCCATATATATTAAAAATCAACTTGAAACACAGAATGAGTTCATCTCTTGCCAGTAGATCACTTCATTTTAATTTCTTGAATGGCATATGATGCCTATAATCTATTTACTTAAAATGATACTCAACAGATTTTTTATACTTAGTTTATGATACATGTACACAAAAAAGTGTTAACTGCATGGGCAGTGGAAAGGAGGGAGGGGCAATTTCTCAGGCCTTTTTTTCCCTAAAATTTCGATCCGGAAATTTTTTTGCAAAGTCTTCCTGCCCCCCTCCCCCCCCCCCTAAAAATCAAATGGTTGCTCCCTTATCGTCTCAAAGCTTTCAAAAACTTCAACTTCCGCAGGAGCGACGGAACGTCAGTACGTGATGTTCAGAAAAAACGGCAAAATTCGCCCCTTGACCCCCCGGCAAAGGGGGGGCGCTGGATCCGCCACTGGATTTTCTCGGGGATACATATAAGTCCTTGATGTAGATTACAAAGTCGGGAGGGATGCATTAATTGCTGCAATGCCCATCGTCTGGGGCATGGTGCGCCCGTTATATCTCTTGTTTGTCATACAATAAGGCACGGTCCATTTGATATTCTGTGGGGGGGGGGGGGGGGGGGGGGCTTGGGTTTTTTTTCGAAACCTCAAATTTAGCTATACGCAGTGAACTGGGTGTACACCCTATATGTCTTAAAATGTACAATTCAATTGTCAGATACTATGTACGTTTGAATAACAATACTAAAGTCACCAATGAAATCCTACTTGCTGCAAAACATGAAGATAAAAGGCTTAGCATGATCTCGCAGAACCATTCAATTCATTCCACTGTTACAAAACTTTCGGAGTTACTCGGTATTGATGTAACAAGTATTAACAAAGGTCAGCTTTCAAATAACTTTAAGTCCCTGTATGAAAAAAGAATGCTTGATGAACTTAATCGATTAAGAATAAGCAATACAGGAAAATTAACCTTTTACAGTACTATATTAGAAAGATTTGAATTGCAAAAATACTTAACATTTCCTATTAAACCTAAGGAGAGAAACCTTTTAACAAAAATGCGCATCAGTGCTCATAAGCTAGAAATTGAAAGAGGGAGATATTCACGGTCAATGATTTCGAGGGAAGAAAGATTTTGTAAATATTGTACGAATGAAAATGAGGATGAAAAGCATTTCATCCTAAAATGTCCACTATATATTAATATCAGAACTAAATATAATTGTTTATTTGAAAATACTAATAATGATGATACCTTTCTTCTTAAATTAATGAATCCTCAAACCTTAACAATGATGAATAAAACATGCAAGTTTTTGAAAGAATGCTATATCTTAAGAGATGACTTCATCAAAACATAGTACAAAATATACCGCTAGTTTAACATATTTTATCATTGTATATTATATGACTGATTGATTATATTTTGTACATGTACATGTGAACCAAATATTACCATTTGTTCATTTAATGCATATCATGTGTTATGTTGATATATGCCAATATGGTGAAAGTCAATAAAGAATTTGAATTTGAATTTGAATTTGAAAAAAAATAATTTTGCATTCAATTTTGATGAAAAAAATAAATTTGCTTATGGTGTGACAGAAAAAAATAATCTTGCTCTTACAAATAATCTGAATTTGAAAGATTACCATAAATTTCGCTAAAACTCTTGAAAAATTTTCGGCTCGCTTCGCTCTCCGCAGGTTTCAAATTGTATCAAAAATTTTTGGCTCGCTTCGCTCGCCATAGTCATGTTCTTGTAAGCTTGGAAGGAGAACTTCAATTATTCACAAATTTACAATTCTTGGTACACATTTTTAAAATTGTCTAGGAGACCTTCCCCTCAGACCCTCTTATACATGTTATATACATGAACCTTATATAAAATATTGAGAATTGTATTGTAAAAATCTTTTATCTCTCTGTTTAAAAGTGAATTGAATACTTGCATAAAAATAAACTAATATATTAATATTTAGAGTTTTGAGTAAAAATATAAATAATTTCTATTGATAAAACACAAACATTCTTAATATATATTCTCACTTTGTTAAAAAAAATTTCCTTGCTCCAACTTTGCCAGAAAAAAAATAATTTTGCCCCGGTCCAGGGCGAAAAAAATAATCTTGCTCCGACAAAAAACCCAAGCCCCCCCCCCCCCCTGAATATCAAATGGACTATGCCTAAGATGAAACTGATTCAAATATAAAGGATATCTATCCTAAAACTGAATAAACAGTACATGTCCTTAAATAGGTATAGGGGGGTAAGAATGTCTGAAAACGTTAAATAGCGTGCGAAAATATGCAAAAAATGCATTTTTTCATAGATTTTATGTGTTTTATCAGGGGCGGATCCAGAACTCCAATTGCCGGGGGGCACATACAATTTTTATGGAAATCACTCGCGAGGCCCGAAGGGCCGAGTGGGGAGGGTATGGGAGGGGATTTCTCCCTCCCATTTGTGGGGGTTCGGGGGCCTCCCCCGAGAAATTTTTGAAAAAATGAAGCAATTTTATTGGTGGCATCTGAAGCGTATTATAACTGAATTTAGAAGAGATTTGGCGCGCATGATTCAGTCAGTGTCAGTAACAATAATTATTATTTATATTGAATATATTTGAAAAATTTCGAAATTTTCTGATGCTGTACTGTTCTTGCACGGCATGCAGAAGTCAACATGTTCAGGATTTCCTAAAGAAACGGGCGGATCAGGAGATGGGAGGGAGGGGTGTCCAGCCATAAATTCTCGTAAAACTAGGAAAAAATCAGCATTTTATGCAATTTCCAGGCAGGACGTATTTGACCCCCCTAACCACTCTAGATCCGTGATTGTTTTTTTAATATTTGTACAAAGGTAAAGAAAATAAGTAATTACCGTCGGGTTTGTTTTCTAGCCCCTGATGTTAGGGGCCTGGGCCGATGAAATTGCGAATTTTGCAACATTTTAATCTAAATTGGGAAATAAGTTTCAAACAACAAAAAGATATATTCAACATGTTTGTTCAAGGAAATTATCCCTTATAATATCAATTGTCTATATTTTGAATCCCCCCTAGAGCATGTTTGTTCTACTTTCGTTCTCCTTAATTTCAGTTAATGATGCGTAAATTGGAAATGAATTTCTCGTTTTGGAGAAAAGATTGAATTGGGAATTTGTAGGTCTAAAATTGGGGAAAAGTACCTCTTTTTACAGAATTTCGGCCCCATACAGACCCTAAAAAATCCCTTGTAAATGATAAATTTCCTTGACAAACTAGAGATCACGGGTGCCCCATTCCCTGCATCGTCCAGATTGAAAGGTTTAATTATTTCTAGGCAGTTCTATTATGATTATATTTTTGATTTACCTAGGGGCTTAACCAAAAATGTAATCATGATAACTTCGACTCTAAAAATAAAGAAAAACATGCATTTTTATCGTTTCAAAATTCTTGGAGGTAGCCGGTTTACATCTGACCAAAACAATTTCAATTGTCCATTTTAAAAAGATTGATCACGACCTCAAATTTTGAGTTAAAAAAAATGTAAGTTTTATAGGAGGTTCTATTGAAATATGTGTGTTAAATACATGTATGCCTTGCATAGGATATAAAAATTCGATATGAACATGATTCAATGTAGGTTGTTCCCGAAACGTGTGTACGTCCACGTACAGACAATGGACATGACTATCTATCCTCGAGAAATTTTTGGAAAATTTACTCAAATCGGTGGTTTCTGGGGTGTTTTGGGGCTATTTCTAGTTTCATAGATTTATTACGGAAACAGTAGTTTAATGCTTCCAAAAGCATGTCATAAGTGCCCCTTTTTTGGGCACTGCCGAGGGGACACGTGCCCCCGTGCCCCCGGCTTAATCCGCCACTGTTTTATGTTTAAATCCCCTCTTATTTCAAAATGAAAAAGAAAAAGATAATATCGAAACCATTGTTATCGGTAAAATACGCAATCCGAAGACTGAGAACCGTTATATTTTGTACTAAACAGCCACATTGTAAGCTTTCAGGCGCGAAATACACATGTGTACAAATAGACATCTTTATCGTGTTCAAATATCGTTTATTTCATTCGTGTATGTTGTATATTTCATCGGAATTCACTCAGAATAGATTGTTCCATTGTATAACAAGAAGAAATGGGCAATGTTTATCTATCTAACCGCTTTTTAAAGTCAGATTCTTAAAAAATAGCCCATCCCCCCTTTTTTCGTTTTTCGTCTGTGGGACATTGTTCCACCCCTACGAGGCGCCGTTTTACTATTTATTTCCTATTTTTGATATCACAAATTAGAATTTGTGATATCACAAATTCGATTTTTTTTTTCATATCAGAAATTCCGTCATACTTTGTGATATCAAAAAATCGATATTTTGATATCACAAATTCTATTTTGTGATATCAAATAATCGAATTTTTGATATCATAAATTCGATTTTTGATATCTCAAAATCGAATTTTTGATATTACAAATTCCGTCATATTTTGTGATATCACAAAATCAATTTTTTTGATATCACAAATTCGAATTTGTGACATCACAAATTCGATTATCTATTTTGTGATATCAAAAATTGTAATCTTATCGAACTTTTGATATCAAAAATTCGATTTTTTTTATATCAAATAATCCATTATCAAAAATTAATTTTTGATATCAAAAATGGAATTTGTGATATTAAAAAAAATAGGGAATAAATAGTAAAACGGCGCCCTAACACCCCGAGTTACAGAACCACACTTGGTCAGGGAATAGGTATTCACAATATACACCTTTGGTAAAAGTGGCATTTTGTAACTCGGGGTGGAAAAAATGTTGTATAGAAGACGTTTCCATTTTCCATTGATTTCTATAGAAAAAACGCACATTTTAACCCTATATCGGTATTGTTATTGATAATTTATTAAATCGGACATTATAGATTCAGATATACATTTCTATAGAAAAAAAACACACATTTTAACCCAATATCGGTATTATAATTGTTATTGATAATTTATTAAATGAGACATTAGATTCAGATATGCATTAAGTTAATTGATATTTCTACTGAAAAATTTCTTCAAATTTCCCAATTTGAAATTTCCAATTTTGAGGGCAGATTTTGCGTTTATCTTTAAAGCTCCTTATTTTATTTAAAAAATCAAGATCAACCCAGACTCGCCCTTTATGTTGGAGAGGGCATCGGCCCTTTCTTTGACAAATAAAATGAGTGAAAAATGGTCTGGATATTCGAGAAGAAAAGGAGAAATTATGCTCCAGATTGCACAATCTTATTTTAAAACTTTTCCGGGGGAGGCCTCCCGGACCCCACCTACAAGCCCCGATCGTATAACTGCGATTTCAACAATATATCCAACATATACCTGTTGGAACCACAAAAAACAATACGTTTATCCCCTAAGTGATATCTGTTATTATAAGAATTAATGACATCACTATTTTAATCAAAGATATCACTATTTGGAAATAAATAGAGATATCACTAATTTCATAATCTTGAGATATTACTTATTTAAAAAAGTTATCTCTATTTAGAATAAAGATATCACTTATTTTATTTCAAATATCTCCGTTTTCTATTAGTGATACATGTACTACTGTTAAAAGTAGTGATGAAAGTACGGGAATTATTGATATCTCTTTGATTAGTGATATATCACTTATTCTGATTAATATCTCTATTTAATTAGTGACATCACTAATTCTGATTAATATGACTCTTTGATTAGTGATATATCACTTATTCTGATTAATATCTCTATTAAATTAGTGACATCACTAATTCTGATGTATATCACTATTTGATTAGCGATATCACTAATTAAATAGTGACATCACTAATGAAATAGAGATATCACTAACATGAATATATGTTAAAACGGCTGCCCATAGATGTGCATGTATGTGCGTTTGAACGGCAGTTTGTGAGACTCAGGACTGTGCCATTTTTTGATTAAAATGAATTTATTTCTCTGACGTTATCTTTCATTCGATTTCAGGAAAATTTCGATTTTTTTGGGAATAGGAAAAGGAATCGAGAAGATAAAACGATCTGACAAAAGCTATACTATATCAAACCAAGTTAGGAATATTCTGGTCATTGTGCAAATTAAAATAATTACGAGGGTGACCGGTCGAATAACCGAACTTACCCAACATAGCGGATATCATTGTGTACGTGCCATTGGCATCATGAACTAAATGTACTGTGTTACTTGCATGTACTTATGGATGATATACTAACTAGACATTTTCAATATAACCATCTGTGCTCGTAGTATTGACATTGATTGATAAACCAAACGGCATACAATACATTACAGCTGTTCGTCGCGCGCCGTTTTTATTCCGCTTTATTAAGGGGGTCCAGAACAGTATCCGAAAGAACCCCATCGGAAAGCTCTAGATCAATTATGACGTCACAATAGAAACGGCGATATTGGCGCGTTTTTCGCAAGAACGTCAGGATAAGGTAACGTAGAAATAAGGGGGAGGGGGTAACACAAGTAAGTTAAAAACTGACGGTCAAATTTCAATAGGAATTTATCGGTGGTTCACTTGACATATGAAGAGGATGATATCAAGTTTTTACGGAAAATAAATGATAGGGTTTCAGATAAACGGACTTTGTTATTAAAAATTAGCAAATCAAAGACGTTTTGAAAATAGACATGAATTTATCTCCTTTAGACAATTTCTTTTAAAAGTCTTAGTTATCATGTATAATTCTATACATATCCGATTGCCCACATCATATCTAAATGAAAAATACAGAACTTGTTAATATTTTGCCTCTACAGAAGATTTGTAATTGTTTTTCATTACCTAAAGTGTATTAATTTTAACGTCACATTTACGGCCCACTTTGGGGCTTTCAGTGGGTATATATGTACGTTCGTAGCTTCAAAACTAACGGTAAAAAATTTATGAAACTTTGCATGTAGAAAAGGTATGTTTCATTTATTAACATTTGTAATTTTTAGGAAAATTAAATGATAGGATCAAATTTAAGTCTGGCTGTCCTGGACCTCCTAAAGTATTATATTATCATCTTTCATAAATACATTTGATACTAACAGGGTTTGTTTTTTTTTTTATCAAAGTTGGTCAGTTGGAGGGTACACTCATTTAATCAAATTTCGACACCAATAAATAATCAATTATATTCATTATCAACATAAATTTGGCTTCAGCAGATAATATTTAAGCCAGTCTTTCCAAGGAAGAAAAATTGTATGCTATGAATCATTATTTATGGAGAAATTAACCACCAAAAATGACAATTTCTCTGATTTGTGCAAAAAATCGTATTTTTGTGAGGCCAAAAAATCTTATTTCCACCAAGAGGATTTTAGAGGACTTTTGATATGTTGTTCCAAGTGTCTCAACGTACAGCATAACACTTAAAACATTTCTTTTGTAATTAGCTCGATTTAGAATCGTAATATGACTGGACTATATCGTTTATTTCATTCGTGTATGTTGTATATTTCATCGGAATCCACTCAGAATAGATTGTTCCTTTGTATAACAAGAAGAAATGGGCAATGTTTATCTATCTAACCGCTTTTTAGTCAGATTCTTAAAAAATGCCATTATTACAAAGACTTTGTAACTTTTCGCGGTTACCGCGAAATGCATGCATGTGCCGCGACTACTATGACGTCTAGACTAACATAAACATTTGCAATGAACGCCAGAGAAGCAAAGATGGATTTTACTTAGAATTGTTATAGATCGTCGTTTTTTACACTTGATAAAGGCCAAGTGGCCGAAAACTTGTGTATTTGAGTGTTTGTGTTTTTATTTGTTATCATCCTTTCCCTCTGGAAGAAATATTTCAGCTTACGTTTACTTTTTTTTTCTCTCTTTTTCTTGTTTCCGTATCTCTAAATTGATTCATGGAGCTAGATGTGAGCTTTTTTCACACACACTCGCACACACCCCCTCACCCTCACACACACAAATAATAAATAAAATAAAAAAGGGCACCAGCAATTGTTATAAATGAAAAGGACGAATAATGCTTGACCAGAGATTTAGATTTACCTGGTTTATTGTCTCAATACATAATTTTTAATTTTATTTCTTATTTTCATTTTATCTCGATGATAAACTATCGTAGAACTTTGTGTTTATAAGAAAAAAAACTCAAAATTATAAATTGAAACATGATTGTACCAGAATTTTTATGTTTCACTGAAAAAAAATTCTCGAATCGGAGTCACTGACTCCAACTCCCCCCCCCCCCCTCTTTTTTGGCCGTTCTACAATGTTCTATGTTTGCATTCGTAGTAAATATATGCATGTAAACATGAAATTCAGAATTAATGAGAAATGATCGATACACATAAAGGATATATACAATCATGCATAATTAGATGAGGGAATTCTCCGGTCGCAAAATAAGTTTCTTCAGTAAATGAATACCAAAAGTCGATCTAAAATGGATGATATTCAAAGTAAATAAACCAGTACAACTATTCACTGCAATTGTTTAACTCTCTTTCCATGTTGTAGATAAAAAGAACATATAATTCGTTTATGTACAGTTTTTTAAATAAATTCATAACGACTGATATTTGGGTCCCTGTAAAGTACGAAACGAAGCAAAAACGAAAAGAAACGAAACAAATCGAAACGAAATGAAACGAAACAAATCGAAACGAAACCTTTAGAAAAGATAAAAGAAAGAAAAGAACTCTCTCTCTCCGTCAACTTCATTTGATGATATCAAATGTATGTCATCTTCATCTATATAAGAGAGACGTTTTTGACGTCTCTCGGGAATCTTTTCCCGTTTTATTTTACATTCAAATCCAAATATACATTATTCAATTAAAACATTGTATATATCTTTATCTTCTAAATTTATTCAACTTAAAGAAAAAAATCAAACATTAAATGCAGCATCCCTGTCCTGCGTAACTGCTGTTTTACACATTGCTGTATGGACTTACGTTATTTTCGGTGCGTGATGTCAAAATTCTTGCACCAATTGTAAATTACGCATTATTTTGAAACGGTCCCTGCAAGTAATCTAGACGAGGAATTTTTTTTTCTAAAAATCTCTCAAAATGATTACCATTTCATTTAGAATGTCATATAAAGTAATAAAGGGATTTATTTTTCTATTGTGGTTTTTGAATTATGATGACTCATGAAGACCCTTATCAGGCTCACATTTGATATATTAATTTTGAGATTACCCCAACCCTTCCTCACATATTTTTCTTCTTTTTTGCATTTGTGTTTCATAATTTGAAGCTAGAAATGAGGGTTTACAAATATCGAATACTGGTACAGCATTTTGAGGAAAATTCTTTCTTTTTTCTTGCCACTTTCAACATTTTCTATCAAAATTTTACAGTTTTGATTTGAAATGCCCCCCAATTGCATAACAATTGGTCATTTTTTTTCTTGTCGATATATTGTGTTAATCATTTATAAAGTTATAGTATATTGCAATGTCAATCAAATCTCTATTATAGTATTCTTGAAAATTGGCATTTTATAGGAAAAATTGAATAATTCCCATGTACCCCCATAGTAAAATAGGCGTAATTTTGAGACGGCCCCTACAACTATATACAAATCGGTCGATTTTTCTAGAAATCAGTCAAAATGTGAATAATTAAGAATAATAAAGAAAGTAATAATTCGTGTAAAAATAATCAATTTTTCTATTATAGTTTTTGAGTTATGAAACCGAACTCGGCCTCATTAATTCCTCTGACGTTATCTTTCATTCCATTTCAGGAAAATTTCGATTTTTTGGGGGAATAGGGAACGGAATCGAGAAGATAAAACAATCTGACAACAGCAACCAAGTTAGGAATATTCTGGTCATTGTGCAAATTAAAATAATTACGAGGGTGACCGGTCAAATAACCGAACTGACCCAACATAGTGGGTATCATTGTGTGATGCTGGCATCATGAACTATATGTACTGTGTTATATTAACCTGCATGTACTTATGGATGATATACTAGACATTTTCAATATAACCATCCTTCTAAGCTCGTAGCATTGACATTAATTGATAAACTACATGGCATACTATTCAATACAAGACAGCTGTACGTCGCGCGCCGTTTTTATTCCGCTTAATTAAGTATTTATATTATCATCTTTCATAAATTACATTTGATACTAACAGGTTTTTTTTTATTAAAGTTAGTCAGTTGCACTCGGTATATACTCGTATGTCAGATGACACTGATGACAGAAACATGCGCAGATCTAGGGGGGGGGGGTTAGGAGGTCCGTAACCACCAACCCCACTGCCCTGAGATTTTTCAAGAGGGATCCGAATTTTGCATATTTTAACGAAAATGGAATATTTAACAATTTTTCCTAAATTTTTCTGATACAATACAATATTTCGAAAACTTTGCCCCAAATAGGCATACATCAATTTCAGTTGAATATATTATAACGAACAATTAAGATATCACGGTCATCAACAAAACTCCCCGGTCGAGCTCCCTTCCAAAAGCTTTTAAGGTAACCGATCGGTGGTAGAAGTTTTGGTCATCAACTTAAATGTGTAATATGAATAGATACATTTATTGGTCAACAACAGTGGGCACCAAGGGACAATGCTTTTGGAACTACTTGAGCATAGCAATAGCTCAATGACTCAAAATTGTGATAAGTTAGAATTCAATTATTGACTTTCTCGATTATTAGTATTAAATTATTTTCATAACATTTATGTTATATAAGTATGTCCCCCCGCATGTCCAATGTAAATGACCAAGAAAATTCATAATTTGTAACAACTATGCACCAATATCTTAAAGTATACTCTTAGAATAAAGCTACACATCGTGACTTATGTTTAAAACCAAGTATAAACGAATTCTTTCAAGATGGTATATTAATTCGAAGATTTCATTTAGCGTACATGTTACACAAATTTCAATTAGAATGACTTGATTAACCAATTTATCTTTATCTTCAATATTCATTAACCAAATCATTTTGTCCTCAAAATTCAGGAGCACGTGTAGCCTTGTTCAATTATTACGATTAATTTCGGTTGATCGTCTCTCTCTTCAATGCATTCTGAAATTTCTAAAACATGGGTCCTGCAACATCATATCCTACCTATCTTGCTACGTCTTTCGGTATATTTTTGGACATAATAATTTGTCACACTCTTTGGCCATATTATTATATAATGAACTTCATGTGATTTTTCAAATACGTACAACACGCTTCCTCACGAAAAAATGAATGATCAATAATCCAAACTCATTAAAAGGTGCTTTAATCGAGAGGGGAAAACTTACATTTGTACATCTGAATCAAAGGGTTTCTTTTCCGCTACAGAATACAAATCATACAAATCATGGACATGTAGTGACTCGTGTATTGCATTTTCCTTCCTCTTGGACGACATTTATGTAAGATTTGGTGAGAATCTCTACAAAAAGGTTGTAGGGATCCCTATGAGTACTAATTGTGGGTCTCTACCCAAGTTCGATTAACTTCGGTTGATCGTCTGTTTCTTCAACGCATTCGAAAATTTCTGTTACATTTTGTATCAAAATTTCTTGAAATTTCTAAAACATGGATCCTGTAGCATCATTTCCTGCACAACCTGCTACGTGTACTTCTTTCGGTGCATTTTTGTTGACATAATGATTTCCCCACTCTTTGCAAGGTCATATGTGATTGTTTAGATTGAGGATCAATAACGAGGGATAAGTTACCGAAACGTGCATGTCTGGTCCATGCTGCGAATTCATCTGTTCGTAAATGGTGCTATTGAATTAGAAGACGTTTAACAGGCTCTGAATGTCATAACATATGGAATTTATGACATAAAATAACATTTTATTTTCATTTGTACATTTTTACAACGAAGCAAAAGTGTGTTTCATCACCAATTTAATCAGAATTACTGTTATTAATTACATAAACGAAGGTAGGTGGTATATTTCTATGTCTACCAATTTCTAAGTCTACCAATTTCTATGTCCACCAATTTCTATGTCTACCAATTTCTATGTCCACCAATTTCTATGCCTACCATATTTCAATTTCCAGGTGTGGCACATAAATGTAGACCTGGTTTTACAATCATTGTATATATATACATATATTTCGTTAGGGAAATATGTTTAGATCATTTGTCACTAATTTCTAATACAAGTATAGAAACGTTAATTTTTCAAATAAAGCAATGGATTATCAGAGACTAAATAAACATGGCCATTTGAAATGCCTTATTTAATGATTGAAATGCAATCATTAATGGTCACATCTCTAAAGGTGAATAGTGTTGCTTTGTTGTATGCAGAGACATCTCCTATAAAGTAAAGAACATCTCCTATGAAATAAAGAACATCTCCTAAAAGCAAAGAACATCTCCTGTAAAATGCTGATATTTCAAAGCGTTCGGGGGCTTCGCCCCCTTGACTTCTATTGAGACATTAAAATAGAATTACCACCATAGTATTTTAAAGATGTATGTATAGTTAAATGATCAGTCTGTTCCTTATTTTCGAAAAGCATAGTTACTTCCCGTTAGGGACGGTATCTGACGTAGACTAACTGTGACGTCATTAAATTCTATGGAAACGATCCTAAAACTCTGGGAAATGACGGTATACAATCGATTTTATCATACCATTTTCATGATGTCATAATAGTTTTACGTCAGATACCGTCTCAAATGGGAGATAGCTCTGTTTTCCGCAAAGTCTCAATAGGTCGCAATATTTACAACACATTTAATCAAGTGATTGTCTAATATAATATATATTATAATATGCCTTCAATCTGTCAATAGCAACTTGCTTTCTTCAAGTATAACGAAAAGTAAACATTCTGCAATACGATTCTGGAATCGTCACAGGGACAGTTTTTGTCAAGAAAAAGGTTTAAACTCAAAAAGATAACCTCATCTTAGAACTAAATCAAACTCAAAGGCCGTAATAAAAGGCCATATTCTAATCTGATAGAAAGACTCGCAAAAATTATATGTAATGCGTTTACAAGTAAGAACGTCAATCGCAAATACAAATTAATTGTTATTAACTATGATAAAACCTACTTTGTAAAAGAAAAGTCCGATTCTGAAAATAAGTGCACTGATTCAGATGTTATTCCGATGTTAAACTTTCTGATCGACTACATTTTTGTGGTGTTTGGAGGAAAGGTCTTCCAGGAAATTGTCGGAATTCCAATGGGGACCTATTGTGCCCTACTCCTTGCCGACATATTCCTTTACTCGAACGAAGCTGAATTCATTCAATCTTTGGTCTCTGAAGGGAAAGGATACTTAGCTTCTAACTTTAACTTCACTTACAGTTACATAGACGATGTGTTGTCCATCAATAATCCAAACTTCGCGGATAATCTCAGCAGTATCTATTCTTCGAATTTTGAAGTCAAAGAAACTACAGAGACAAATAATTCAACATCCTATTTGGACATAATGATGTCCTACGACACTGATGGTCACATGAACACCTCATGCCATGACAAACGTGACGAATTCAATTTCACTATCACAAACTTTCCTTTTCTGAGTAGCAACATCCCTTCATCGCCTTTTTATGGCTCATATCTCAGTTGATACGCTATGCCAGAACAAGTACCAAATACACGGATTTTGTTCTGAGAGCTAGGCGTCTTTCAGATAAGCTTCTCAGTCAGGGATATGTATGTGACCGACTAACATCGTCACTGAGGAAGTTCTACAGTCGATATGGGGAACCCGATGATGTCCCACTCTCCAGAATGGTGGATGATATTCTGTTATAGACCATTTGAACCATACAACCAAATTTTGTACTCTATGTCTTCCGATATGGAAGAAACCGGGTGTGATAGTTCTACCGAACTGAAGCGGCGGGTGTTGCATGCAAGGAGGAGATGCTTACTCTTCCTGGACACCTGGTCTTACTCCCATATCGGGGGTTCGCTTCTTTTCATATGGTGGAGGTGTTTGCTTTGGTTCCTGTTTTATCCTGATTTTGTATGCCTTCGGTTCTGATTTTCTGAATTATCGATTTTGTGCTGTATACAGGGATATGGTCATTATCCATATTTGTCATACAACAATACAGGACGCACACATACGCACGCCTAATAGGCGTTTTTTTTGCGAGAAAACGTAATTTTACACAAGTATTAGTTTAACAAAAAATCTTGATCGGCATCAGCAGTCATTTCTAGATTACATAGAACCAATCTCTTTCACATGGGGGGAGGGGGTTACTATGCACATTACTGCGCCAAAGGAAGCGTGTACTAAATGTAAGAAAAATTAATGAGGAAGAAAAAGAATTTAAGAAAATAAATAAAAGAGAGAAGAAATATGTCCAAATGGCATATGATTATATACTTGTAAATGTAAAAATCGCACGACTGAAGTACTGAACAAGACATCGAACTGTTTTGTTCTCAGACTCGATCCAGGAACAACCCGACTAAGATCCTCCAATTACATATTAACATGACGTTATCTTCGTTCGCAGTCGTCCGTTTCCGTCGACAGCTAAGGCTCTTATACAAAATAAGTCAAGAAAATTAGAATGCAAATTTGCAGAAAAATGTATATCTAGAAAGAGAAAAACAAGATTCAGAAAAATGTTAAAATCATAAAATAGCAATATCCATAAGGGGAGGTAAAATATATTTATGATAGTATTATGCGCATGCTTGCTACCATTGGAAACGGAAGAAAACTGTAAAACTGTATGCCCATATGCTACTTCTTTGGAGTATATTCGGAATTAAAAACATCCCTAGTATGTCCAGCTTTATGCAGCCAGACAATAAGCAGTATTAAAGTGTTAAACGTCTTCAAATTCAATGACAAATAGCTTGATTTAAGAACAGACTTTGCAGCATGGACCAGACATGCACGTTTCGGGTACTTATAACACTCGTCAGTGATTCTAAATTCAATCCTTTTGATATGGTCAAAGAGCGTGAAAATTATTACCTCCAAAATATACCGAAAGACGTAGCAGTATGAGTGGGATATGATGCTACAAAATCCACGCTTTAGAAATTTCAAGAACTTTTAATTACAGAAAATTTCAAATGCGTTGAAGAAACGATCAACAGAAGTTAAACTGGAAAAATGGAGGGACAGTGTCATTGGAGCATAACAAACACTTTTCAGACTGAAATTATTTTTTATTAACAAAAAAAAAACCCAATTGAGCTGGTTTAGTTTCATGACTATAGTTTGGACCCTCTCTGAGGTAAAATACTAGATCCGCGCCTGAGTAAGATCAATTTTCATTGTCAGCTTTGAACAATATAAATAGGTATTTACAGTTTGCAAGTCTTATTTCACCACAAGAAGTTGGTTTGCCGCAGCAAATTCGATAGCTCTGGTAAGACTTTTAAATAGTACGCAGAATGAGAGGCACCTCGAAATCTTCTTTTTATATGAGTCAATGAAAACGAAGACTAGAGTCAATGAAAACGAAAACTAGTCTATGTAGTCTTCATTTTCTTCATTCCTTACGTAACTACCGAATAAAATATATTAGAACTGCTTTTATACATTGATCTACATGTCAAGATTTTCATATTATTTCTGCTTGCGTCATGATATTTGAAATATAATTTCACATGAAAAGTTATCGATATCTTGTTTAAGGGTTTCCGTTTTACATAAATGTTGATACATTTATTTTTTATAAAATTCTCAACAGGTTGAAAACGTCGAAGAAAATGTACCGATACAAGCTTATTCATATCATCGCTTCTCTTCTAGTATCTGTGCTAGACGGTGAGTTTTGTATCGCTTTTTATTCAGATACTTATATATTGAGTCCATATACGGGATATGATAAATACACATACTATTGCGTTCCCTCAAAACAATATTACGTTTCCATGAAATTATATTTCGTTCCATCGAAATAAGTTTTCTTTCTCATGAAATGATGAAACAATTATTTCGTTCCCACAAAGTAACAAATCAAACCAGGTTGTCAGTCTACATGTATGTACTTGCAACTCATATGAAATATCTCGCTTTAGCCAGGGGGATTAAGAGAAATAAGAGGAAAATTAGAAAAAAATTATTTCAGCATGTGTGAGATCACGTATTTTGTTCTTGCGTCCTTCCTTGTGTGTGCATTCAACCTGACGAGACTATCAGCAATAAGTTTTCAAAACATCGAATATCGAAATTTAATCTTCCCTTTTCCTTGTGATTCAATAAAGAAAATAATGAGTTGACTAAATTCAAGTATTGACCTTGACATAGACTTTATTGTTGTAATGTACATATGATATCAAATATTCAGTTAAGGGTAGCTCGTGTATCTGGTCGTGAGTGCTTATATTCTATGGTAACTTTTTTTGGAATCTTTGAACCTTTTATAAAAAAATATTTCAAATAAACCCTAGATTGCAGGGATATCTTTATCGTCTATAAATTTGAATGACCCCAACTTTAAAATTATACTACATGGATAATTTAATTTTTTTACATTGTACATTCTCGACCAGTAGAAAGTTTAATATGCACTTCCAATTCCTAGACGAATTAAAAGCTTTTTGAAAGCTTAGAGTTCAAAATGTCGTCAGGGACTGCTTTCAATTTCAAAATTTTGAAAGCTAATCGCAGACGAAATTTTGTTAACTAACTTTTGAAAGCTTTTCATAAGCTGTTTTAAGTCGAGAAAACCAAGATGGCCGAAATCAAAGCAATATCGTCATAATTTGCTTGAGTAATAATAGTAAAAATGATGTTTATTTAGATTAAAAATGAAAAATGAATATTCTTTGAGTAAATGAAATATTGCATTTTGTTTTATTTATTCATTTCTGATTATATAAGTTTTTCTGTGTTTCCGAATTTGGACTAGATTTAATAAATTACAGAAGGTGAAACTCTTGCTTCATTGGAACTGTCGGAAGATTTATAAGATGTTTAATGTCTTCAAATTCATTAGCATCAATTTCGAGCAGACACATTTACAGCATGGACCAGACATGCACGTTTCGGGTATTTAACCCTCGTCAGTGATCCTCAATCTAAACAATGTAATATGGCCAAAATCTGTGAAAATTATGTTCTAAATATAACGAAAGACATTGCAAGATGGTTGGGGTATGATGCTACAGGACCCAGGTTTAGGAAATTTGCCACAATCGACGAATTTCATTAGTCCCACGCCAATAATAAGACGGCTTCTTTCATCCTCCAAACTGTGCATGGCTTCTTTGCCGGCAGCCCGACCTCGTCGCGCGGTCCGTCAGCAACATCTAATAGTTCGCAAGCGCATGTGCACTTATCTTTGAGACTTGCCTTTATTTATTAGTCTCGCAATTTTCTCGCATAAATGCAGAGGAATTCGTTCGAGGCATGTCATAAAACAATTTTGCGCCCGAGCATTCAAAAAGCTTCAAAATTTCGTTAACATTAGCTTTCAAATTATGTCACCGATTGCTTTCAAATATTTTGAACGCTCTGATATCAAAATTTGAAAGCTCATAGCTTTTCAAAATTTAGTTAAAAAAAATTGGTTAAGGAATTTTCGTCATCTTCTTTTCCGAAAGCTTTTTGTTAGCTTTCAAAATGTCGTCATTTCAGTAGCTTTCAAAAAAGAGGACGAATATTAATGAAATTTCGTTCTTTGCTTTCAAATTTCTTGATCTCGGCGTTTAACTTGATTTCGAGTGGTCGGCGCTGTACAAACATTTTTTGACCAAAAAATATATTTGAAACCTGTATTAGCTTAACCCAATGTGCAATAGTATGCAAAAAAAGTTGGGGTATCCATGCATAATTTTCCCGATTTTGGACCAAAGGTACAATCTACCTATATGTATAACTTGGTGTTATAGGTTGACATGATTTCTGATATTACCCTTGACCTCGAGATTTGACCTTGACCTATTGTATTACACTTTACTGTACCAAAACGTTACGAAATAATACATTGACATCAAACTTCGCAAAAAACTTGATAAATTTCAAGATCGACCTTGACCTATAGTGGATTGGCCTTTTACTTGTACCCTCGGGGACTCCTGGTCCACCAGCGGTGACACTCACCATATCCTGATTTAAGAATTATCCTGATTTAAAACTGATGTAAAACTGAATAGAAAACTGAACTTTTTTTTCAAGAGGGTGATGCCTGTTGTATGGACCCTGTACCAATTCCAGGTAAGACAGTTTAATCTCTATTTATGAAACTTTGGTTAAGTATAAAACGTCATCTACGAAGTTTTTTTTAAATTATGGTTCGTCTCAATCCTTTGTATTTTTATAACGACGTAGCTTTGATGTGAAAAGTGGGAAGCACAATGAATCTGCTATATTACATGTTTTTGTCAAAAGGACCAAATTCAATGTGTATTAAAGGGATCTATATTGTGTATTGTTTATTAATGTGTTGTGAAATATCTAATATGAGTGTGTATCCACGGCTTTGTTGTTTACTTTTTCCTCTGGAGAATGTTCATATGCAGGTATATGACAAATATGGAGTATGACCATATATATAGCACAAAATCAACAATTCAGAAAATCAGAAACCGAAGGCATACAAAATCAGGATAAAACAGGAACCAAAATGGGAGTGAGACCAGAAACCCAGGAAGAGTAAGCATCTCCTGCTTGCATGCAACACCCGCCGCTTCAATTCGGTAGAACGAACTGTCACATTCGGTTACTTCCATTTCGGAGGACATAGAGTACAATCATTTTATATTCATCTATATTTCCCACACCGCTTAATCGATTTCAATTAAGCATAATTATACAAACATCGCTCAGATCAAAGGCGAATAGAACGCCCGTCAATTCACTGTACTTAGCTTTTATTGTAGCTAAAGTACAGTCTTTTCGCCTATGGTTCAGATCAACTGTTACTGTCGCGTGCCGCGAATAAAACAAACGTGGCTTGAATTTGGATATTTGGATACCTGCCAAAAAAATAATAATAATCACAATGCTTAAAGTAATTAATTTCCGTGAAATCCAAAATAAAGTATACATTTTCAAAAATCTGATTTTGTAAAATATATTACAATATATAAAACAAGAAGTCTATGACGAGACTGAAGCTCTCCTGGTTGTTTGGTAGCATCCATGTAATTGGTACACCCCTTTTTCAAGACCCAAAGGGTCAAGGGCTAAACGATAGTACCAGGTGCACAAGAAAACCACAGGCCAATTTTACATTTGTGTTTAATGCAAAAAGAATGAACTCTCTGACTCTATCAAGTATACTTTCTTAGAATGGATGTTCACAAGATTATAAAGGGTTATATAGGAGAAAATGACCACACCCATTTTTCAAAACTCTAGGGGTCAGGAACTCAAACAAAATATCAGGTGCACAGACTGATTATAAAGCAAAAAGAATAAGGTCTCTATCGATTATATAATACTTTCGGATGATTGTTGCTTGCAAGATAAAGTAAAGTTATATTGACCAAATCCATTTTCCAAGATCATGGGCGGTCGGGACCTCAAACAAAATATTTGATGCTTAACAAGACAACAGACCCTTTATAATGCAAAAAGAATTAACTCTCTATTAATTCTACTTTCTGAGAATTGGTGTTCACAAGATTACATAAATTAAGTAGCAGAAATTGACAACACCCATTTTCCAAGACCCTTGGGGTCAGGGCATCAAACAAAATATCAGGTGCACAACAAGGCCGATTATAATACAAAAAGAATGATTCGTTGTCAATTATAGTTTCTGGGTATTGGTTTTCAAAACATGACATAGAGTTATGTAGGAGAAAATGACCACATCCATTTTCAAAGATTCTGGGGGTCAGGGGCCCAAAAAATATAAGGTGCACAACTAGATCACAGTAGTATCTCTTTATCATTTTTACTTTTTGAGAATTAATGTTCACAAGATTACATAGAGTAATATCGGAGAAAATGATCACATCCATTTCCCAAGACCCTGTTGGTTAGGGGCTCAATCAAAATATGAGATGCACAACTAGAATACAAACCCCTTATAATTAAAAAAGAATTAATTCCCTATCAATTATACTTTCTGAGAATTTGTTTTCACAAGATTATATAGAGTTCAATAGGAGAAAATAACCACACCCATTTTCAAAGACCCTGGGGGTCAGGACCCAAACAAAACATCAGGTGCACAACTAGATCACAGGACCATTATAATGCAAAAGAATTTTTTCTTACCATTCACAGATTCAGAGGATTCGCGTACACGTGAAAAGTATAACGGACGGACAGACGGCCGGCCGGACGCCGGACACAGGGAGTTTCCATAAGCTTGACTGGTATTTGACCAGTAGAGCAAATAGTTGGCAAAACCATAGTTGTACGCGGACGGACGGATGCCGGACATAGGGCGATCGCATAGGGCTTTGACCAGTAAAACTAGTAATTGGTGGGAAAAGTGGGGGGGGGGGGGCAAAACTATAGTTTTGCGCCCCAGCCTTTCAAAGTAGGGGGGCACATATCCTGGCTGTCCCCTTCTCCTATGCCCCTCTGTTATGATTTTCATGACATTAAAAAGGGAAGAAGGAATAGCAACACATTTGAATTTAACATTAACTACTTTTTCACTAGAATGGCTCATTTCAATTTTATCATATTTCTTGCAAGAGTTTTTTTTAAGTAAAGTACATTTATTGTTCTTTTCAAGCCACCGCACAGAATGTGGTATCAGGAATTTATCCTGGATCTGCCCCTGTCTTCTGTGACACAGGAAGGGTATATGACATCACAGCATTTTATGGTGATGGTGACAAATGGCTGAACGTCAGCGATGTCGTCAGAACAACATGTGAAGACGTTTCTAAATGTCTTTTTCCAGTCAGAGAGGAAATGTTTAGAAGTCATCAGGCAAGCAGGAAAGGAAAAAAGCTTGTTGTCTCATACAATTGTTTTTTGAAAAAGGAGGCTAAAAAATTCTAGAAATAAACAGAATTGCATGTGAAACATCTAGAAATAAACAATTAAAGAATTGTATGTGAAATATCTTAAAATAAAAAGAATCACATGTGAAATATCTAAACCTTATCCCTTACAGTACATGTATAGCCCAGTTTTTTAACTTGAAGATCAATCTGATCACTATATAGGTCAATCCTCAATGAGTTTTACTAGCCATGTTCTACTTCTATGGCAAGTTTTAAGTGATTCTTCATAGAGTAATGGCGTATGTCCAGTTCACAATTAAACTGCCTAGGGCAAGGACATCACCTGAAATCAAGTCCAGTTATGTTCTGCATCCATGTAGAATATTAATGTACTATCTAATATAGTGTGATAAATTCTTTAATAAATTATGGTTTCATAAATATGTAATAATGGCGCAACATACTTTAATTCAAAATCTTAGTTTCAAGCCCAAGATCAAATCTCAGTGTCAAGGTCGATACCTGAAAACAGGTCCACTTGCTTAGATCTGTCTCCATACAAAGTTTAAATGACAAATATGGATAATGACCATATCCCTGTCTACAGTACAAAATCGATAATTCAGAAAATCAGAAACCGAAGGCATACAAAATCAGGATAAAACAGGAACCAAAGCAAACAAAAACAAAAACCTCCACCATATGAAAAGAAGCGAACTCCCGATATGAGAGTGAGACCAGGTGCCCAGGAAGAGTAAGCATCTCCTGCTTGCATGCAACACCCGTCGCTTCAATTCGGTAGAACTGTCACATCCGGTTACTTCCATTTGGAAGATATAGAGTACAATCTTTGGTTGGATGGTTCAAATGGTCTATGACAGAATATCATCCACCATTCTGGATAGTGGGACATCATAGTGTATAACGAGTTCCCCATATCGACCGTAGAACTTCCTCAGTGACGATGTTAGTCGGTCACAAACATATCCCTGACTGAGAAGCTTATCTGAAAGACGCCTAGCTCTCAGAGCAAATCCGTATATTTGGTACTTGCTCTGGCATAGCGTATCAACTGAGATATGAACACGCCATAAGCAGGCGATGAAGGGATGTTGCTACTCAGAAAAGAAAAGTTCGTAATGCTGAAATTGAAGTCGTCACGTTTGTCATAGAGTGAGGTGTTCATGTGACCATCAGTGTCGTAGGACAACATTATGTCCAAATAGGATGCTGAATTATTTGTCTCTGTAGTTTCTTTGACTTCAAGCTCCGAAGGATAGATACTGCTCAGGTAATCCGCGAATTTTGGATTACTGATGGACAACACATCGTCTATGTATCTGTAAGTGAAGTTGAAGTCAGAAGCTAAGTATCCTTTCCCTTCAGAGACCAAAGATTGAATGAATTCAGCTTCGTACGAGTAAAGGAAAATGTCGGCAAGGAGTGGGGCACAATTGGTCCCCATTGGAATTCCGACAATTTGCTGGAAGACCTTTCCTCCAAACACCACAAAAATGTTGTCGATCAGGAAGTTTAACATCTGAATAATGTCTGTTTCAGTGTACTTATTTTCAGAATCAGACTTTTCTTTTACAAAGTAGGTTTTGTCATAGTTAACAACAATAAATTTGTATTTGCGATTACCGTTCTTACTTGTAAACGCATTACTTATAATTTTTGCGAGTCTTTCTTTCAATTTAGAATGTGGAATTGTAGTGTAAAGTGTCGAAAAATCAAAGGCTTTGATCGAATGGACTCTACTAAAATGAGTGGATTTCAGATGTTCTGAAAGTTCCTTCGAATTCTTTAAAATCCACATCTGGTTGATACCACTGCGAGAATATACTGTCGAACAATATTTTTGTAGCCCAGATTTGATTTCAGATAAAACTTTGGTGAGTAAGATCGATACAGATTTGGTAGAACATTTGTGGTTGTGATAAATGTAATATCTGATTAATTATTGGTGTAATGGTAAAGTCCAAGTAAAAAGTGTATCATCAAGGTCAAATCAAGGTCAAATGGCCAGGTCAAGGTCAATATCTAAAATAAAGTCAACTCATTATTTCCTATCTCTATGCAAAGTTTTAATGTATAATTGTGCCCGTTTAAGTGGATACTATTCTCTCATGGTATTGTTTTGGAAGGTAAATAGTGCCCTCGCTGGCGCTCGGCCATTATTCCTTCCAAAAGCAACACTATAAGAGAATAGTAGGTTATAGTACCCACACAAACCATGCAAACTGGCACTTACAGGTGAATATTTTTAGTATCTCGAAGTGTGGTTACTTATCTGTTCACCTTCAAACGGACATCAGAATACTTCTTATTTCAAAAACAACATTTCTCATATGGGTGAGAAATGTTGTAGTTATATTACTTTGGACATTCGATTAGGATTGAAAAGGACACTGATGATACATTTCTTTTTAAACTGCATTTTTCTGCATCAAACATAAAGCCTTAATTGTGCACAGAACAAGGCAAACTCACTTAGAATATTGCCCTTTGGCGAGTCCAGCAAAAGGAATCGTCATGCACGAATGTTCTGGTTGTGATAACTAGTTATTGTGGAATATTGTAACATTGTGAAAGATAATCAGAAACAATACTTGTGCTTAGTTAACCATTAAAGTACCTTTGTACAAGCCGCAGACGCACACGTTAAATTAAGGAGCCTGTACCACCCGTGACCACACAGTCAAACCAGTGATCAATACATCCCAGACTACATTGGTAAGATTATAACAAAGCTCGGCGATTATGATAACACATGTTGTTTAATTATAATAATTGTATATGTGTTTGACTCTCGATGTGTTTGGGCAGCCGTTTTAACATACATTCATTTAATTAGTGATGTCACTATTTTATAGAAATTAGTGAAAACACTAATTGAAATTAGTGATAACACTAATTGAAATTATTGATATCTCTAATTGAAATTTTGATATCACAAATTCAAATTATTGATATCACTTTTTCGAATTATTGATATCAGTAAGTAAACATTGATATCACTAATTCCGAAAATATTTATATCCCTAATAAAATTGATGATATCAAAATTCGAATAATTGATATCAATACTTCTTTCAAAATTAGAGATATCTCTAATTCGAAGAAGTATTATCACTAATTCTCAACAATAATTTAAATAACTTCATCCAAAGCAAGTCATTGGCCCGGGATCGAAAACTAAAATAGAAATCGTTATATCACTAATTCGAATTAGTGATATCGAGTTAGTGATATCTGTAATTCTACGAATTAATTGTGATTTTAAATAGAAATATCACCACCAGGGCTGATTGATATGTTGTAAGCCTCGATTTTCTTGGATGCAGAATGTATTCTTTTGATAGATTATCTCCTAAAAGGACAAACAATCAATGGCTACGGGAAAATATTAAACTTAAGCGCCGCGGAAAGCTCACTAGTTAAAGGTGTGTTGTTCCATCAGGAGAATGCTCCTGTTCACAAGTCTGTCATTGCCAGTCATGATTGTGGCTTGAATTTGATTGCGCATCCGCCTTATTCACCCGATCTTGTTCCATCAGACTTTCATCTATACCCAAAACTGAAAGCAACTATTTCTGACACCCACTTTTAGTCCGATGATGACGTCATACTTGCAATGGATGGCTTTCAAGATAAGGAGTTCTTTAAAAGTGGTATTGAAGCCTTAAACACCGTTGGCAAAAGTCTAAAGATACTGAAGGGGAGTATGTAGAAAAATACTGCAAAATGTCTGATAAACTTCAAATCGATCAATACGAAGCTTACAATATATCAATCAGAAATCAATTGGAAATAAAAAGATATATCACAAATTTTCTTAGAAATATCACTAATTCAAATAAGTAATACCTCTATTTATAATAGTGATATCGCTAATTTTATTACAGATATCTCCATTTCTGTTAGTGATACCACTGTTAAAATTAGTGATATTATCATATACTCTTATTTACGTCACCGTCTTTAAGCTTTCCCATTGGCCAAAATGCACCCACGTGCAATGCGATTCGATGTGAATCGTTGTATTAAACTGCTTCCGGTTATATTGACGTGTTTTGTGTATTAGGACAAAAGGACAGTCGGAAGCAAATCGAGTATTGCTGACATGACTGTGATATCTGGCAAATTTATTAAAAGAAAAAAAAATATAAAAGACGATCGAAGCATAGATCATTTTCTACTTTAATACAGATGTTTAAAAGTTAAAAAAGTGAAAGCGTGCAGTGATAGCAAAGCAAATAGTTAGTTACCTTTTCTTTACCAATTTTCGTGTTTATGATATAAACAGTTATAGCACAGATGATTCGGTCGATATGATGATTTATGGAGTGATAAAACCAATATCAACCTCAACCTTCGGCCTCGATCGACATTGGTTCATCACTCCATAAATCATCATATCGACCGAATCACGGAGTAATAATGGTATTAAAGTATGGAAATTATTAATACATCTAATTTTAATCAGTGATATCACTAATTCTAGTCATTGATATCTCTATTTAATTAGTGATACATGTATCACTATTAGAATAAGTGATATCACTAATTAAGAATAGCAATCCAAGGAATGCTTATGTCGCAAGCGAAGCGGCTTATTTTTGAAAAAGTGGATCAAATATGTAGGTCAATGTAACTGGGTTCAAAATTATTTGTATTGGTTGGAAAATCTTGTCAAATGAAATTCACATGTGAAATATTATACCTCTTACTTACCAATTAAAAGATATGACCAATCTCAAATTTCCAGAAAACGAGGTCAATCATGTAGGTCAAGGTCACTAGGTAAAATTTTTCGGTAACAGAAGAAAGGACTCATCATAAGAAATACACATGTGAAATATTAAATATTAAATACATATGTGAAATATTTAATATTTAATATTAATATCACTTACCAATTAAAAGATTAAGGCAATCTTATTTTTTTTAAAGTAGGTCAAATATCTAGGTCTAGAACTAGGTCAAAAATTATGATATGTGTAGAAAGGTTTTGTCACAAGGAATACACATGTGAAATATCTAAGCCCCTATCACTCACCAATCAAAATATTAAGCCAATCGAATTTTTTTTAAAAGTGGGTCAAATATCTAAGTCAAGGTCACAAGGTCAAAACTTAGGTATGTGTACAAAGGTCTTGCCACAAGGAAAACACATGTGAAATATCAAAGCCATATCACTAACCAATCAAAGATATAGCCAATCTTATCTTTTTTTTTAAAAGTTGGTCAAATATCTAGGTCAAGGTCACGAGGTCAAAAATTAAGATATGTGTAGAAAGGTTTTGCCACAAGGAATACACAAGTCAAGTGAAATATCAAAGCCATATCACTTACCAATCAAAATATATAGCCAATCTTTTTTTTTTAAGTAGGTCAAATATATATATAGGGCAGTGTGTCAGACTCAGAACTGCCTATTTTGGGGTTAGAAATGAATGATGTTATCTTTCATTCAATTTCAGGAAAATTTCGATTTGTTTTCTTTCTATTTTAAACAGGAAAAGAAATTGAGAAGATAAAATAATCTGACAAAAGCTGCACTATATCAATCCTAGTTTGGAATGTTCTGGTCATTTTCCAAATTAAAATAATTACAAGGATAACCGGTCGAATGACTGAAATTACCCAACATATCACGTATCATTGTGTGACGTTGGCATCTTCAACGAGGTGCACTGTGTTATAGTAACCTTCTTATGGATGTTTTACTAGACATCGGAGTATTGACATAAACCACACGGCATACTTTTCAATCATCATAGCAGTACGTCACCCAACGTTTTTATTCTGCTTTAATTACATCGTCTTTCATATATTCATATGATACTAACAGGTTTTAAGTTCGTCAGCTGCACTCTTTACGTATACATCAAGATTTTTATATGACAATGATAACAGTAACATGCACAGATCTAGGGGAGAATTTCAAGAGGGGTCATATTTAACGAAAATGGGGTATGTAATAATTTTTCCTAAAATTCGGCTAGCTACGATCGCCTCATCAGATATACTACTGTATAAGACTCTTTCATGGTCTTCTATGAAAAATACATCGGTTCCATCTGAGAGGTGTCAGAGAGTTTTGCAAAATTTTGAGACTCCGAGGGTGGAAACGATGTATCTTTCATAGAAGACCACGAAAGAGTATTTATGCCTCATCGTCAAGGGCCAAAACAAATTGAAAGAAAAGGGACGAAATTTGAAAAAAAAGTCAAGTTAATCTATTCGCGATTCGAATTCAGCGCCCCCGAAAATGGTTTATTCTATAAGAATAAACTACGAATATTAGGCTTTTCAAAATATAACGCAAGAATGCATTGGAAAATGATCTAAAAATAGATGTTTTACTGCGACGCTGCCGCTTGCTTGTTTGTTTTGCGGGCTGAAATCATGTCGTCACAATGACATAAACAATCGATAGAATAGCGTCACGTGATATGTGATACAGCTGTCACATTATATGTGATACATCTGTCACGTGATATGTGATACAGATGTAGATCACATAGCTGTATTTGATGGGCCTACAATGTGACACATTTGCGGGTAAGAGGGAAAATACAATTCAATTCAATATTGCCAAAACTTGGCCACCAAAGGACATACATCAATTTCAGTTGCATATATTATAACAAAAAAGTCATCAACCAAACTCCTCGGTCGAGCTCCCTTCCGAAAGTTTTTTAGGTAACAGATCGCTGGTAGAAATTTCGGTCATCAACATAAATACGTAATATGATAAGATAATAATTATTGGTCAACAACAGTGGGCACCAAGGGACAGTGCTTTTGGAACTACTTGAACATAGCATTAGCTCAGCATGAGTTAAAATTTTGATGAGTTAGAATTCAACTATTGACTTTCTCAATTATTAGTATCATAAAATCATTTTCATAACATTTATGTTATAAATGTATGTTCCCCCTCGTGCCCAATGCAAATGACCAAGAAAATTCATAATTTGTAACAATGTAAACGTCTTCAAATTGAATAGCATCATTTAAGAACAGATAAATTGGCAACGTGGACCAGACATGCACGTTTCGGGTACTTAACCCTCATCAGTGATCCTAAATCTAAAAAAATGTAATATGCCAAAAAAGTATGAAAGTTACTATGTCGAAAAAGTGTACCGAAAGACGTAGCAGGATTGGTGGGATATGATGCTACAGAACCCACTTTTTAGAAATTTCAAGAAATTTTGATACCAGAAATTTAGAATGCGTTGAAGAAACGATCAACCGAAATTGATCGAACTTGGCTACATGTGCCCTCGGGAACTCCTGGTCCACCAGCAGTGACACTCACCAAGTGGTATAAATGTAAACGTCTTCAAATTGAATAGCATCATTTAAGAACAGATAAATTGGCAACGTGGACCAGACATGCACGTTTCGGGTACTTAACCCTCATCATTGCACCAATATGCACCAATATCTTAAAGTATACCCTTAGAATAAAGCTAAACATAGTGACTTATGTTGAAAACCAAGTATAAGATAATTCTTTCAATATGGAATATTAATCAAAGATTTTATTAAGCGTACATGTTACACAAATTTCAATCAGAATGACTTGATTTACCAATTTATCTTTATCTTCAATATTCATTAACCAAATCATTTTGTCCTCAAAATTCAGGAGCACATGTAGTTTAATTAACTTCGGTTGATCGTCTGTCTCTTCAACGCATTCGAAAATTTCTGTTATGATGAAAGTTCTTAAACATGGGTCCTGCAGCATCATATCCTACCCATCTTGCTACGTCTCTCGGCACTTTTTGGATATTATAATTTTTCACACTCTTTGACCATATTACAATTGACCTTATACGATTTTTCAAATATGTACACCACGCTTCCTCACGACAAAATTAATAATAAATTATCCAAACTCATTAAGGTCAGGATGGCGACTTTTAAGGCATGTCATTTCTAAATGAAGGAATTTCAACGATTTTATGATAACCATATGAAAATATAGTATTCATGTCACTTAATCATTTTATGAAGGAAAATTAATAGGTCCGTGATGAAAATCAAGATTTATGCTTATTTGAAAACTGGGTAAAAATGCCGGAAATTTGTTGCTAAGAATTGCACATATGTAAAGAAAATACAAAAAGTGTTGAAATGCACTCATCTGATTTTTATTTTACATTTTTTTTGTTATTATACAATAAAACAGGTTAGAAACTTTGCATAAAAGTATAATTTGCTAAAGTGCTACCTTAGGTACCAACTTCAACGATTATTAAAAATGTTCTAGATTTTACACAAAAATAACGAAAATCATCCAAGTTAAGGTCAAAATTTCAGAGATACTAAATTTCAACGATTTTTCCAACACACAGTAACACGTGCTCATAGGGAAGACTTTTCAAAATATTGAAGAAAAAGTATATGTTCGTGTTCAAATAAGAGAGAACAGACGCTTACAAATAGTGTCATTTTGTGGTTTTCTTGAAAAATTGTCAGAGTGAAAATTTGCCTTATTTCGGGTGGAATTTAAACAATTTATCATTTTTCGGTATTCATCACCAATACATTTTCAAAAAGCTTAAACCAATAATATTCCATACGTAAAACAAAATTAATGGGTAATTACTAACTTAAAAGAAATCCGAACAGTTAAAAAAAGTACCTCCACGTCAATTTTTTTACAGATATTACCGCGAAGGATTTTCTTACGCAAAACTCGGCCGCTTTAATGTGTCTAATGAATTAAAGTCTTAAAAAGAGTAAGAAATGGTACATTGGCCATAATAGATTGAAATATCTATAAAAGTCAAACTCAATGAGTGCTAAAACAGGAGATGCGCAAGAATAGTCCAAAATCGTGACCAATGACGCACCTTAATAGAAATGAGGTAGAAGAAAGATAGATAGATTCATATGTAGAGGAACATTTCCTCGAACTATTCAGACCAAAAAATCAAAATTTGCCCGTTTCGTTTCTTGGCTATAAACGTCCATTTTTGGCCTATTTTAACATTTTTGTCATTTTAGAGAATACCACATCATAACTTTACATATCTCTGAAATGCATGAAATTTCAACAATTCATATATATCCTTATTTTTCAAGATTCTTATAGCTTGTGGATGAATTAAAGGTTATTTTGAGAAATTCTGATAAAATAATCAGTTCTAAGGAGATTATTTTCTTATAAAAACTATGTTGGTGGTTGCTATGGCAACAACACATTATTCTTATTAATAGCTAGAAGGTCGCCAGCTACACAATTCTTTTCCTACATATATGTCTATGGTATTGCTTTATCCTAAAGCAGTCAAATCAATATGTACCCGAATTAGTTTTTGAGCAAAATGACTGTTTCTATAAATAGCACAATAATTTATGCAAAAAGTCAACATTTTGACCAAAAAACTTAGAGTTTAACTTGAAGTTCGAATTTCTTATTATCCCACTTTTAAAGAGTTTTATGGATAGAAAATATTCTGATGTTTGAATCTTTGGTAGCAGAACTCATACAAAAATTACAAATTTCTTCCTATTTTCGGCGAATTTTCATTGAAAAATATGCATTTATCCCAAAAATATCCATTCAGTAATGAAAATTTCAAGGAGTATTATTTTTTTCTAAAATAATGTAACAATCTGAGCTTTTACCATGTATCGTTTGTTTCGGTTTGAAATATTATGTGAAATGAAAAAAATAGTTATCTCCCTGTATTCGCAACCCTAACCTTAAATGGTGCTTTTATCGAGAGGGTAAGACTTATATTTGTACATCTGAATCAAAGGGTTTCTTTTCCGATACAGAATACAAATCATACAAATCAAGGACATGTAGTGACATGTGTATTGCATTTCCCTGGCTTTACGGTGATGTTCCTAGATTTCACAGCTCATCCGGTATACTAGAGAATGTAATGATGTTTTGGATTTTAATAGTAGAAAATTACAAAGAAACTTATTGGTCAAACCAGTAAAGACTCTCTGGAAATTTTACAAAAAAATATTGTCGACTTTTTTTTGAAATTCGGACTCATACAAGCAACAGAGTATATTACTTAGGGTATTTCACAACCTGTATTGTATGGTGACATAATTAACAAAATAAGAAGTATCAAGAGTAGACAGCATAATTATCAAAAATGCTTAAGAATCATCAAACTTCTTTTATGCCGTGAATAAGATGCTAATGTCACCAGACGGACACTAGGCTTGGTACTTGACCAATCTACAGTCTTGTACCAACGTATTTTTAAGACTTGCACTCTGACCGACCATGGCGACAGGACTCCATGACAGAACCTGTCCAAATCTCTTTGGGCCCCGACCACCCGTCCTCTCTGAATGTCAGTCAGTCCCCTCGGGTGATAACATACATGAGCTCGCTAAAGCCGGCAGAGCACGGACTATATTACGTACGCCCTCTTTTTAGATCCATTTACATATTCATCTGTGTTGCTTGGACCCCTGCGTTTTGTGGTTTTGTTTATGTGTGGTCATCTAACAGTGAGGAGGTTGTTTTACACCACAACTGTACGTTCTTGGAATCCTCTGGGTACTCGGAATAGTTGGAGGGTTGTTGGTTGTTGGCGATCCTCTTCTTTCGTTTAGATTCAGGATCACTGACGAGGGTTAAGTACCCGAAACGTGCATGTCTGCTCCATGCTGCAAATTTATCTTTTCTTAAATGATGCTATTGAATTTGAAGACGTTTAACATTTTTACCACTTGGTGAGTGTCTCTGCTGGTGGACCAGGAGTCCCCGTGGGCACATCCAGCCAAGTTCGATTAACTTAGGTTGATCGTCAGTCTCTTCAACGCATTCGAAAATTTCTGTGACATTTTGTATCAAAATTTCTTTCAATTTCTAAAACGTCGGTTCTGTAGCATCATATCCCACCCATCCTGCTACGTGTACGTCTTTCGGTACATTTTTTGGACATAATAATTGTTCTCACTCTTTACATGGTCGTATGTGATTGTTGAGATTGAGGATCACTTACGAAGGTTAAGTGCCCGAAACCTGCATGTAAGGTCCATGCTGCGAATTTATCTGTTCTTAAATGATGCTATTGAATTTGAAGACGTTTAATATTCAGGCTCTGAATGTCATAACATATGGAATTTTATCATGAAGTAACATTTTATTTTCATTTTTACATTTTTTACAACAAGGCAAAAAGTGTGTTTTATAACCAATTTCATCAGAATTACAGTTATTAATTACATATACGAAGGTAGGTGGTATATTTCTGTGTCTACCAATTTCTTAGTCTACCAATTTTTTATGTCCACCTACTTCTATGTCTGCCATATTTCAATTTCCAGGTGTGGCACATAAATGTAGACCTGGTTTTACAATCATTGTATATTCATACATGTATTTCGTTAGGGAAATATGTTTAGATCATTTGTCAATAATTTCTAATACAAGTATAGAAACGTTAATTTTTCAAATAAAGCAATGGATTATCAGAGACTAAATGAACATGACCATTTGAAATGCCTTATTTAATGATAGAAATGCAATCATTAATGGTCACATCTCTAAAGGTGAATAGTGTTGCTTTGTTGTATGCAGAGACATCTCCTATAAAGTAAAGAACATCTCCTATGAAATAAAGAACATCTCCTAAAAGCAAAGAACATCTGTCAAATGCTGATATTTCAAAGCGTTCGGTGGCTTCACCTACTGGACTTCTATTGAGACATTAAAATAGAATTACCACCATAGTATTTTAAAGATGTATGTATAGTTAAATGATCAGTCTATTCCTTATTCTCGAAAAGCATAGTTACTTCCCGTTAGGGACGGTATCTGACGTAGACTAACTGTGACGTCATCAAATTCTATGGAAACGATCCTAAAACTCTGGGAAATGACGGTATACAATCGACTTTATCATACCATTTTCATGATGTCATAATAGTTTTACGTCAGATACCGTCTCAAATGGGAGATAGCTCTGTTTTCCGCAAAGTCTCAATAGGTCGCAATATTTACAACACATTTAATCAAGTGATTGTCTAATATAATATATATTATAATATGCCTTCAATCTGTCAATAGCAACTTGCTTTCTTCAAGTATAATGAAAAGGAAACATTCTGCAATACTATTCTGGAATCGTCACAGGGACAGTTTTGTCAAGAAAAAGGTTGAAACTCAAAAACTTGTGAAGATAACCTCATCTTAGAACTAAATCAAACTCAAAGGCCGTAATAAAAGGCCACATTCTAATCTGATAGAAAGACTCGCAAAAATTATATGTAATGCGTTTACAAGTAAGAACGTCAATCGCAAATACAAATTAATTGTTATTAACTATGATAAAACCTACTTTGTAATAGAAAAGTCCGATTCTGAAAATAAGTGCACTGATTCAGATGTTATTCCGATGTTAAATTCTCTGGTCGACAACATTTTTGAGGTGTTTGGAGAAAAGGTCTTCCAGGAAATTGTCGGAATTCCAATGGGGACCCATTGTGCCCTACTCCTTGCCGACATATTCCTTTACTCGAACGAAGCTGAATTCATTCAATCTTTGGTCTCTGAAGTGAAAGGATACTTAGCTTCTGACTTTAACTTCACTTACAGTTACATAGACGATGTGTTGTCCATCAATAATCCGAAATTCGCGGATAATCTCAGCAGTATCTATTCTTCAATTTTGAAGTCAAAGAAACTACAGATACAAATAATTCAGCATCCTATTTGGACATAATGATGTCCTACGACACTGATGGTCACATGAACACCTTACGCTATGACAAACGTGACGAATTCAATTTCAGCATCACAAACTTTCCTTTTCTGAGTAGCAACATCCCTTCATCGCCTTTTTATGGCGTGTTCATATCTCAGTTGATACGCTATGCCAGAACAAGTACCAAATATACGGATTTTGTTCTGAGAGCTAGGCGTCTTTCAGATAAGCTTCTCAGTCAGGGATATGTATGTGACCGACTAACATCGTCACTGAGGTTCTACAGTCGATTTGGGGAACCCGATGATGTCCCACTCTCCAGAATGGTGGATGATATTCTGTTATAGACCATTTGAACCATACAACCAAAGTTTGTACTCTATGTTTTCCGAAATGGAAGAAACCGGGTGTGATAGTTCTACCGAACTGAAGCGGCGGGTGTTGCATGCAAGGAGGAGATGCTTAATCTTCCTGTACACCTGGTCTCACTCCCATATCGGGGGTTCGCTTCTTTTCATATGGTGGAGGTTTTTGCTTGTTTGCTTTGGTTCCTGTTTTATCCTGATTTTGTATGCCTTCGGTTCTGATTTTCTGAATTGTCGATTTTGTGCTGTATACAGGGATATGGTCATTATCCATATTTGTCATACAACAATACAGGACGCACACATACGCACGCCTAATAGGCGTTTTTATGCGAGAAAACGTAATTTTACACAAGTATTAGTTTAACAAAAATCTTGATCGGCGTCAGCAGTCATTTCTAGATTACATAGAACCAATCTCTTTCACATGGGGGAGGGGGGTTACTATGCACATTACTGCGCCAAAGGAAGTGTGTACTAAATGTAAGACAAATTAATGAGGAAGAAAAAGAATTTAAGAAAATAAATAAAGGAGAGAAGAAATATGTCCAAATGGCATATGATTATATACTTGTAAATGTAAAAATCGCACGACTGAAGTACTGAACAAGATATCGAACTGTTTTGTTCTCAGACTCGATCCAGGAACAACCCGACTAAGATCCTCCATTTAGATATTAACATGACGTTATCTTCGTTCGCAGTCGTCCGTTTCCATCGACAGCTAAGGCTCTAATACAAAATAAGTCAAGAAAATTAGAATGCAAATTTGCAGAAAAATGTCTATCTAGAAAGAGAAAAACAAGATACAGAAAAATGTTAAAATCATAAAATAGCAATATCCATAAGGGGAGGTAAAATATATTTATGATAGTATTATGCGCATGCTTGCTACCATTGAAAACGGAAGAAAACTGTATGATTGCCCATATGCTACTTCTTTGGAGTATATTCGGAATTAAAAACATCCCTAGTATGTCCAGCTTTATCATGTTTATGCAGCCAGACAATAAGCAGTATTAAAGTGTTAAACGTCTTCAAATTCAATGACAAATAGCTTGATTTAAGAACAGACTTTGCAGCATGGACCAGACATGCACATTTCGGGTACTTATAACATTCGTCAGTGATCCAAAATTTAATCCTTTTGATATGTCAAAGAGCGTGAAAATTATTACTTCCAAAATATACCGAAAGACGTAGCAGTAAGAGTGGGATATGATGCTACAAAATCCACGTTTTAGAAATTTCAAGAACTTTTAATTACAGAAAATTTCAAATGTGTTGAAGAAACGATCGACAGAAGTTAATAGAACTTGGCTTCATGTGCCCTTGGGTACTCCTGGTCCACCAGCAGTGACACTCACCAAGCAAGTGATACCAATGTTAAACGTCTTCAAATTCAATAGCATCGTTTAAGAACAAATAATTTTTCAGCATGGACCAGACATGCACGTTTCGGGTACTTAACCCTCGTCAGTATTCCTAAATCTAGACAATGTAATATGGCTAAAGAGTGTGAAAATTATTATATCCAAAAATGTACAGAAAGACGTAGCAAAATTGGTGGGACATAAAGCTACAGGACCCACGCTTTCAGAAATTACAAGAAATTTTGATAACTGGAAAAATGGAGGGACAGTGTCATAGGGGCATAACAAATACTTTTCAGACTGAAATTATTTTTCATTATACCGAAAGACGTAGCAGTATGAGTGGGATATGATGCTACAAAATCCACGCTATAGAAATTTCAAGAACTTTTAATTACAGAAAATTTCAAATGCGTTGAAGAAACGATCAACAGAAGTTAAACTGGAAAAATGGAGGGACAGTGTCATTGGGGCATAACAAACACTTTTCAGACTGAAATTATTTTTCATTAATAAAAAAAAACCAATTGAGCTGGTTTAGTTTCATGACTATAGTTTGTACCCTCTCTGAGGTAAAATACTAGATCCGCGCCTGAGTAAGATCAATTTTCATTGTCAGCTTTGAACAATATAAATAGGTATTTACAGTTTGCAAGTCTTATTTCACCACAAGAAGTTGGTTTGCCGCAGCAAATTCGATAGTTTGGGTAAGACTTTTAAATAGTACGCAGAATGAGAGGCACCTCGAAATCTTCTTTTTATATGAGTCAATGAAAACGAAGACTAGAGTCAATGAAAACGAAAACTAGTCTATGTAGTCTTCATTTTCTTCATTCCTTACGTAACTACCGAATAAAATATATTAGAACTGCTTTTATACATTGATCTTCATGTCAAGATTTTCATATTATTTCTGCTTGCGTCATGATATTTGAAATATAATTTCACATGAAAAGTTATCGATATCTTGTTTAAGGGTTTCCGTTTTACATAAATGTTGATACATTTATTTTTTATAAAATTCTCAACAGGTTGAAAACGTCGAAGAAAATGTACCGATACAAGCTTATTCATATCATCACTTCTCTTCTAGTATCTGTGCTAAACGGTGAGTTTTGTATCGCTTTTTATTCAGATACTTTTATATAAAGTCCATATATGGGATATGATAAATACACATATTATTGCGTTCCCTCAAAACAATATTTCGTTTCCATGAAATAATATTTCTTTCCACCGAAACAAGTTTTCTTTCTCATGAAATGATGAAACAATTATTTCGTTCCCACAAAGTAACAAATCGAACCAGGTTGTCAGTCTACATGTATGTATTTGCAACTCATATGACCTATCTCGTTTTAGCCAGGGGGATTAAGAGAAATAAGAGGAAAAGTAGAAAAAAAATTATTTCAGCATGTGTGAGATCACGTATTTTGTTCTTGCGTCCTTGTTTGTGTGTGCATTCAACCTGACGAGACTATCAGCAATAAGTTTTCAAAACATCGAGTATCGAAATTTAATCTTCCCGTTTCCTTGTGATTCAATATAGAAAATAATGAGTTGACTTAATTCAAGTATTGACCTTGACTTAGTCTTTTGACCTTGAAGATACAATTTTGAATATGATTTTAACTTTATTGTAGTAATGTACATATAATATGATCAAATATTCCGTTTAAGGTAGCTCGTATCTCTGGTCGTGAGAGCTTATATTCTCCTTATGGTGACTTTTTTTTTAAATGTTCGTGGTTATCATCTTTGAACCTTTTATTAAAAAAATCAAATAAACCCTAGATTGTAGGGATATCTTTGTCGTCTATAAATTTTAATGACCCCAACTTTAACACTATACCACATTGAAAATTTCAACATTTTTTTTACATTGTACGTTTCCGACCAGTAGAAAATTTAATAGAGATTTTTACCTAAGTCTAGGCTGACAATTGACACTGGACGCCGACGATTTGGGGAGTTCTCAAAATGATTTTTTTCAAGTTTAAGAGATAATTTCTGTCTGCCGAACTGATAATTCAAATCATATTTGAGCAGTTTTGTTGGGTAGTAGTAAATTTATTTCTTTTCACTAGTTCGTCTTTCAAACATAATTCGAATTTGTAAAGAGAAACACATAACTCGTGTTTTTTCACATTCGAAAGCATTGTTGTGGAAAGATCTTCAGGCGAAGGAAGTCTATAACGCAATGTCTTCTGAAAACTGTCCCGCTCCCCCCCCCCCCCCCGAGAATAAATAGTACAACGTTTTAGTGGCTGAATATAAACATTCTTTGTTATATCTTGTATACTAATTTTTTTGTCCATATTACAATCCTACAATCCCATTCCAAACCTACGCGCTATTTCATGAATTTGTGTTATAAAGTTGCTCACAGTTAATGACTTTATATAAAAAAAGAACAACTAAAAGATGTGAAGAGGAAATTCAATAATACAATATTGTAAAATTTGAAAAAAAAAATTAAAAACACCATTACCATGAGTTAGTGGAAATAATAGATTCGACTAGTCTTGGACTCTGTAAGTAAAATTCATATCAATTAAAAAGTGTCTGATCCCCCCAATGTATAGTCGTGTCACCAAATCTAAAAAAGTGTATTTTAGAGCAAACACTTGATAGATATAAAATGTAGCTAAAATATAATTTTTACGCATATTCCAGATTTACTTTTTTCGAGTTGTAATGATTTTATTCCACCAACTTTCAGTTTTTGTTTGTTTGCTTTGGTTCCTGTTTTATCCTGATCTCGTATGCCTTCGGTTTCTGATTTTCTGAATTATCGATTTTGTGCTGTATACATTGATATGGTCATTATCCATATTTGTCATTATAAAATCGTTTGGTAATGGCATAGATCTTAGATCTATAATTTTTATAAATAATGAACAGTTGTAGATGTCGCCACAATCCGTTCGTATATTTATTTCTTATCCCGAGCGATTCAAAGCAGGTCCAGGGTAGAACCCGCTTTCAATAGGATTAACATCCTGAACCCCCCCCCCCCCCCCCCCCCAAAAAAGCATTGGTTATTTTGAATGGAAAATGAGCACCAGTATAGCAGTTTCAATTAACTATCTATTTGAGAACAGCGATTGCCAGGCTTATTAATTGATCATGTAACACTAACTTGCCATCTTTTAGAGAGGAAATGCGCCCCCCCCCCCCTTTCGACCTCTAAATTTGCCAATGTCTTAACTTCATCATCATACAAAAATATATTTGTATAGATGTTTATATATCCTTGCCCTATGTGCCACAAGGCATAACAAGGACTAAGTAAGTAACATATAACTGGAGGTAAAGAGGAGAAAGGCGAGTACAAGCAGGTCATCGTATCGAAATAAAAAGGATGGATGGACTCAATTCGCTCATCTCAAAATTTTGAGTAACAGTATATCTAACACAAATAATATGTTCTCGAAATTCGATTCTATTAACTACAATAATTTTTATTAATATGAATGTCTATGTACAGCGCCAAACAAAAGACACATACAAATGATATACATGCATGTATATGTACTATACAGTATTATGCAACTCAGCAAATGCCGCTCCCCCTTTCTGGCCCAATCCAGGGTTTCTTTCAAAGTGTCTTTCAACTCAATGCGGAGGGCAGTGGCGGATTCAAAGGGGGTAGGCCCCCCAAAGCAAATCATAGGTAAAACGATAATTTTCAATCTAAAAAGAGTAAATATGAGTAAATATGATAAATTTCATTCACGAAAATGAGTCCTAACGAAAATAATGAAATGCTGGCCCCACTACCAGGGCTCTGCCTTGGACCCGCTGAGGACCTTAGCGGTCCCCAGACCCCTCGTCAATCCCCCCTCCTCAACTAAAAAGCTAGATCCGCCACTGGAGGGGATGAGAAGTGTTCAAGCCTGAAAAATATTCTACGCATAGATCTCCGCATGCTTGGCAAATTCCATGAGGTGGTAGTTACTGACTTGCCCGTCCCCTCCCCTCCCCTCTAACCTCCCCCTGTTGACAATCGTCCGAACGCATTGTCTTCGTATCTTGATATAAAGTTAAATTCATATTCGATATCTTATTTTGGAATCACCCCTACAGGTAAAGTCATCGTCCGATCTCGAACGTCAGCGTAGACTTAAGTAAAAATCTCTATTATGCGCTTCCAGTTCCTAGACGAATTGAACGCTTTTTGAAAGCTTAGAGTTCAAAATGTCATCAGGGATTGCTTTTAAAATTTTGAAAGCTAATCGCTGACAAATTTCGTCAACCAACTTTTGAAAGCTTTCCGTAAGCTGCTTAAAGTCATGAAAAACAAGATGGCCGAAATCAAAGCAATATCGTCATTATTCGCTTGATCAATAATAGCAAAATTGATGTTTATTCAGATTAAAAATGAAAAATATATATTCTTGGAGTATATAAAATATTGCATTTTGTTTTATCTATTCATTTCTAATTATATATTATTAAGTTTTTCTGTGTTTCCGAGTGAGTTCGGACTAGATTTAATAAATTACAGAAGGCTTAATATATCCTGTGAAACTCTGGCTTCATTGGGACTGTCGAAAGCTTTGAAATATGTTTAACGTCTTCAAATTCATTAGCATCATTTTCGGGTATTTAACCCTCGTCAGTGATCCTCAATCTAAACAATGTAATATGACAAACATTTGTGAAAATTATGTCCTTGATATACCGAAAGACATAACAAGATGATGCAGGACCCAGATTTAGGAAATTTGCCACAACCGGTGAAAGTCATATGCCAATAATGAGACGGCTTCTTTCATCCTCCAAACTGTGCATAGCTTCTTCGCCGGCAGCCCGACCTCGTTGCTCGGTCCGTCGCCAACATCTAATAGCTCGTAAGCGCATTGTACTTATCATTGAGACTTGCCTTGATTTATAAGTCTCACAATTTTCTCGCGTAAATACAGAGGAATTCGTCCGAGGCGTGCCACAGCCATTGCAAAAACAATATGGCGCCCGAGCGTTCAAAAAGCTTTCATAATTTCGTTAACATTAGCTTTCGTCAGCGAATGCTTTCAAATTTCGTCAGCGATTGCTTTCAAATTTTTTAAACGCTCCGAGATGACTAAAATTTGAAAGCTCATAGCTTTTAGAATTTAGATAAAAAATTGGTTAACGAATTTCGTCATCTTCTTTTTCGAAAGCATTTTGTTAGCTTTCAAAATGTCGTCATCTCATTAGCTTTCAAAAAACGATGACGAATATAAACGAAATTTTGTACTTAGCTTTCAAATTTCTTCATCTCGGCGTTTAACTAAATTTCGAATGGTCAGGGCTGTAGAAACAATTTTTGACCAAAAATATATTTGAAACCTGTTTTAGCTTAACCCAATTTGCATAATATGCAAAGAAAAGATGGGGTATCCATGCATAATTTCCCCCGATTTTGGACCAAAGGTACAATCTACCTAAAACTTGGCGTTATAGGTTGACGTGATTTCTGATATTACCCTTGACCTCGAGATTTGACCTTGACCTATAGTTTTACACTTTACTGTACCAAAACGTTACGAAATAATACATTGACATCAACACTTAGCATAAAACTTGATAAATTTCAAGATTGACCTTGACCTAGAGGATTGGAATTTTACTTAGAGGTTTAAACTGTACCCACACATTTGTACTTTAGCAAAATTTGATTAAGAATTATTAAAGACAGACAGTCTGACTGACAGTAATGCAAAGATATATATAGAAGTCAGACGGCAGACTGGCAGACAAACAATAAAACAGACAGATATATAGACATACGCAGACAGACACTTAAAGACACAAAGACAGTCACCAATACACACAAAGACAGGCACATAAATAAAGGTACACTACGTCAGACACATAAATAAAGGTACACTACGTCAGACACATTAATAAAGGGATACAAATTGTCAATATTGAAATATATGTTCTATAGTACCAATTTTATTGTGCTAGACACGTATTTCGGATAATTGAATCCTCGTCAGTAGTACTTCATGCCAAGTAGTTTAAAAAAAGCCGAAGTGAATTTGCCTGGCACAATCTACAATACAGAGTTTTAATTTCCTCTTGCCAAAATGAGCGGCTCCAATTTTTGTGAAGGAATAAAGGAATACGAAGACAGACAAAGACATGTATAGAGGGATACAAAGACAGACAAAGACAAACGGATATGCACATAATTATAAAGAGTCTGATAGACACATAGCGACAGACAGACAGAAAACACAAAGACAAACAAACACAAAGACGGATAAATACAGACAGACAAAGGGATACAGACAGGGAAATAAACGCACAGACAGACAAGAATGAAATTTTTTGATAGAAAGGAAGAAAGGAAAGGAAAGGAAACAACAGACATAATACATGTAATAACAGACACAGACAGATAGACAAACAGACAGATACCATGAGACAAAATGAGTGAGCATTTCGAGTTAGGTCCATGTCATAACCATCGAAAATTTCTATTGTACGCAAAATAATAAAAAGAAGATATAAAACCCAAACCAATAACGGTAGGGGAATTTTAATCTGCTATGTGGGAAAGACTTCCATAAATTTATCTGTTCTTAAACGATGCTATTGAATGTGAAGACATTTAACATATATAGCAGTTTTCCGACATGGAGGAAAATCCACTATGTAGCAATTTTTGCGGGAAGAAAAGCTACTATGGGGAAAACGACTATATAACACCGGTTGTAATTTTGCACGTGGCATTTCAAAATAGCGTCCAGATTTTGACTAACGCACACTTTGAAAATCACATTTATATACCTCATTAATTCAGCTAGACAGCACATATATACACACTGTCATATAAATCAGACTAATGTTAACGGAATCAATGTTCATTAAAACAAAACCTGTATTTACATGTACCTCAATGCCAATTCTGCAAAGTAGTTAAGTATTTTTATCAAATAGAATAAGAAAATTCAAAATGTACATAGGTTCGTGTAATGGACAGAGGTAAGGTTATCAATTTCTTTAAGAAGGGAGGAGATATCCAATCAAACCCTAGCTGTTGCAGCACCAACAGCAAAACACTAAAAACACTCGATGCGAAAACACAAAGACGAGCATACTAAGAGACATCAAACACAAAAGACTACACATAAACCAACGAGACCAATGGGCAACCGGTGCCGACTTGGGACGGCCATTTGTCACACAAGTAGCAAATGGTGGGGTTATCCTGGGTTACGTTTATCATGATTTAAGAGTTATCCTGATTTAAATGAGTTAAAGGAGATCCTGACGAAAATCTCAACAGCACTCACAATAGAGCCCAAATTTAAGCATCGACGGACCCCTAGCAAGCTAGAGGTGGGACCAGGTGCCCGGGAGGAGTAAGCATCCCTTGTTGGCTAGCCGCACCCACGATCGATGTTAAAGCACGAAAATGAAAACAATATATAAAATTCATGCACTGTCTGATGTTATGTCTATGTTGAAAGTGCTATGGCGACAATGTCAGGGAAATATGTCTAAAAAACTTTTAAAATAATCACTGATGTAAAACCAAATAGAAAAATGATTTTTTTTTCAAGAGGGTGATGCCTGTTGTTTGGATCCTGTACCGATTCCAGGTAAGACAGTTTTATCTCTATTAATGAAACTTTGGTTAAGTATAAAACGTCATCTACCAAGTCTTAGTTTATTTTGGTTTGGCTCAATCCCTTGTAATATTACATGTTTTTGTCAAGAGGACCAAACTTAATGTGTATTCAGGGATATATATCTTATGTTGTTTATTAACGTGTTGTGAAATATCTAATATAATTGTGTATCAACGCCTTTGTTTTTTACTTTTTCCTCTGGAGAATATTCATATGCAGGTATTTTTCTCACATCACTTAACCAATTTCATTTAAGCATAATTATACAAACTTCGCTCAGATCAAAGGCGAATAGAATAATATCGAAGGGTTCCAACTCTATACCTTCTTGAAGAAAATTCCAAACAAATTTCCATGCACGAGACACGTGTTTCGAATATTCAATTCTCGTCAGTGATGCTTCCAGCGGAGCCACCAAAAATAATTTCAGTAGCGCCCTCTTTAATTTTTTGAAGTTAGATTTTCACATTTACAGAACGTCCGTCGGCCCACTGTTCTTAGCTTCTATTGTAGCTAAAGTACAGTCTTTTCGCCTATGGTTCAGATCAACTGTTACTGTCGCATGCCGCGAATAAAACAATCATGAATTCAACTAGGACATTTGAATACCTGCCAAAACAAAAACAAACAAAAAAAAATTAAAAAAAAGAAAAAGAAAAAAATGTCTGCTATTTTAATTAACGAAATGATCACAATGCTTAAAGTAATTAATTTCTGTGAAATCGAAAATTAAGTATATATTTAAAAAAATAAGAGTTTGTGAAATATATTGCAATGTATAAAACAAGAAGTCTATGACGAGACTAAAGCTCTCCTGGTTGTTTGGTAGCATCCATGTAATTGGTACACCCATATTTCAAGACCCCTAGGGTCAAGGGCTAAACGATAGTAGCAGGTGCACAAGAAGACCACAGGCCCATTTTACATTTGTGTTTCATGCAAAAAAAAACTATCTCTCTGACTCTATCAATTATACTTTCTGAGAACAGGTGTTCACAAGATTATAAAGGGTTATATAGGAGAAAATGAACACACCCATTTTTCAAAACTCTGGGGGCCAGGAACTCAAACAAAATATCAGGTGCACAGACCTATTATAAAGCAAAAAGAATTAGGTCTCTATCAATTATACTTCCTGAGGATTGCTGCTTGCAAGATAAAGTAAAGTTATATTGACCACATCCATTTTCCAAGACAATCGGCGGTCGGGAACTCAAACAAAATATGAGATACACAGCAAGACAACAGACCCGTTATAATGTAAAATGAATTAACTCTCTATTGATTCTACTTTCTGAGAATTGGTGTTCACAAGATTACATAAATTATGTAGGAGAAATTGACAACACCCATTTTCCAAGACCCTGGGGGTCAGAGCATCAAACAAAATATCAGGTGCACAACAATACTGTATACCGATTATAATACAAAAAGAATGATTCGCTGTCAATTATAGTTTCTGAGTATAGGTCTTCAAAAGATAACATAGTTATATAGGAGAAAATGACCACACCCATTTTCAAAGATTCTGGGGATCAGGGGCCCAAAAAATATCAGGTACACAAGTAGATCACCGTAGTATCTCTCTATCACTTTTACTTTTTGAGAATTAATGTTCTCAAGATTACATAGAGTAAGATAGGAGAAAATGAACACACCCATTTTCCAAGACCCTGTTGGTGAGGGGCGCAATCAAAATATCAGATACACAACTAGAATACAAACCCATTATTATTAAAAAAAAAAGAATTAATTCCCTATCAATTATACTTTCTCAGAATTAATTATCACACGATTACATCGAGTTTAATAGGAGAAAATGACCACACCCATTTTCAAAGACCCTGGGGGTCAGGGACCCAAACAAAACATCAGGTGCACAACTAGATCGCAGGACCATTATAATGCAAAAAAAAATTTCTTACCATTCACAGATTCAAAGGATTCGCGTACACGTGAAAAGTTAAACTGACAGACGGCCAGCCGGCCGGACGCAGCAAACAGGGCGTTCGCATAAGCTTGTCTGGTATTTGACCAGTAGAGCCAATAATTGGTCGAAAAAGTCGGGGGGGGGGGGGCAAAACCATAGTTCCGCACGGACGGACGGATGCCGGACATAGGGCGATCACATAAGCTAGACTGGTCTTAATCTGACCAGTAGAAATAATAATTGGTAGAAAAAGTTTGGGGGAGGGGGGGGGCAAAACCATAGTTTTGTGCCCCCACCTTTCAAAGTGGGGGGGGGGGGGGGCACATACCCTGGCTGTCTCCTTCTCCTATGCCCTTCTTTTATGATTTTCATGACATTAAAAAGAGTAGAAGGCCAGTCACACATTTGAATTTAACATTTACTACTTCTTCACTATAATGGTTCATTTCAATTTTATCATATTTCTTGCAAGAGTTTTTTTTAAGTAAAACAAAGGAGGGGAAAGTACATTTATTGTTCTTTTCAAGCAACCGCACAGAATGTGGTATCGGGAATTTATCCTGGATCTGCTCCTGTCTTCTGTGACACAGGAAGAGTTTATGACATCACAGCATTTTATGGTGATGGTGACAAATGGCTGAACGTCAGCGATGTCGTCAAAACAACATGTGAAGACGTTTCTAAATGTCTTTTTCCAGTCAGAGAGGAAATGTTTAGAAGTCATCAGGCAAGCAGAAAAGGAAAAAAGCTTGTTGTCTCATACAATTGTTTTTTGAAAAAGGATGCTAAAAAATTCTAGAAATAAACAGAATTGCATGTGAAACATCTAAAAATAAACAATAAAAGAATTGTATGTGAAACATCTTAAAATAAAGAGAATCACATGTGAAATATCTTAACCTTATCCCTTAAAATAACAGGTATAGCCCAGTTTTTTTTAAGAATATGAGACTCGAAGATCAAGATCACTATCGGCCAAGACCTCAGATGAAAGGCTTGGTCATGAGGTACCCATATATTAATACATATATATGCCTTATCCATTATAGTTGAAAATATATATTGTTCAGACTGCAGCTTTATGAAATGTAGGTAAAATTCAAAGCATAACAATACACCGCTAAAAACGGTATTAATGGCCAGATTCCTGTCAGGAAGTGCAATATTTATAATTCTCAATTCGAAGTGTCAATGTGAGATTCTATACAGTTTTATCACACTTCTAATTCAAACTCTTATCGTCAAGGTCAAACCTCAAGGTTAAATTCAGTACCAGAAACGACTTTTTCACAGATTTTGGTCATATTACATTGTTTAGATTGAGGATCACAGACGAGGGTTAAGTAACAAAAGCGTGCATGTCTGGTCAGTGCTGAAAATTTATCTCCTCTAGAATGATGCAAATGAATTTGAAGACGTTTAACATTTGTACCACTTGGTGAGTTTCATTGCTTGTCCACGAGGGTACATGTAGCCAAGTTCGATCAATTCGGTTGGTCGTTTCTTCAAACGCATTTGAAAATTTCTGTTTACAAAGTTTTAACAGATTTTTAAAACCTGGGTATTGTAGCATCATATCCCAGCCATCTTGCTACGTCATTTGGTATTTTTAGGACATAATTTTCACAGATTTTGGTCATATTACATGTACATTGTTTAGATTGGGAATCGCAGACGAGGGTTAAGTACCCCAAACGTGTATGTCTGGTCCATACTGTAAATGTATCTGCTCTAGAATGAAGCTAATGAATTTGAAGACGTTAAACATTTGTACCACTTGGGGAGTGTCAATGCTTATAGACCAGAAGTCCCCGAGGGTACATGTAGCCAAGTTCGGTCAATTTCGGTTGGTCGTTTTTCAAACGCATTTGAAAATTTCTGTTTACAAAATTTTCTCAAATTTCTAAAACCTGGGTCCTTTAGCATCATATCCCAGCCATTTTGCTATGTCTTTCGGTATTTTTAGGACATAGTTTTCACAGATTTTGGTTATATTACATTGTTTAGATTGAGGATCACTGACGAGGATTAAGTACCCGAAACAAACATGTCTGGTCCATGCTGTAAATGTATCTCCTCTAAAATGATGCTAATGAATATGAAGACGTTAATTATTTACTAGCCATGTTCTACCTCTATGGCAAGTTATAAAGTGATACTTCATAGAGTAATGGCGTATTTCCAGTTCACAATTAAACTGCCTAAGGCAAGGACATCACCTGATATCAAGTCCAGTTATCATGTTCTGCATCAATGTAGAACTTTAATGTGCTATCTAATATAGTGCAATAAATTATTTGATTAACTATGGTTTTATAAACATGTAATATTGGTGAAACGAAGCCGAGCCCAAAACAACTTTTTCATCGGCTCAATTTAATACAAAATCTTAGTTTCTAGCGCGAAATAAAATCTCAATGTCTAAAGTCAAGGTCAAATGGTTAGGTCATGGTCAATATCTAAGATTAAGTCAACTCATTATTTCCTATCTCTATGCAAAGTTTTAATGTAAAATTGTGCCCGTTTGTGTCGGTACTATTCTCTTATAGTGTTGGTTTTGAAAGGTAAATAGTGCCCTTGCTGTCGCTCGGCCACTAGTCCTTCCAAAGGCCACACTATAAGAGAATAGTAGGTCATAGTACCCACACAAACCATGCAAACGGGCACTTTCATGTAAACATTTTGAGCATCTCGAAGTGTGGTCACTTATGTGTCTTCCTTCAAACGGACATCAGAATACTTTATTTCAAAAACAACATTTCTCTTATGGAAAAAGTTGTAGTCCTTCTGTAAAATGACAAATATGGATAATGACCATATCCCTGTTTACAGCACAAAATCGATAATTCAGAAAATCAGAAACCGAGGCATACGAAATCAGGATAAAACAGGAACAAAAGCAAACAAACAAAAACCTCCACCATATGAAAAGAAGCGAACTCCCGATATGAGAGTAAGACCAGGTGCCCAGGAAGAGTAAGCATCTCCTGCTTGCATGCAACACCCGCCGCTTCAATTCGGTAGAACTGTCACATTCGGTAACTTCCATTTCGGAAGACATACAGTACAATCTTGGGTTGGATGGTTCAAATGGTCTACGACAGAATATCACTGTTCATTCTGGAGAGTGGGACATCATAGTGTATGACGAGTTCCCCATATCGACCGTAGAACTTCCTCAGTGACGATGTTAGTCGGTCACAAGCATATCATTTAATTTCCATTGTCATTTTCAAGAAACGAAGATTCTGATTGGCTTAGAAATTTTGTTGATACATCGATCAACAGAATTTTTCACGGAAGTCTATTTTTAGCACTATTTTTAGAACTGGGGGTTCCCTCAAACACGAATGAACTCGTTGCTGAAAATACATTTTGTTGATGTTTGCTTATGATTTCAAGGGTACCATTTCTTTACTACTTACTCAAAAGTTAACAGTGCATGTAGAATTTGCTCAAACTGGTCCTTATTCCAAAGATATAGAGGGACGATCGTTCGCTGTTTGAATCATGGCGGCTGCCATAACTTGTTTTGGCAGACGTATCACTGCAAAACCTTCCGACTTACGAAATATAGTGCGGTGATTGATTGTTTATAGATCCAAGAAAACAGTCTGTTTTCCACAATTAAATGATAAGAAATGAATTTTATATTTTTTCTGTTGATGCAGTTATCACCCGAAAAATTGAACAGAAAACTTTTGCATCAACGCGCTACGCGCATTGATGCAGTTTTCTGTCCAATTTTTCGGGTGATACCTGCATCAACAGAAAAAATATAAGATTCATTTCTTAAATCCCTGACTGAGAAGCTCATCTGAAAGACGCCTAGCTCTCAGAACAAAATCCGTATATTTCGTACTTGCTCTGGCATAGCGTATCAACTGAGATATGAACATGCCATAAGCAGACGATGAAGGAATGTAGCTACTCAGAAAAGGAAAGTTTGTAATGCTGAAATTGAAGTCGTCACGTTTGTCATAGAGTGAGGTGTTCATGTGACCATCAGTGTCGTAGGACAACATTATGTCCAAAAAAGTAACATTACTTTGGATATTCAATTTGGATTAGAGATGACACTGATGATACATTTCTTTTTAAACTGCATTTTCCTACATCAAAATGTAGCCTTGTACACAGGACAATGCAAATTCACTCAGAATTGACCCTTTGTGAGTCCAGCAAAAAGAACCATGCACGAATGATCTGGTTGTAATTACTATTTTGGTATATTGGAACATTCTGAAAGGTAATCAAAACGACATTTTTGCTTTGTTAACCATTGAAGTACCTCTGTACAGGTTGCAGACGCACACGTTAAATAAGGGAGACTGTACCACCCGTGACCACACAGTCTATCCAGTGATCAATACATCCCAGACTACATGGGTAAGATTATAACAAAGCTCAGCGATTATGATCAAACATATGTTGTTTTAAATATTAATATCAATAACTGTATACTAGTTATATTTCACTCTCAATGTGTATGGGCAGTCGTTTTAACATATATTCATTTAATTAGTGATATCACTATTTAATCGGAATTAGTAATATCACTAATCAAATATTGATATCTCTTATTGAAATGGTGATATCACAAGAAAGGAGGGGATCTCCAACAACACTGGGTTGCAGCACCTACAGCAAAACCCCAAAACCCCCAATGCAAAAAAATAAACACACAACAGACACCCATATAAAGAGACGCAAAAGGGACACGGAACATCAACTCACACCATAGAAACATTGAACATAAATGACCACACATAAACCAACGAGACCAATGGGCAACAAGTGCCGACTTAGGACAGCCATCTGCCAAGTTAATCGCAGAATTCAAATAACAAATTCAAATTATTGATATCACTTTTTCGAATTATTTATATCACTGAGTCAAAAGTGATATCACTAATTCCGAAAATATTCATATCCCTATTAAATTTAGTGATATTAATATTTGAATTTCTGGTATCAAAATTAGAGATATCTCTTATTCGAATAAGTGATATCTACAATTCTGAGCAATAATTCAAATAATTTCTTCCAAAGCAATTCATTGGTACAAAATCGAAAATCGAAATGGAATATGTGAAATCAATAATTCGAATTAATGATAATAGTAGAATTAGTTATATCTGTAATTCTAAGAATTAATGATATCACTATTCAAAATAAAGATATCACTATTTTGAAATAAATAGAAATATCACTAATTTAATTAGAGATATCACTAATTCAAATAAGTGATGTCACTGATTTTATTACAGATATCTCCATTTCTATTACAATGTAGTGATATTACTATTAAAGTAGTGATAAAAGAATGGAAGTTATTGACATCTCTTTTTGATTAGTGATATCACTAATTCTGATTAATATCTGTTTTCAATAAGTGATATCACTGTTAAAAGAAATGATATCACTAATTAAATTGTGACATCACTCATGAAATAGAGATAATACCAGGTCCTGTAGCATGATATCCCATCCATCCTACTACGTCTTTCGATACATTTTTAACATATAATTTTTCACACCCTTTATCCATATTATTGTTTAGATTGATGATCACTGACGAGGGTCATGTACCCAAAACGTGCATGTCAGGTCCATTCTGCAAATTTATCTGTTCTTAATTGATGCTATTGAATTTGAAGACGTTTAACATAGTTACATGAATACATGTTAAAACGGCTGCCCGTAGTTGTGTGTGTATGTGCGTTTTAACCCAAACGGGGGTTGTCAATGAACGGCAGTGTGTCAGACTCAGGACTGTGCCTATTTTTGGCTAAAAATGAATTTATTCTTCTGATGTTATCTTTCATTCTAGAACAGGAAAATTTCGAATTTTTGGAAATAGGAGAAAGAATCGAGAAAATAAAACAATCTGACAAAAGCTATACTATATCAATCCAAGTTAGGAATATTCTGGTCATTGCGCAAATTAAAATAATTGCAAGGGTGACCGGTCGAATGACCGTACTAACCAACATAGCGGGTATCATTGTGTGACGTTGGCATCATGAACTATAGGCTTCCTCTTCAAAGTCTGATCACAATGTACAAATATCATGAAAATCTGTTGACGCATATTCAAGTTATTGAGTTCCATGCACCTATATTTTGCCCTTAGCTTAACATGTCATTATCAAAGTTTAATGCATGACACTTTCATATCGGGAGTTAAATAATTGCAAGGGTGACCGGTCGAATGACCGTACTAACCAACATAGCGGGTATCATTGTGTGACGTTGGCATCATGAACTATATGTATTATATTAACCTACATGTACTTATGGATGTTAAAGTAGATATTTTCAATATAACCGTCCGTCTGAGCTCGTATTATTGATATTAATTAAGTAGCTGTCCATGTAAGAATCATGCAGTGAGTGGCACATTGAGGATCTTAGATTTTGATGAAACTGCTCATACCTGATGTTCATTATGAAATATATATGTAATTTTAATATAACTTTCCTTGAACCACGGTTGCTAAGGAATATCAAAGATTTAATTTTCCTTAGCAACGGCATGCACCATACTGAAGAAAACTGGTAAATATGTGACTAGGAATAGCCAAATAATTTATAAGCTAAAACATTCCAGAGTTTCACATTTTACTGAGACATTGACAAAGATTGCCTTTACACATATCAATAGTGTTTTGGACAAATAAATGTTATTCGGAAATTTAATAATACTCTAAAAATTGCTGGTTTCTCATTTTTTCAGAAATTTGTGAATTTGTGGATTTTCGACATTTTCATATCTCTTTTAATAGACTTATCTAAAACATTGCACAAAGTGACATATACTACCTCTAACATTGATCATTGATGTTTAGAACAGAAACATAAAATGAGTCGGAAAAACATATTTGACTTGTTGCTAGGCAACCGAATTCCCATCCTGTAACGACATGCACTATTTTTGTAAACAAATAAGTCATCGTTATTTACAGATCCTGGTTCAAAATAAATTATGTTTAAGACTGCAGAATGCCCTTAAATGCCTTTAAACATGTCGATGTTAGTGTAAAATAGAATATTATAGAATTAAACATTTTTAAAATGCCAAAAAATGTCAAAATTGCCAAAAAATTCTTTTCCCTACCTTTCCGAATTTCCAAATTTTCAAATTAATTCATAAATGTTATTGGAAGCATTGCACAAAATGATACACCATAAACTGAACAACTGACCATTTAAGTTCATAAGAAAAATGTAAAACTAAAATAAATACTTAGTGTGTATACTTGGTTGCTAGGCAACGTATCATTATATCATAACAATACAAGCTTTAAAAATACAACATCAAAGATTTTCTTTTAATGTATTAATTTCAGTTTTTGATAAATAGATAATGTTCAGCATCTATTGGTTATTTTTAGATACAACTAATACAGCAATAAACTATTCTATGTAAGTTGAAATAGTTGTAAATGCTAACTTTTCCTTTTTAGCTGGCTGGGACGAAAAAGTCCGGAGAGCTAATGCCATACCCTCGGCGTCGTTGTCGTCGTCCGTAGACAAAACATTAACCTTGGCTTATCTCTTGAACTATAAGGGGTAGGGCTTTGATATTTCACATGTAGATACCTTGTGACAAGACCTTTCATTTGAGACCATTACCTTTGACCTAGTGACCTTGACCTACTTTTCAAAAACTTTAACCTGGTTTCTGACAAAAACCTGTATAGGTGAGCTATGTAATCTTTGATTACCCTATGTTTTGTATATAATTTTGAATATTTATGAACTACATGTATTTGCAAATCATTTATAAAGAGATATCAAACAGGATATTGCATTTGATCAAATACATGTATATCCTTTTGGACAACTGATCAATGTTGTTAAGGAAAAATAGCTGTATATAAGCAATAAAGAAAGTACTTATAAAGATTGCTAAGCAACTGTACAACAATTCTTCTAAATTCATCAATGAGTTTATATAACAGAATATATAACAATAAAGAACATTTATTTCTTAGAAAAAATAAGACAATGAAACTGAAAATGCAAGGGTGAGATCAGAATACAATAATTTGTACCCATGAGATCCATTAAAAATGTTGTCAAACTTTATTAGATGTATAGGAAAGAAGTCAAAGTCATAGTTAAACAATGAACTGATCCTAATTCACATTAATTTTTGAAACACTATGTCCATTGAAAGCAACAGAGTGCAATATTAATATCTCCTCCAAAGTTTCAAAGTGAGATTCTACATAGTTTTGACACACTTTAGTCTACTTCAAAATCATATCATCAAGGTCAATCCTCAAGGTTAACTACAGTACCAGAACCATGTTCTACCGCTATGGCAAGTTTTAAAGTGAAATGTCATAGAGTAATGACATAAGTCTAGTTCAAAATAAAACTGTCAGGGGCAAAATCAAGTCCAGTTATCATGTTCTACCTGCATGTACAATTTTAATGTGATATCTAATATAAAGTCTTACTCATGGTTTCATATACATGCTTTATTGTTACAACATACTCTAATTCAAATTTTTTACTTTCAAGGTCAAGGTCAAATCTCAAGGTCAAGGGCATTACCTAAAATCAGGCATACTTACTTAAATCTATCTCCATGCAAAGTTTAAATGTGATATATGATATACTATTGGTACCCTACTAAGGTAAAGTCAAATTCAAAATTGTATCTTCAAGGTCAATGTCAACTGGCAAAGTCAAGGTCAATACCTGAAATAAAGTCAACTCATTATCTCTTACATCTATGCAAAGTTTGAATGTAAAATTACATATTGTACAATAGAGATTAACTCATTTTTCAAGGTCATGGTCAAGATCAAACCTCAAGGTCAAAAACAATACCTGGCCTAAGATCATCTCACTCTGCTTTATCTTAATACCAAGTTCAATATTGTTCTCTTTATAGTTCTTCCACAGCTATTAAACTACAGAAAAAAATACATTTTTCAAGGTCAAAGTCAAACCTCTACAGTTATATTTTAATCCCAATCTACATTGTTTTAATTGTAACAAAAGTGTGTTGAAAAAAAGTTGTGTAAAAGGTATGTGTCCATCATAGGAGCTCAAACTGTGAATCTTCTAATGAGTTGAGTGTATCTTTTGAATCTTCCTTACAAGTATTCTGTGCATCTTCCGAGCAAGTAGTTAGTTACTCTTCTATACAGTGCCTATTCAAAGAATCCTGCAACAAACAGATAGAATTAATATATGTTAGCCATTTTGATATATTACATATAAGTGTATTTCATTTATTGCAATAAAATTATAGAAGAGAGTAGACTCTACAGAAATATTCAATGCTAGATGTACTGGTGAAACATTGATGTTATGCCTTTCAACCCCCCCCCCCTCCAATATAAATATTATCATAAAATTATATTAGCTTACTGATAACTTGATACCTGGAGTAACTAAAGACTCAACTGCTGTAAATGACTTGCGGTGATCAAGAAAATTGTCAACGCTTAGGGTTTTCACATGTTCAAATAACTAAATTTTATTTTGGAGGGCAGAGGGGGGGGGGGGGTTACATATAAAGATATAAGCTCAATGAGAAGATCTTTCTCATTTAAGGTGATAATTCCTAAATAAGAATTGTCTGTTAAAATAAAAATTTTACTCGTGATTTTTTTTCATTTCACCAGACCAATTGTCTGGTAAATAAAAAAAATGTGTTTGTGAAACACGAATGCCCCCGTTGGCATCTTTATCAGTAAAACAACTGAAAAGTAGTTAAAATTTTTGGGTCAAGGTCACAAGGTCAAATTTGGTATCCATGGAAAGGTCTTGCCTCAAGAAAGTCATATGTGAAATATGAAAGCCCTATCACTTACCATTTAAAAGTCATGGCTAAAGTTTAGATTTTCAAAAGTAGGTCAAATCCCAAGGTCAAGGTCATAAGGTCAAAAATTTTGATATTCACGTAAAGGTCTTGTCACAAGGATTACTCATGTGAAATATTAAAGCCCTATCACTTACCATTTAAAAGTTACGGCCAAGGTTAAAGTTTTTCAAAAGTAGGTCAAACTCCAAGGTCAAGGTCACAAGGTCAAGGTCATAAGGTCAAAAATTTTTATATCCATGGAAAGGTCTTGCCACAAGGAATACTCATGTGAAATATTAAAGCCGAAATATTAAATACTTACCGTTTAAAAGTTATGGCCAAGGTTAAAATTTTTCAAAAGTAGGTCAAACTCCAAGGTCAAGGTCACAAAGTCAAAAATTGTAGTATCCATGGAAAGGTCTTGTCACAAGGAATACACATGTGAAATATTAAAGCCCTATCATTTACCATTCAAAAGTTATGGCCAAGGTTAAAGTTTTTGCGGACAAACAGAGAAAACAGACAGACAGACGGACAGACCAAAAACTATATGTCCCCGAATCTTTGATTACAGGGGCATAAAAAATTTAACTTTGACAATGTCTGCAATATATTCAATGAATACCTGACATATTTTCTCAACTGGCTCATCATGACCAAAGGTGACGTCAATCTTATACCTGGCCTCTTGTCAATCTAAGCTTTTCCATCTTCACTGGAATAAGAAATAGTATGCATAACATTATCATAATAACAAAATTTAAAGAACACATACTTCTGAACCACCCTATCCCTGACAGGTTTTTGTTTGTAGAAGGTTTTAATTTCAAGGTCAAGTGTTCTGGGTCATGTATCAAATGTGAGGTTCTTTTTAAAATGAATGAACCTTTAGCCTTACTTGGTAAATAAATGTTGGTGTATTTTCTCTAAAGCAAGTCAAATTCCTGGGTCAAGGCCAATATGTCAGAGACAAAAATGAATGGTTTTGTACTAATTTATGTTCATGTGAAATATGTACACCATATCTTAAAAGATGATAGAGATATTGTTATTAGTACATTTACCTAATGTGGCTTAAACTCCAATTTAAAGGTCAGTAGGTCAAAGGTTAATTTCTCAACTGAAAAGTTTCGTCACATGCAATTCACATGCAAAATATCAAAGCTTTACATGAATGCTCATGTTTAAAAACCATGATCAAGGTTATATTTCTGGTTTGAAAATTGAAGGCAAAAATTGGTCATTCATGACATTCAAGGTCATGGGGTCAAAGACGAGGGTATAAATAGAATTGTGTTATCAAGAGAAACACATGAAAAATATGCACATCATATCCCTAAATAGAGTATAGAGCCAAGTTGGCCGTACTCCAAGATCCAGGTCACAAGGTCAAGGTATTGGTTCAAGATCATGACATATCCCAGGACCAAAGGGTGTGTCATGATCTTGAACCAAGGTCATAAGTCAAATTCAAAATTGCAACAGATTGAAATATTTCAATACCCCTCCCCCAAACTATATTTGTGGGTATAATAAATTTATGTACATGTATATATGAGAGTCCCTTTCAATATTTAAGGGTGATAAAGATGTTTTGTTTTGTTTCTCTTTTTTTTTGGGGGGGGGGGATGGCTTTTGCCTATAGGTATGAACCTAACTTAAAGAATGAGATTGAATACTATATTGAGCAAACATGTATTATATACCTCATCAAGGAATCTCTCAAGGAAGCTTGTAACATTGAACCTTGAGTCTTTTCATATTTTGCAGTGCTGAAAATATAAAATTCATATGAATAGTCCTGCTTGATTCGTAAAATTAAACTGTTTAGAATATAAATACATATATGTATTCTAATTCACAAATTTTCATTTCCTTGGCTTTTTGGATTTGATAAAGGCAAAGAGACAAAAAAATTGTGGATTTAGGAACTTTGTACACTTTTATTTGAATAAATTCTTCCCTCTGAAAGTATAAGTAATTCAACTGCTACTCAGTTGATTTTACTGCAACATCTGCTAATACATGTAACTCAGTTTTGTATGAGTTATCTCTTGTTTGCATTTATGATCCAAAGAAATTGGTTACCTAATAAATAGGTATGGTTCTTCAGAAGGTGAGATGTAATTAGTTATTATCATATCATTAAGATTATATGGATATACCCATGCATATTATAGAGTATGTTACTATAATGTATGGCCTCAAATCATATTACATGTGCCCATATCTCTAAACAAATTGTGAAATTGCTTGTATTAATATTGATATGTACCTTATATGCAAACATTTTAATTGCAAATTAATACTGTGACTCAAAATCATGCATATATAGGTCAACCCACCCACCCCTCCCTTCCCATTCCTGTATCTGCCCCTGTGTATAGGATAGACAAAGGTTAACCGAATGAATTAGGTAAAATATGGTCTTCATTTTGATAGAAATTAATGCAAACCCTTTCAAATACCTGATCTGATAAGCATACTGGTACTTGCAGATGTCCGCAATTACAGGTAGTTTGTCACACATGTACACACACAGCTAAGCAGGCCCTCGGATCCTCTGGGATGTACTTGCCAGTCTCCTTTGTATTCCAAGTGTTGGAGTAAAATGCATAGACTTTCATTTCCAATATTCAAATCATGAAAATCTCGGTCGTATAAACAGTAAAATATGGCAAACCCAAAATTCCAGCGTGTATATATACGAATATAACATGTTCCTATCAGAAGTCCCTCAGAGTCACTCAAATATTTCTCGTCTGTGATGTATCGAGGGAAAGAGGATGGCTTGCTACATATTCTTTACAGTCATTTAGGTAAACAAATGATGAATCGAAAGAAAAAGAAGAGTTGGTAAAAAGAAATTGACATTTTGTATGTATAGACTGATGAATTTCCCTCTATAGGCAGCCATGTTGTTTTGTATCCAAGAACCATTCCTGCCTTATTTCACTAGAGAGTGCTACCAAGGGGGGTAATTTTATGGGAAAATGATGTCTAAATATAGTTTTTAAATGATTATTTTTACAATTGAAAGTGTGTATCCAAATTATATTTTTATTTCAAGTAATTGTTGGAAGGTTATATTTTACGAAAATTTACTTGTATTTGCTGGGAGGTTTAGATAATTAATTTAATTAAGAGATATTTTTTAACAAATAACATTGTAGGTAATGGAGAAAATTCTTACATTATTCTTATAATTTCGCCTTTTTATGACTTAATCTGCCACTCTTGCACAAAACACACCAAAATATGAATAAAACCCATGCTTTTGATTCATTTTATCAACATTTTTCGTAAAAGTAAAATTTTCAATATGCCATATATTTTTCATTTTGCATGATTCTTACACGGACAGCTACTTTAAAATAAACCGCATGGTATACTGTTCAATACAATACACAGCTGTACGTCGCGCGCCGTTTATATTCAGCTTAATTAAGTATTATATTATCATCTTTCATAAATACATTTGATACTAACAGGGTTAATCTTTTTATCAAAGTTGACAAGTTGGAGGGTACACTCATTTAATCAAATTTCGACACTACTTTTGGCAATTTCAAACCAATAAATAATCAATTATATTCATTATCAACATAAATTTTCCGTCAGCAGATAATATTTAAGCCAGTCTTTCCAAGGAAGAAAAATTGTATGCTATCATATTTTAATCATTATTTATGGAGAAATTAACCACCAAAAATGACAATTTCTCTGATTTGCGCAAAAAATCGTATTTTTGTGAGGCCAAAAAATCTTATTTCCACCAAGAGGATTTTAGAGGACTTTTGATATGTTGTTCCAAGTGTCTCAACGTACAGCATAACACTAAAACATTTCTTTTGTAATTAGCTCGATTTCGAATCGTAATATGACTGGACTATATCGTTTATTTCATTCGTGTATGTTGTATATTTCATCGGAATCCACTCAGAATAGATTGTTCCATCGTATAACAAGAAGAAATGGGCAATGTTTATCTATCTAACCGCTTTTAAGTCAGATTCTTAAAAAAATGCCCATTCCCCCTTTTTTTTCGTCTTTCGTCTGTGGGACATTGTTCAATCCCGAGTTACAGAACCACACTTGGTCAGGAAATAGGTATTAATAATATGAACCTTTGGTAAAAGTGGCAATTTGTAAATCGGGGTGGAAAAAATGTTGTAGAAAACGTTTCCGTTTTCCATTGATTTCTATAGAAAAAACGCACATTTTGACCCAATATCATTATTGTTATTGATAATTTATTAAATCAGACATTCTAGCGATATAATATATAAGAAACAAGTTTAGTATCTCGAATTATCTTCGATGATAAGACTTTTTCTGCAATTTTGTAAACCTTCGTACTTTTCACGGAAATGTTATTGAATAAAGTTTCTCTGTTTGAAAACTTTGAGCGAGTGAATTTAAGTATCAACTCTGCTTTGTTCAAAGATGTAACCATTCTACAGGCGATTGCACGCATTATCGAGAACGAGCGAGATGAATGACGTTCATTTCTTAACCTGTAACGTCAAAATTGAAAACGCTTACGTTTAAAATAAAAACACAAATATTCAAATACACAAATTTTCGGCCACTTGACCTTTATTAAGTGTAAAAAACGACGATCTATAACAATTCTAAGTAAAATCCATCTTTGCTTCGCTGGCGTTCATTGCAAATGTTTATGTTAGTCTATGATGTCATAGTACATGTATTCGCGGCACATGCATGCATTTCGCGGTAACCGCGAAAAGTTACAAAGTCTTTGTAATAATGAACGATCTGAGAGAAGATGGTTTTAAAGAACTAAATAATGATTTATACATATATATAACATTGAATTTAAAATATTACACATATATATACATAACCTATTTAAACATATCCAATAATTGTGAGAGACAAGCGCAAATGTGATGTTAGCAAGGATACCCAGACAGACCATGTCACAGACAAACAGACATCCGTTTATTTGAAAGTAAAGCAGGCCGAGATGATAACTGAGAAAAGAAGGGGGACAAACATATACAAGACTAGTGATCCCTCATATTCCGGACCTTGATAAAGGCCAAGTAGCCGAAAATATGTGTATTTGAGTGTTTGTGTTTTTATTTGTTATCAACCCTTCCCTCTGGAAGAAATATTTCACCTTACGTTTACTTTTTTCTCTCTCTTTTTCTTGTTTCCGTATCTCTAAATTGATTCATGGAGCTAGATGTGAGCTTTTTTCACACACACTCGCACACCCTCCCTTACCCTCACACACACAAATAATAGATAAGATAAAAAAGGGCACCAGCAATTGTTATAAATGAAAAGGACGAATAATGCTTGACCAGAGATTTAGATTTACTTGGTTTATTGTCTCAATACATAATTTTTAATTTTATTTCTTATTTTCATTTTATCTCGATGATAAACTATCGTAGAACTTTGTGTTTATAAGAAAAAAAACCCTCAAAATTATAAATTGAAACATGATTGTACTAGAATTTTTATGTTTCACTGAAAAAAAATTCTCGAATCGGAGTCACTGACTCCAACCCCCCCCCCCCCCCCCCCCTCTTTTTTTGGCTTCATGTGCCCGTTCTACAATGTTCTATGTTTGCATTCGTAGTAAATGTATGCATGTAAACATGAAATTCAGAATTAATGAGAAATGATCGATACAGATATAGGATATATACAATCATGCATATTTAGATGAGGGAATTCTCCGGTCGCTAAATAAGTTTCTTCAGTAAATGAATACCAAAAGACGATCTAAAATGGATGATATTCAAAGTAAATAAACCAGTACAACTATTCACTGCAATTGTTTAACTCTCTTTCCATGTTGTAGATAAAAAGAACATATAATTCGTTTATGTACAGTTATTTAAATGAATTCATAACGATTGATATTATGGTCCCTGTACAGTACGAAACGAAACAAAAACGAAAAGAAACGAAACTAATCGAAACGAAACGAAATGAAACGAAACAAATCGAAACGAAACCTTTAGAAAAAATAAAAGAAAGAAAAGAACTCTCTCTCTCCATCAACTTCATATGATGTTATCAAATGTATGTCATCGTCATCTATATAAGAGAGATATGAAATATACGAAAAGAATGATTTATCACTTCTACATGTTTCGTTGCGTTCTAGCTGCTTTTGACGTCTCTCGGGGAATCTTTTCCCGTTTGATTTTACATTCAAATCCAAATATACATTATTCAATTAAAACATTGTATATATCTTTATCTTCTAAATTTATTCAACTTAAAGAAAAAAATCAAACATTAAATACAGCATCCCTGTCCTGCAGCGTAACTGCTGTTTTACACATTGCGGTATGGACTTACGTTATTTTCCGTGCGTGACGTCAAAATTCTTGCACCAATTGTAAATTACGCATTATTTTGAAACGGCCCCTGCAAGTAATCTAGACGAAGGATTTTTTTTTTCTAAAAATCTCTCAAAATGATTACCATTTCATTTAGAATGTCATATAAAGTAATAAAGGGATTTATTTTTCTATTGTGGTTTTTGAATTATGATGACTCATGAAGACCCTTATCAGGCTCACATTTGATATATTAATTTTGAGATTACCCCAACCCTTCCTCACATATTTTTCTTCTTTGCATTTGTGTTTCATAATTTGAAGCTAGAATTGAGGGTTTACAAAAATCGAATACTGGTACAGCATTTTGAGGAAAATTCTTTATTTTTTCTTGCCACTTTCAACATTTTCTATCAAAATTTTACAGTTTCGATTTGAAATGCCCCCCAATTGCATAACAATTGGTCAATTTTTTTCTTGTCGATATATTGTGTTAATCATTTATAAAGTTATAGTATATTGCAATTTCAATCAAATCTCTATTGTAGTATTCTTGAAAATTGGCATTTGATAGGAAAAATTGAATAATTCCCATATACCCCCATAGTGAAATAGGCGTAATTTTGAGACGGCCCCTACAACTATACCAATCGGTCGATTTTTCTAGAAATCAGTTAAAATGTGAATAATTAAGAAAGTAATAATTCGTGTAAAAATAATCAATTTTTCTATTATAGTTTTTGAGTTATGAAACCGAACTCGGCCTCCTTAATTCCTCTGACGTTATCTTTCATTCCATTTCAGGAAAATTTTGATTTTTTGGGGGAATAGGGAAAGGAATCGAGAAGATAAAACTATCTGACAAAAGCTATACTATATCAAACCAAGTTATGAATATTCTGGTCATTGTGCAAATTAAAATAATTACGAGGGTGACCGGTCGAATAACCGAACTTACTCAACATAGCGGGTATCATTGTGTGATGCTGGCATCATCAACTATACGTACTGTGTTATATTAACCTGCATGTATTTATGGATGATATACTAGACATTTTCAATAGAACCATCCGTCTAAGCTCGTAGCATTGACATTAATTGATAAACTACATGGCATACTATTCAATACAAGACAGCTGTACGTCGCGCGCCGTTTTTATTCCGCTTGATTAAGTATTTATATTATCATCTTTCATAAATTACATTTGATACTAACAGGTTTTTTTTCATTAAAGTTAGTCAGTTGCACTCGGTATATACTCGTATGTCAAGATGTTCAGATGACACTGATGACAGTAACATGCGCAGATCTAGGGGGGGGGGGGGGGTAGGAGGTCCGTAACCACCAACCCCACTGCCCTGAGATTTTTCAAGAGGGATCCGAATTTTGCATATTTTAACGAAAATGGAATATTTAACAATTTTTCCTCAATTTTTCTGATACAATACAATATTTCGAAAACTTTGCCCCAAAAGGGCATACATCAATTTCAGTTGAATTTATTATTACGAACAATTAAGCCCCTGTCACACCTACACGTTCTCTCGAGACGTTCTTACTACGTCCTTGAAGTCCTTGAAATTTTTCATGAACGTAGTGAGAACGTGGCATTTTTCACCCGGAAGGGCTCTCCGAAACAATAATTGACGACTCCAGTACGTGCGCAACACGACCTTTAGCGTCCGTAACACGTTAGTAGCGCGTCCTTTCCGTCTTTAATACGTTTAGTCAAGTTCGCACTACGATCGGCCCCAAGTTCACACTACGACGAAGGCGTCTGTGTTACGATAGTATGGCGTGCTTACTACGTTCTTGAAGTCCTTACTGCGTTCATGCTACGACCATGACACTTTCAAAGGATAAATTGTTTGTATGAGGTCTATTTTGATTTTTTCGACCTCTAAAACCAAGAACGTGGTAAGGACGGCAGAGACGTGACGATCTCCATATGATTATATGTAAAAGTTTTAACCGTTCGTATTACGACCCTACTACGTTCGCGACACGTTTCTAATACGTCCATGGAGTTCTCAATACGTTCGCAAGTAGTCCTTAACACGTTCTGTCATCACCGCGTCCTCACTACGACTGTTTTGAACAGTTCAAAACGGTCGTGGTGGCTCGGCGTACGGGCACGTTCGTCGGCGTCCTTACTACGACCTCAATACGTATCAGCGAGTTCTTACTACGTTCCCCACGTCCTTAATACGTTCACACCACGTTTCGTGCAATTTCGGTGGTCGTAGTGCGAACGCCATGCCAGAACGTGAAGGTGTGACAGGGGCTTAAGATATCACGGTCATCTTAAGGTAACCGATCGGTGGTAGAAGTTTTGGTCATCAACATAAATGTGTAATATGAATAGATAATAACTATTGGTCAACAACAGTGGGCACCAAGGGACAATGCTTTTGGAACTACTTGAGCATAGCAATAGCTCAGCTTGACTCAAAATTGTGATAAGTTAGAATTCAACTATTGACTTTCTCGATTATTAGTATCATTAAATTATTTTCATAACATTTATGTTATATGAGTATGTCCCCCCGCATGTCCAATGTAAATGACCAAGAAAATTCATAATTTGTAACAACTATGCACCAATATCTTAAAGTATACTGTAAGAATAAAGCTACACATCGTGACTTATGTTTAAAACCAAGTATAAACGAATTCTTTCAAGATGGTATATTAATTCAAAGATTTCATTTAGCGTACATGTTACACAAATTTCAATCAGAATGACTTGATTTACCAATTTATCTTTATCTTCAATATTTATTAACCAAATCATTTTGGCCTCAAAATTCAGGAGCACGTGTAGCCTTGTTCAATTATTACGATTAACTTCGGTTGATCGTCTCTCTCTTCAACGCATTCTGAAATTTCTAAAACATGGGTCCTGCAGCATCATATCCTACCTATCTTGCTACGTCTTTCGGTATATTTTTGGACATAATAATTTTTCACACTCTTTGGCCATATTACAATGAACTTCATGTGATTTTTCAAATATGTACAACACGCTTCCTCACGAAAAAAATTAATGAGCAAAACGAGTATTGCTGACATGACTGAGTGTTATATCTGGCAATTTTTAAAACGAAAAAAAATTCACTGTGTAATAATTGTATAAAAGTATGGAAATAATTGATATCTCTATTTTTAATCAGTGATATCACTTATTCTAATCAATGATATTTCTATTTCATTAGTGATTATATATCACTATTAAAATTAGTGCTATCACTAATTAAAATGTGAATCACTTATTAGATAGAGATATCACTATGATTAAACGAATATTTATTAAAACGGGTGCCAACAACAGATATGTTTGTGAGGGTGAGGGTGTGTGTGTGAGAGTGCGTGTGTGAGTGTGTGTGAGGGTGAGTGTGTGTGTGTGTGTGTGTGGAGGGGGGTGTTGGGGTTCGAACCCAAAGATGGTGTTCAATGGACGGCAGTGTGTCAGACTCGGGACTGTGCCTTTTTGGGGTTAAAAATGAATGATGTTAAACGTCTTCAAATTCAAATTCTGATGTTATCTTTCATTCAATTTCAGAAAAATTCCGGGAGCTCATTTATGTTATCACCCGAGGAGTCCGACTGACATTCAGAGAGGACAGGTGGTCGGGGCCCTGTCTTCTCTAAAGAGGTTTGGACAGGGCCCGTCATGGAGTCCCGTCGTCATAGTCAGTCAGAGTGCAAGTTTTAAGAATGCGCTTGTACAAGACTGTAGATTGGTCAAGTACCAAGCCTAGTGTCCGTCTGGTGACATTAGGATCATACCCACGGTATAAAAGGCGTTTGATGATTCTGACGCATTTTCGATAATGATGTTGTCTATCTTTGATCCTTCTTATCTTGTTAATAATGTCACCATAAAATGCAGGCTGTGAAATACCCAAAGTTATATACTCTGTTACAAGGTCATACAGAGAAAGAAAATGCCATGATTGCCTGAATGTGATGGGGTCGTATAGGCAGCTACGCTACTTACTTGTGGAACTAAAATGCATTGCATAATTCCATGTTTTGTTGATCATAAAATCTTTGTTATACTTAATTATTTCTAATATTCGGCTGACAAAATATGTCCATATTGCAATGTTTGAAATGACAAGAACATAGATAGTACATAAAAAAATTATTTTTCAAACTGATTGATGTAAATTTGTCGTCTTCTTTAAAATAAAGCGATACTTTTCATTCATTATTATATGTTAAAACTTAATTTAGCCGTAATTATTTAGTTTTACTCCGTATTATCGAGAAAACATTTCCTAGTTTATATTGCAGTGAATCGCTAATAACAAAGTTGGGGGTGGGGCACTTTATTTGCCTGGTACTCCTAAGTTTTTCAATCGATCTCTATCAAACTTTCCTAAAAATACATTCACATATCAAAATATCGTTTCTGTATGTTAATTTTTATCTTCGAATTAACATTCTCAATATTGAAGTGAAAGAATTGAAAATTTCAATTTTACTCATTTATCTTAGAATTTGTGCTCATTCATCCATGAAATTGAAATTAGAAAATTCAGTTTGATCCAAAAATTTTCTTTTGACTTCAATTAGCATGTTAAACGTCTTAAAATTCAATAGCATCATTTAAAACCTGATAAATTTACAGCATGGACCAGACATGCACGTTTCGGGTACTAAACCCTCGTCAGTGATCCTCAGTCTAAACAATGTAATATGACCGAAAAGTATGAAAATTATTATGTCCAAAAATATACCGAAAGACGTAGCAGAATGGGTGGGATATGATGCTACAGGACCCACGTTTTAGAAATTTCAAGAAATTTTGTAACAGAAAATTTCAAATGCGTTGAGAAGACGGACGATCAACCAAAGTACAAATATTGACTTTGATATCGGTCAGTTTGACTTTTCATTCATTAAAGGATGATAATTTTTGTTAAAATATCTATGATTTTGAAGTTTACTAATTTTCCGCTTTTATCTGATTTTACAGTAATTCTGACCATACGAATTTTTTACGACAGGTCAAATCTGATGTCCCATGTTATATTCTTTCGTTTAGTATACAAATTAGCCCTATGTTAGATGGGTTGATTAAAATTTCAAATTTAGCGACTTGGTTGCTCTACTAAATGTTCTGTTTATTTTCCAAATAAAAATAATTACAAGAATAACCGGTCGAATGACCGACTTGCCCAACATATCAGGTATCATTAATATTGTGTGACGTTGGCGTCATGAACTAAGTGTACTGTGTTATATTTACCTATATGGATGTAATACTAGACATCGGAGTATTGACATAAACCATACGGCATACTTTTCAATCAATATAAAGCTGTACGCCGCCGTTTTTATTCCGCTTCAATTACGTCGTTTTTCATACATACATTTGATAGTAACAGGTTTTTTAAGTTTCGGGTACTTATCCTCGATATAAACAATGTTATATGACCAAACAGCGTGAAAATTATTATGTCCAAAAATGTACTGAAAGACATAGCAATATTGGTAGGATATGATGCTACAGGACCCACATTTTAGAAATTTCAAGAAATTTGGTAACAGAAATTTTCGAATGCGTTGAAGGACAGACGATCAATCGAAGTTGATCAAACTTGGCTACATGTGCCCTCGGAACTAATGGTCCACCAGCAGTGACACTCACCAAGTAGTAAATATGTTTAACGTCTTCAAAGATAAACTACATGTATATATTGTCTCAAAAATTATACAATACAATACAATTTCCAAAATTTGGCCCCCAAAGGGCATACGTCAATTTCAGTTGCATATATTTAAGAAATGAATATTATTCAGATGGTTGTTATGGGCAATTTATATTACCATTTGGATTTTGATAGATTGAATGACGCCCGGTTGGCGTCCAAAGGGTAATATAAATTCCCCATAACAACCATCTTAATAACATTCATTTCATATTCATTCATATATTCTTCAATTGTCGTTTTTTTTCAGTAAAAATATGCCTTTCAAGATTGAATTTTCCACTGTCTTTGAGAGCGTTACTAGGAAGGCGTAACTAAGGAAGCGGCTAACTGTGTTAAGAAGTAGTGTCATTATGCGAGACGTAATTCGACTTATTTGTTTTCAGAAATTTCGCACCTATATTATAAAATAATTTTTTTCTTAATAAATGAGTCTTACGATGTAGACTATTTCCTCATTCGTCTCCAGTCGTCAAGTCCTTCACGTGCATGTATGTCAAAGGTGTTAATTGTGACTCGGTTTCAAAAATGGTCACTAGCTGATGTAATTGGTGTTCACAAGAATAGATAGTTATATAAGAGAAATGACCACACCCATTTTCCACGACCCTGGGGTCAGGACCTCAAACAAAATATCAGGTTCATAACTTGACCACAATCCCTTTATAATGCAAAAAGAATTAACTCTATCAATTATATATATTCTTTCTGAGAATTGGCATTCACAAATAACAGAGGTATATGGGAGAAAATGACCATACCCATTTTCAAAGATTGTGGGGGTCAGGGGCCCAAAGAAAATATTTGATGCACAAGTAAACCACAGACCTATTATAATGCAAAAAAATTACTCTCTATCATTTTTACTTTTTGAGAATTAATGTTCACAAGATTACTTATATTTATGTAGGAGAAAATGACCACTCACAATTTTCAAGTCCCTGGGGGTCAGGGGCTCAGACAAAATATCAGGTACACAGCAAACAAACCCATTATAATTCACAAAGAATTAATTCCCTATCAATTATAGTTTTTGAGAATTGGTGTTCACAAGATTACATAGAGATTAATAGGAGAAAATGACCACACCCAGTTTCCAAGACCCTAGAGTCAGAGGCCCAAACAAAACACCAGGTGCACAACAAGACCATAGGACCATTTCAATGCAAAACGAACTAAATTCTTACAACTCGCAGAATCAGAGGATTCGCGTTCACGAGAAAAGTTTAGCTGATGGACAGAAGGACGGACTCCGCACAGAGCGATCGTGTAAGCTTGACTGGTATTTGACCAGTAGAGCTAATAATTGGTCGAAAAAGCTGGAGGGGTAAAACTTAAGATTTTGAATTAATTTTTAAAATAAATTCAAGGTCAATCCTCAAGGTTAACTTCAGTGCATGCACCAGAAACCAGTTTCACTAATACGGCAAGTTTTAAAGAGATAATTCATAAAGTAATGGTGTGTGTCCAATTCATAATAAAACTGTCAAAGGCAATGTCTGAAATCAAGTCCAGTTATCATTTAGAATTTTAATGTGCTATCTAATATAGTACAATAACGTCTTACTCATGGCTTCATAAACATGTAATATTGGTGCAATGTAGTCTAATTCAAAATTTTATTTTCAAGGTCGAGGTGGATTTTCAAGGTCAAGGTCAATACCCGAGATCAGGTCCACTTGCTTAGATCTATCGCCATGCAAAGTTTAAATGTGATATCTGATGTATTATTGGTACTATGGTAAAGTCATAATAAAAATACATCTTGAAGGTCTGACAAGGTCAAATGGAAAGGTAAAGACCTAAAATTAAGTCAACTCATTATTTCCTATCTCTATGCAAAGGTTGATTGTAAAATTCCATGTATAATTTGCACAATAGAAATGAACTCATTACATTTTTCAAGGTCAAGGTTGAACCTCAAGGTCAAGGACAATACCTACGTTTAGATCCTTTCTTCATGCTTTATCTTTGTACCAAGTTTCAGGATTTTACCTCTTAAAGTTCTTTCACAACTAACTTAATACAAAATTACATTTTTCAAGGTCAAGGTCAAAACTCAAGGTGAAGGAGAAAAACAATACCTGCATTCAGATCCTTTCACTCTGCTTTATCTCAAAACAAAGTTAAAATAGTGTTCCCCTTGTAGCTCTCTCTCCTGTAACCTAATCACAAAATAACATTTTTCAATATCAAACCTCAAGGTCAAAGACAATACCTGCATAAAGATCCACTAACCATGCTTTTTTTTAAAAATTGTATAACTTATAGTTCTTTCAAAACTAACTAAATAAAATAATACATTTTTCAAGGTCAAAACTCAAGGTCAAGTAAGCAAGAGATCCAAGGGGGCAATTTCGCTCACCTGAGTTGCAAACAAAACAATGATAGTGGACAATTTGGTAGAGGCCCTCGAGTACTTGCTTCCTTTAAGCTTTCGTGAAATTATGCATGAGCACTTTTGGAGATGTCGAAAATATGTCAACCAATCAGAGCCCTCGGTGGCCATATTTGTAAGCCAATTGACACGAAAAACACTAACTTTACAGAGGATCATGAGTACATGCTTCCTGTAAGGTTTCACGAAATTCTGCACAACGGTTGCAGAGGAGAAGTCGAAAACGCGCCAGACGCAAAGGGATTTACCACGCTTCCCGGTTGCTAAATTTTCTATGGATTACAATTATTAATATCATAATTAACCAATAGTAAATAGAGCAACCAGGAAGCGTGATAAATCCCTATGGTCAGTCAGAAGAACCCTTGGCGGCCATATTCACGAAAGCTGTGCAGCGGTTGCAGAGGAGAAGTCGAAAATGCGTCAGCGAATCAGAGCCTTCTGCAACCATATTTGTTGTACAATCGGCACGTAAAACGCAAACTTGGTAGAGGACCTTGAGTACTTGCTTCCTGTAAGGTTTCATGAAATTGCGTTTGTCAATCAGAGCCCCATGGCGGCCATATTTGTTGACCTATCAGCACCAAAAATACAAAGTTGGTAAAGGACTTTCTTTCTTTGTAGATATCCCTCCTCTAAGTAAGGAGCACCCAGTAAAATAACTGGTGAAAATATGGAACGCCATCGCTGTCTTATGATGAGATATTTCAATATATGGTATGGTTTAATGAATATATGCGGTGGTAAGTACATTATATGCGGTGGTAAGTACAATATATGCGGTGGTAAGTACAATATATGCGGTGGTTAGTACAATAGATGCGGTGGTTAGTACATTATATGCGGTGGTAAGTACCTTATATGCGGTGGTAAGTACAATATATGCGGTGGTTAGTACATTATATGCGGTGGTAATTTAAGTATATTATATGAGGTGCTAAGAACATTATATGCGGTGGTAAGTACATTATAAAGAGTGGTAAATACATTATATGCGGTGCTAAGTACATTATATGAGGTGCTAAGAACATTATATGCGGTGGTAAGTACATTACATGCAGTTGTTATTACATTATATGCGGTGCTAAGTACATTATATTCGGTGTTAGATACATTATATGGGGTGGTATGTTCATTACATGGGGTGGTTAGTACGTTATATGCGGTACTAAGTACATTATATGGGGTGGTATGTTCATTACATGGGGTGGTTAGTACATTATATGCGTTGCTAAGTACATTATATGCAGTGCTAAGTACATTATATGCGGTGCTAAGAACATTATATGGGGTGGTGAGTACATTATATGCGGTGCTAAGTTCGTTATGTGGTGATTTCGTTATGATAAACATTCTTATGACAAAGATTAAACATTTCTGAGACTCGGATCGCAGCTACGTTAAGGCACTCCTCGTTTTTACGTTTTTGTGGCCTTTAAACACAAATATTTATCTGAGAAGATAAAATAAATACTATGTTGTTTAATTGAGGTATATTTCATTGTATTTTATTCAAAAAAGTGAAAAGATTAAATCTTTGGCAATCAGTGAAATCTAGTCTACAATTTCATCACATTCACGCAAGGGTGCGGTGGCGTAGAGGTGAAGACGCAGGACTGCAACTACCAAGGTCGCGAGTTCGATCCTGGCCACTGGTGCGTTTTACTTTTCAAAATTTTTACAAAGTTCTTGCTTTTTTTAAAGTGAGAGGCACCATGATATCAATAGGCATTGTTTCCGTATATTGTATATGCTTTTACTTATTAGAAGAGCTTTGTACAGTACAGATAAATTATGTGATATTAGTAAAGAGTAGATTAATTCTGTAACACTACGTTACTAATACATTAGTATATTGTATATGCTTTTACTTATTAGAAGAGCTTTGTACAGTACAGATAAATTATGTGATATTAGTAAAGAGTAGATTAATTCTGTAACACTACGTTACTAATACATTAGTATATAAATTATAATTTTTATTTTAGCTTGTGATATTCAATTTACGTGGTCTAAGAGAGAGAGAGAGAGAGAGAGAGAAAAAAAGGGTGACATGAAAATTCTATATCATTATTTTTTTTATTCTAATAATTAGAATAAAAAGAAAAAATGATATAGAATTTTCACGTCACCCTGTTTTAAGAATATCAATGTAATCGGCAATCTCTGAAATCCAGAGACTGAAAAAAACGGTTGTATTTCTTTCTTCTCGGCCACTTATGTAGCTTTCTGGCGCGAAATACACACGGTGTAGATATAGACAAATTTATTTCCTTCCAAACGGTTAAATATTTGATCGGAACACTCTATGAATAGATTGTTCCATGATATAAAAAGAAAAAGATGGAAATTATATCCTACTTTTAATATCGCTCTAGAGATAAACTTTAAAATAGTCATCCATCCTCCTTTTTTCGTTTTTGCCTGTGGACATTGTTTCCCCCCTCGCTTCAGAACCCCACTTGTCCAGAAAATGTGTTTTATTGATATACACCTTTGGTGAATGTGGCATTGTAAAGCGAGGGGGGGTCGCTGTTGTGTAAAAGCGTTTCGGTTTTCCATTGTTTTCTGTGTAAAAATGCTTATTTTGACCCAAATACCGGTCTTTTCTTACAACCCCCCCCCCCCCATGATAGAGCTGGGAAAAATGTTGAATCATTTTGTGTTTATGTGTCCTTTTGGGTTAATGATAAACCGAGTCTCAAAAATGTTTAATCTTGGTCATCAGAATTTTTATAACGAACTAAGCACCGCATATAATGTACTCACCACCCCATATAATGTTCTTAGCACCGCATATAATGTACTTAGCACTGCATATAATGTACTTAGCACCGCATATAATGTACTAACCCCCCCATGTAATGAACATACCACCCCATATAATGTACTTAGCACCGCATATAATGTACTTAGCACCCCATATAATGTACGTACCACCCCATATAATGTTTTTAACACCGCATATAATGTACTAAGCACTCCATATAATGTACTTAGCACTCAATATAATGTACTTACCACCGCATATAATGTTCTTAGCACAGCATATAATGTACTTACCACCGCATATAATGTTCTTAGCACCGCATATAATGTACTTATCACCGCATATAATGTTCTTAGCACCGCATATAATGTACGTACCACCCCATATAATGTTCTTAACACCGCATATAATGTACTAAGCACTCCATATAATGTACTTAGCACCGCATATAATGTACGTACCACCGCATATAATGTACTTAGCACCGCATATATTGATTTAACCATCCAATATATATAGGATCTCAAATGAATTTTCATTTCGTACGATGTATTATGAAACGAGTTGTGTGTTTTATATCCCCGAGCCTTGGCGAGGGGATATATAAAACGCACAACGAGTTTCATAATACATCGTATGAAATGAAAATTCATTTGAGATTCTTTTTATCACATGATATTGCCTAAAAATGTGTATTTCCAACAAGAAATCAACGTTTCCGAGAACTACAGAGGCGAACCACGCCGTGATCTTGAGGTCGTCTGCTACGCCATGAGAAGTAGTGTCCCCATCGTATAGATATTCTGTGCGTAACAGAAAAGTATTTCAATTCTGAATAGTATTTTAATGCAAGAATTAATTCAGCAACAACAATTTTAATCAATGATATTGACTCTTGGTCTGAATTTAACAGTTGACCGATATATGAAAGGTCACATTTGTCAAGGTTCATGTGATTCGGTTCCAAACTTGACCAATCGCATTCAAGCAGAGCGATATGTAACGTGTTATCATATCATATATTTATGAAATGGCTTTATGAAACTGCATAACGGGTGTATCATGTGATAAATAAAAATATCTCATCATAAGACAGCGATGGCGTTCCATATGAAAACTTAAGATTTAAATGCAGCTGCAGTTTCATATTTATGGACATTACTTAATACAGTGGTCCCTCTATATGTGACCACTCCCACCAAAGACCACTCCCTTTCTGTGACCTTAATTCTTTAGCATTAGCATTTTTCAAAGTTAAAATACCTCCTATAAGAGACCACCTCCCTTACCCGACCAAAGACCGCTTTTTTCAACCCCAAATCTATCTAAATATAAGAACATTCACTCCCAGGAGCAACCATGCATGTACATGTAAGTTTACATAATTCAATTAATATCTATATAATCCTCCAACTTTAATTACTCAGGTAAATTGACTAATAAGCAGTTACTACCAGGCAAACAAGTCAATAACAGGCACTTAATTAGTGTTTAATGATTAGGCTCTAAGCTGTAATATTTGTTCTCTCTTCAGTAAGCAGTACATGTACTTTAGATTTGTTATTCATGTTATTAGTAAGAAATCTAAGTTTTTAATCATATAATTAGATGAATGTCATAGATTAAATATTTTACATTCATCTTTTAAATTTCTTCATTCTGAATTGGCAGGTAGTCAATCAATAGACTCAACTATCAGTAAATGCAAGATAGTAGTAGATATTTATTCTTGTAAATAATAAAAAGAATTAATAGATGTAAACAAATTGTACTCGTCAGGTAGACTGCTCAAACTCAAATTCTCCCCAAGAAAGACCACCTCCATTATAAGACCACAAATCCATTGCATTTGGGGTGGTCTCATAAAGAAGGGACCACTGTATATACATTGCTTTGTAGGGTGTAACTCTTTCTTAAAAACAGTAGGTTATAATATATTAAAATAATATTGGACATGTTAAAAACCCTTAAAACTTATATTCATGATGATTAAACATTAATTTTTGTTGACATTTGAGAGGAATGGTCAATTGGAATCATTGCGCTAAGAATTCTGTCAAATTACTTTAAATTCATACAGTTCCACAAGGGATTAGTTTTAAATTTTAAATGTTTTCCTAACTATAAAATTTAAAATAATTATTCTTAACAAAGATGTAAATAAGATTGTTGTTCAATTAAACTTTACAGTTTTGTATAAAAGAATTAAAATTTAGTAAGATCGGGGTGATATTGTTCTCATTATGGTGCGTGAACATAGACGGCGGGTGCGGCTAGCAAATCAGGGAATGCTTACTCCTCCCAGGCACCTAGCCCCACCTCTAGCTTGTTAGGGGTCCGTCGATGCTCAATTTAGTGCTCTATTGTGAATGCTGTTGAGATTATCGTCAGGATCTTCTTTAACTTATTTGTGTCACACTTATGCCCTTTGCCATGTGGAGCTCGTAAAAAAGTTCCTCGCGAGGGGTTTGACAGTAAGTGTTTTGAATATTATTTCTCCGACATGGTCGCCATAGCACTTTCTATATATACGAGGGTTGTCCCAGAAAATCATAGACATCGTTAATATGAAAGTAGTAGATGGTTGTATCTTTATAAACTTTGTATTGATACATTTGGCATACAAATTGGCTTTTGTACATGTAAAATCAATAATTAATCTTTTAAAAATAGTAATTTTTTATGGAAGAAATAAACACATAGGGTGATGTCCACCGGCGCATGATAAATAACGTCACGGATTCTGGTGACTGTGTTTAAGAATATGCCTAAAGTCAGCAACTCATAAATTCATTTTATAATTATTAAAATAGACTTGGCAACCATCGAATGTATACGAGACACATATTTCCTTCACTTGACAGAATGCTCTGCACAGTAAATATACATATCTGGATCTTCTCTATTACTTATTTTACTGTTCAACAGGAGGTTGCATTATGAACTGCTACATAATTTAATTGTTTATTACGCCAATGAAGATAATAAAGCATGGCTGTACTCGTAAAATTCAGTTCTTTCTGTCGTTTAGATTTTTATTCTATTTATGCATGCATCGATAGGTATAAAACTAGTTCTAATATCGATTCTTTTTTCGGCACTTGAAAATTTCGTTCTGCTCCCGTACGGTCCAACCGCTCTTCTGTTCTTCTGATAATTCAATTAATTTTCATTATCAACGGCAGATTTTGACTCTGTTAACATTATTACTTCCCAGAAAATTAAATTCACATTCTGGAAAATCTTAATAAGATTTAACGCCAAATAAAGGAAGTGTGGGCAATGTCTACGCTTTTCTGGGACAACCCTTGTACATAACCTCGGACAGTGCATGTATTTTAGATATTATTTTCATGTTCGTGCGTGAACATCAACGGCGGGTGCAGCTAGCCAAACAGGGGATGCTTACTCCTCCAGGGCAATATAAGAAAATATAAGAACCCAGGTTAAAATGTTGTAAAAGTAGGTCAAAGGCCAGGTCACTAGGTCAAAAGTCAAAGCCCTATCCCATATAGCTTAAAAGTAGGTCAAAAGTCAAGGTCAAGGTCACTAGGTCAAAGATCATGGTATCCAATGAAAGCTCTGGCCATGAGGAATCTATAAATGAAATATCAGTCATATCCCTTAGAATTCAAAAGTAGGTCGAAGGCTAGGTCAAGGTCATTAGGACAAAAGTCATGGAATCAAATGAAAGCTCTGGACATGAGGAATCTGCATGTCAAATATCGAAGCACAACCCCTTATAGTACATGGGATATGGCCCAGATTAAAACTTTTTTAAAGTAGGTCAAACTCAAAGATATAGGTCACAAGGTCAAAAGTCAAAGTCTCAAGTGAAAGGTCTGGTCACGAGGATATTGCATGTGAAATATCAAAGCCATACCTTTTATAGTACATGGGATATAGCACAGGTTCAAGTATTTTTAAAAGTAGGTCATACTTAAAGGTCAAGGTCAAAACATTCGGTAAAACGTGTAAAGCGGTAATTACATATTTATGGTTACTTGTAGATTTTAAAAGCAACTGAATGTAGATAACCTGTGAAAACCTATATTCAGTTTATCTGGGAATATATGTGCTTTCTGAATATTTGAGGGGATTGCAAATAAAATGCATCACATTGTACAGAAGAGCCCTCAAAGTTGACCCAAAATTTTATCCTTGAAGTATTATTTTGATGTTATATATAGTTGATTAATTGGAACAGAAAAATTAAATCACCGTCTTTGCTAAATGCCCCCCAGTACCTTTACGATCTAGACGCCAAGTTCTTGACAAACATACAGTTGCAAACAAAATACAAATTATGTCACGAAAATGTATATATGATTTACATGTACCTATATAACTTCCAACATGTAAATACACGTACAAGTTCTCGTTCACGTACAAAACACTGGGTTTGCTCTACCTCTCTAATATATTGCAATTCTCAACATCTGCCAGTGTTGTAGATTTTGCGAATATACATGTATATGATAATGTGACGTGACAACATGTATTGGGTACATTAGTACTATTCCAGTATCAAACAGTATTGATAAAAATAGCAATTACTATTGCGCTCTTTGTAATGTTTATTTGGCACTTTATAACTCATTCTTTTATACAAGAAAATAACATTCACCACGTGGGATGGAAACGTATGATGTTGTGATCCTTTACGGAGGATTTTGATGTTTTCTCATCATTTAAGTGATACTGTACAAAACTAATCTGACGTTGCAGTAGAGCAATGTCTAATAAATAAGTCCATATCGTTTATATATATTTGAAAAGTCTGTAGTTTTTGCGAACACTTCAAGAGTTCGTCAGAAGGAATTTATTTCCTGTTGTCGACAAACTTTTGAAGTGTTTGCGAAAACTATGAACTTTTCATATTCCTGGACGATATGGATTGATTTATTAGGTGTTGCCATACTGCAACGGCTGTTCAGTTTTGTAAAGTTTAATTTAGAAAATAAGAAAATACAATAAAACTTTTGTAAGGAATCATAGCACCATATGTTTGGATCCCAAGTGGTGAATTTGCACAAACAAAGTTAACATCACAGACTTTAATTGCTGAGTATCACAGATCATATAAATGTACATGTACAATTAAAAGTACGTTTTCAATCATTTACAGGTGACAATATCTTCATTCTCATATTATCATTGTTCCTTAATTCTTGATGCCTTTTGAACAGAAAAGTTCCCATAACACCTAAAATAAGTCCCAATATTAGCATGCCAAATGCAGTTCCAATCAGAGCTCCTGAAACAGATTGAAGCAAAAGATATAACCAATCATAGCACCTAAAACATAATGAAGTAAAAATTAACCTATCAAAGTACTTTTAACAAGGCATAGTACATGGTAGCAGTGGTTCCAAGTAACCTACACTACAGACAGTCTCTATCAGAGCTGTGATCACTAAAATGCATATCTTCATTCCATTGTGAAATCGATATCATATGTTTTGCAATTTTGTTAGTAGTCAGAATCAAAATAAAAAAAAAAAATTGTCTACTTTAACTAATAAAATGGTTATTGTTAGAATTTCAACACTAGAAAGCAATTTTATGTTTTCATTTAAAATTTGATAATCTTTTTTTTATCAATTGTAGCAATTTTTTCAGTCATCTGTGAAATTAATTGACCCTTCCGAATGCGGGAAAAATTTGAGAAATTCGATGACGTCACAATGCAATTTTGATGTTTGACCGAAGCTCGTTTATTCGGAGCTTGTTTGTCCGAGGTAAGCACATGGTAAAAGCATTGTGACGTCACGGAATTTTGCATTTTTTTCCTGCAATCGGAAGGGTCAATTGTAGCCAACTTCTTATTCAGTTCATTTTTACTCATTCTGCTCAAAATCATAAACTTGTAATTATTTTCAAAAGATTAAGGTACAAAAACATAATTTTTTTCAAAAATAAGCATAGACTAGAATTATTCAATGTCACCTGCGTTACTGGACTTTTTGTTTGATTTAGCCAGAGTATCCGGAGAATGAGTCAGATTTCCGTTATTGTTGTTGTTGTTGCTAGGCTTACAGGGAATCGTGGGAGGTAGATGAGGTTTCACAGTGGCAGGACCATACCGTCCTGAAAAAAAAATTAACTGTTAAAATGTCAAGAACAATGTCCAATTTTGTAACTTTCATCATATAATATATATAATATTATCGAAGCTTTTATAAATATTCTCATTTGGACTGAATCATATTTTCTAATGTCATTTCTTAATACATGTACAAAAAGGAAATTCAGAAACAAAAGTACTTGAATTAAAGCTGATAAACAGAATGAAGGAATAAAAAATAGCAATCCAAGGAATGCGAAGCAGCTTATTTTAAAAAAGTGGATAAAATATGTAGGTCAAGGTCACTTGGTTCAAAATTATTGGTATCAGTAGGAAAGTCTTGTCAAATAAAACTCACATGTGAAATATAAGACGTCTTACTGACCTATTAAAAGATATGGTCAATCTCAAATTTTCAGAATAGAGGGTCAATCATTTAGGTCAAGGTCAATACATGAAAATATTTGGTAGCAACAAACACAAAAATAATTTCTTTCATCATAAGAAATACACGTTTGGAATATCAAAGATGCATCACTTACCAATCAAACGATTTAGACAGTCTTAATTTTTGTTTCTAGGTCAAGGTCACTAGGTCAAATATTAGAGTATGTGTTAAAGGTCTTGTCACAAGGAATACACATGTGAAATATGAAAGCCCTATCACCTGTCAATCAAAAGTTATGGGCTGTGACACCCAAAGTATGACAGACGGACAACAGACAAAGTGATCGTTAAAGCAATATAAGCTGTCAACAATTGTAATTTTTTTTTATTTGCTCATTTTCAAGAATGTTGTTACTCATAGAAAATAATGAAGGTTTGATAAAAAGGTTGATTTAAAAAATGTCAGATTAATGCCTTTCTGGACAAGAATAGCAGTTTTCTGAATTCTTACAGCCCCAACAAAAATTCAACGTAAAGCCCGCCCATATTCATGTGCCCTTACGTTGACCTTTCTCAGCTTGCTTTCTGCCCATGCGCAAGCTAAATTTGGTCAGTGAACATTATCAATTCCAACATGCACATGAACATGTGTAAAGAAAAGAAAGTACTTTTTTATTGATTCAGAGGTTAAGATGACAAAATAAGGACAATCTATAGTCACATTACACGAGACTTTACATTGCAGATCATATAGAGCTTCAAAGATAAAAGTTGTTTATAAGCTTATCACGTCTGCGCATGATTTGACCTGATTTATCTCAACATAGCACATGTGGTCACTCAGCGGCGATAGGACTTAGTTGCTGAAGTATAATTAAGCAGGCATCA